>WBNH01005808.1:0-121559 GCA_013401255.1 Urocolius indicus
TGTTCAGCCAGCTGTTGATTAACTACCCATGTCCCTTTCCTCTGGAAAGCTTTCCAGCCACTCTGCCCCAAGCCTGCAGCATTGCCTGGGGTTGATGTGGCCCAAGTACAGGACCTAGCACTTGGTCTTGTTGAATCTCATGTGACTGGCCTCGATGCATCACCCCAGCCTGTCCCTGAGAAAGATGTGACCAGACCTTTTGGCATCTGAAGGACCTGTCTAGGGAGGAGAGGTGAGCAAAGGTAGCAGCTCTCTGATTTTATATCCCAAATCATCTTACAGCTCTGCTGCATTGCCCCTAAAGCAAACATTAAGTCTCCACCATCACATGCTTGCTGAGGTCACCAGCAACGTGGACAAGCTACCTCTCGTGGACTCAGCACTCACTGCCAAGAGGCTGGAGACCACCCATTTCTGACCACTCTGTGCCCAAATGGCTTCCCATCACTGCTGGGGCTGAGCACAGGTGCTCACGCTCCCTGCTTGGGAAGGAAGGCAGAGCATGACCATGACAGGACAAAACTGATGGTGGATGGAGGCAATACCTCAGGACCAGGCACAAAAACCCCTCCATGCAAATTCCTCCCCACCAAACCACTGCAGCAAGCAGATGAAGGCAATGAGCAAGCCCCAGGGCTGTCCTGCCTCATCAGTCCTTAAATGGGACAGCAAACCCTCCAAGGCAGCAGCCTGGCATTGAGATGCAGTGAGCAGCCTTGTATTCTCCTCAGCCTCTTCCCCAGAGGCACATCTGTGTCTGAGCTGCTGCAGGAACAGCACAGCACACAACCCCAACCCAGAGGTTCCTTTCCAGAGCCTCTGAGCAGCTTTGTAGGTTGTTCCCCATTTCCCTGGTCCTGCTGGGTCTTTGATAGGCCTGTTTCATTGTCCAGAGTGGCCACAGGTCAGGCAGGCAGAACTCCCTTCCTGGATACATGGGCTATTTTAAACCACAAGTGCTTGTGCTCACAGCTCTGCTAGCAGAGATCCATCCCACCACTCCAGACAGCTTGTTTGCACACAATACAGTAAAGGGACAGAGGCCAAAAATACATCCTCTGGGATGGCGAATATGAAGTAAAGATGAAGCAGCGAGCAGAGGTTGGGGAAGGAAGAGCATGCACGGAAATTACCTGCCCTAGAGATTTATGTGCTTTGGCAAGACTTTGAGACCCACACAGAGACCCATTCGGTTCTGGGGCCAGTCTTGTTCAACATCTTCATCAACGACCTGGATGAGGGGACAGAGTGTACCCTCAGCAAGTTCCCTGATGACACCAAACTGGGAGGACTGGCTGATTCCCCAGAAGGCTGTGCTGCCATTCAGTGGGATCTCGACTGGCTTGAGAATTGGGCAGAGAGGAATCGTTCTCATGAGGTTCAACAAGGACAAGTGCAGCGTCCTGCACCTTGGAAGGAACAACCCCATGCCCCAGCACAGGGTGGGAATTGACCTGCTGGAGAACGGCTCTGCAGAGAGAGACCTGGGAGTCCTGATTGACAATCAACTGAACATGAGCCAGCAATGTGTCCTCGTAGCCAAGAAGGCAAATGACATCCTGGGATGCATCAAGAAGAGCATGACCATAGGAGGACAAAACTGACAGTGGATGGAGACAACATCTCAGGACCAGGCACAAAAACCCCTCCATGCAAATTCCTCCCCCGCGAAACACTGCAGCAAGCAGATGAAGGCCATGAGCAAGCCCCAGGGCTTGCAGGTCAAGGTAGGTTGTTCTCCCTCTCTACTCTGCCCTGGTGAGGCCTCATCTAGACTCTTGTGTCAGTTCTGGGCTCCTCAGCTCAAGAGGGACAGAGAACTTCTGGAGAGAGTCCAGCACAGGGCCACCAAGATGATCAGGGGACTGGAACATCTTTCATAGGAGGGAAGACTGTGGGAACTGGGGTTGTTTAGCCTAGAAAAGAGAAGACTGAAAGGAAATCTTATTAATATTTACAAATATCTAAATGATAGATGTCAGGAAGTTGGGGCATCACTTTTTTCTATGGTATCTAGCAACAGGACAAGGGGTAATGGGATNCTTCCAACCCTGCCATTCTATGATTCTATGATACAGGGAAGAGATGGGGCCATGAGCATCTCCCTGGACAGAGGGCTCGTCGTGGGCATAGGGGCCAGTCCAGCCTGGGGCAAGGCTGAGCTCCCAGGCTGCAGAGAGCTGGGCAAGGTAAGCCCAGCACCAAACCCAAACCAGCTGTGCAGTTTGGGATGAATCAAACAGCACACTTCCAACTTCCACCTTGTATTTTCTGCATGTGTTAACAAAGGTGATAATGACAGCAACGTGTGGAAGGTCTCAGTGTCCAGAAAAACCTTTGTTTGCACGAGACACACCCGGCTTCAGACCACCCTGGACCCAGACTGACCACCGCCCACACAGGCAACAAGGGCTATTGCAGCAGAGCATGGTGCCAGCATGCAGGGGCCAGGGACAACCTCCTCGCTGGCCAGCTCCCTGCCATGGCAGCCTGTCGAGGGGCCAAGCAAGCCAGCCTCTCTGCTTTCGGCTGTGTCCCATCACAGTGCAGAGCAGTGTAGGCAGGAGGCCCGGCTGAGGATGCTCTGGTGGCACATGTGCCAGGTACAGGGGAAGGGCACCATGCTGCTCTACATCCATCACATGAGCCCTGACGTGGCAGCACTGAAATCAACCTGCCTTCTCCCCAGGGAATAATAGATATCAATCTGGAGAAGTGCCACGGCCCTGATTTCACATGTAAAGAGCACAACTTTCCACAAAGCATCCAAGAAAGGAGATGGACTTCTAAGTGCTCCTAAAAATAAAAGAAAACCACAGATGGCCTTTCAGATAAGGCAGTCTAGGCTTCAGGAAAGCCAAATGGCCTATCTGCAGTGCTGCTCCCTTCATTACCCGCCTCCCGCGGTTTCCTCCCCCAGCCGGACACTGCTGCTGCTGCTGCTGCTGCGGGGCTGACAACTACCATGACATTTACAGGTGTCCAGGCCCCGAGCGGGCTGGCTTCCACGCGCCAGAAATGTGAGGCGTGCCGATAAGGGCTATCGCAACCGCCGCCCCACCAGCGATTCCAGTTTGTGCTGGAGACAGTGGGGCTGCATTCAGGTCAGCCAGCTCTGCCTCCAGCACCGTGTCCGGCCTCAGATGGGGCTCACGGGCTGCCCGTCTTGAGAGAGTCAGGTGAGGGTTTTCAGGGCTGGTTCTGAGACCCTGTAAACATACCAAGCCCAGGGAATATCACCCCACTGTGGCCTTGCTCCAGACAACGGTGAGTGAGACTCAGAACAGAGCAGGAGCTCAGGGACAAAACTTCTTGGAGTGAGCTCCAGTAAGCTTCAACTGGGTCACCAAGGATCACTTGTATTGACACCACAGAATAATCAGGGTTTGAAGGGACCTCTAGAGACCATCTAGTCCAACCCCCCTGCTAAAAGCAGGTTCATCTCCACTAGATCCTACAGGAACACATCCAGGTGGGTTTGAAAACCTCTAGAGAAGGAGACTCCACACCCTCCATGGGCAGCCTGTGCCAGGGCTCCCTCAATCTTCACAGGAAAGAAGTTTCTCCTCATGTTCAAGTGGAACTTCCTGTGTTCCAGCTTGTGCCCATTGCCCCTTGTCCTGACACTGAGCACTACGGAAAAAAGGCTGGCTCCATCCTCTCCACACCTGCTCTTTGGGTATCTGCAAGTGTTCATAAGGTCCTCCCTCAGCCTTCTCCAGCCATTACTTTTAGCATAGTAATTTTGTTAATAGCTATCATTTCTAACAGTTCCAAGCCACTCCAGAAAGTTAGATGAGTGTCACTAGCTCCTTCTGCATAGGAAAATTTCCATTTTACAGAAGAAGAATCAGATCCTTGGGGCCACCTAGGAAATTGAGAGCTCAGCTGGGAAAGGGTCCCCATCCTCACTCCCAGCCCTGAGCTGCCATTTCACCTCACATGCCCAGGCTGTCCTGAAGGCTACTGCTGCTTCCTTGACAGCTCACGCACCCAGGACCAAATCCTGTCCTTTCCTTGCATGACAAAGCACTTTCCCGTACCAGCCTCCAGCAAAGCGGAGGGCAGATTCCCCCCTGCTTTTCCCAGGGAAGCTTCTGCAGCAGGAGAGAAAACATGGGGAGACTTACTGTTAAATAATATTCTCCAAAATTTTCTCTCTGAGGGCTCAAGAGCAGCTCAGGGCACCAAGACCCAGTCCCAAAAACAGGGAAAATTATAGAGACGCAGCTCAACATGAACAGCTCCACAGCTCTGCTGGAAAAAAAAAAGCCAGCCAGGAATTGTCGTGAACTGTTAATGCTTTAGCTTAGGGGAAAATAATCCAGAAGCTGAGGGATTTAAAGAGAATTACAGTAATTAGAACCATGATCAAATTAGTCAGCCCCTAGCAGCTGCAGCAGGATTACTCCTGGAGGCCAGTACTTTTCAACATTTTTCAATTAAAGAGCTGCCTCACCTCTTTGAAAAAGCCCCAATGCTGGCATCATGCAGCAGCTCACTGAGAGTCAGCTACTCAACAGGGGTGCGACTCTCACCGCTCCTTCATGGCTCTGATTTCCACCCTCAGTGGTTTTTTGGCCTGCATGGGAATATGACTTGGGTTTGTTTTTTTCACTTTTCTCATTTCAAGTGGTTCATGTATGACCTGCTTTTGCTGGTCATACATGAACCACTGGTCCCCTAAATGTCCCCAGATCACAGGCTGAGAAGCACCGCTGGAGGCCAAGGATATATCATGTTGGACTATAAATAGACAGATATTCCTGACTATAGCAAGAAAATAGGGAGAAGAAACCGTGCACGGGAGCTTTGGTCCCAACCGTCCCACTCCTTTTTTATACATCCTCAGTTTTATAATAAGCACCAGCAAAACAACAGCAATGGGAATGCAAAACAGCAGCAATGGAAACTAGGCAAAGGGTTGTCCCCAGCCAGCGCAGCTCACAGCGTGCTTGCAGGTGCTCACGGCAGAAAAAGGGCTTTGGGAAAGCTGAGGAGATCAGGGAAGAGCTGCAGGAGCAGGCAAGTGCCCCGACACGATGTGGGCACTGCAGAAAGTTGCTGTGAAGGAACATGATGGGCAGCACCCCAGGCAGGTGCATGAGATGGGCAGGGGTTCAGCTGAAGGGCTGCTCCTCAGGTTTCTGAGAGTGGCGGAGTTAGAGATAAACGCATCATCCTCTGCTGCCCATGAAACAGCTGAACTAAGAAGGCGTCTTTCCTGAGCACAACACGCTCTGCTGGGCTTCCCACAACCTGGGGACTTCATCCTACATGGCAGGAGAGACAGATCCCTTCCCATCCTTGGTTTGGTACACAGGTAACCAGAAGCAGCGGCTCCCTCTGAGTGACCCCCTCCTGCTGATCGCCTTTTAAACCCATGGTCTAACATTTGTTTGCATTTGCTCGCTGTTTGACTGGTGAGCTCAAGGGAATTGCTGACAGGAAAATGTGCAAAATCCAGTGTACAGGCTTTTTCAGCGAAAGGCTCAATAGGTTTAGTTCTGTCCTTTTGACACTGCCATCTCCGGGTAGGAGAGGGGCAGGAGTTTAAGTCCACAGAGATCCAGATGGATATCCTGGGAAAAACTAATCTGTGACCAAGAGAAAGAAACTCCTCCAAACAAGATACATGTAGAAATCAAGCAAGCAGCTGCTCTGAGCTACTGCCTGGGCCCCTACAGTGCCGAAACCTTGAATTACCCCAGGCACAATTTGATTAAGCTCCCCTTGGCTGCCAAGCCAACACCATGCCCAGGCACACACTAAACCCCTTAGCTCAAGTGTGCTTGAGCTTTTAATTCACCTTTTAAATTCATGTTGGCTGCATATCAAAAGGCATATGCTGTTATTAACATTCATGCAAGTCTTCTATCACTAATGCCACTGCTCCGTGGTTACAGACCTAACTGTTCTGGTGCTATCCCGGCACATCCTCTGTGTGCCAGCAGTAAAAATGCCTGGGTTGCCTCATCTAAAGGAGACACAAATGCATCCCAGCTGGTATCTCCAGAAATGTGAGCGTTAGCTGTGAGCAAGCGCAGTCAGCAAGTTACACGTATGTGCAGGTGACAGCAAAAAGTGCTGCTGCCTGTGTTTGCCCCATTTCATAGGGCTCAGCTGAATTTTTCCAGCCAGGGAGGTAAACACAGCCTCCTCACTGGCTGTGGCTCCAACCAGGAGCTCCAATATGTTCAAGCCTGGATTTGGATTCATAGCTCAGCTGAGGAGCACAGCGGTGTAAGAAGCAAACAACTACTTTGAGCCTTCTAGATGGAGCACGGCACTTCACATTGCACAGTCAAGGGAATTGATTGTGTGGCTGATTTAATGAGACTATGGCTAAAACCATCCTCTTGCTCTAAGGCCCTGAGCTCAGCTGCGCTGTCAGAAGAGCAGTGCTGCCCTAGGCCAGGTGCCTGACGAGGGTGGTTTGGCTCCAGGGACCAGGGAGGTCCTGCCATGACATGGTCTCTCCACCATCCTGCTGTGTCTGAGTTTGGTTACCAAATGCTCCCCCTGCTCTGCACAGCTGGAGCAGCCTCACCTTTATCCCTTCAATCCTGAAGCCCAGCGTGGCGGTTGAGCTGATGGTCTCCCTCCACTGCATGTAGCGGGGCTTGGTTACTGCCCGCAGCACATTCTCCTCCTCTGTGGGGGCATCAGGATCCACCTCGATCATCTTCTGGTACATGTCCTTCCGCAGGCTTGGCTTCTTCCGGGCCTTTGTCAGCTCCTCCTCTAAGTACGTCCTGCAAGGAGTGAGGGGGAGATGTTGGCAGGGCCACACACGAAGTGCCACATAGCTCCAGAAATCAGACCTATCCAGGACAGGTGATCCCTAGGGAGTAAGGCAGCATAGGAAATAATGGAGCCAGCTGCACTGCAGAGGAATTGATCCTGCTTTAATTAATCCCTCATCACCAACACAATATCTCTTCAGTTTATCAAGGAACCACAAACAGTTGGGTGATAACTTGGCCAATGCCCAGGCTCTCCTCAAATAACTTGCCAAGTTCGGTGAGACATCCCCGACACAGGAATGACCACACCTGTCACCTCTTTCCCACTAAATCCAAACTGCTCTATACCTTCCACTAAGTATGCCCAGCCCTGTGGAGGGGCTGTGTTCTCTTCCCATGTCCCATGTGACAAAATCCTGGCACCGAGTGTGAGGTTTATCTCCAGAACTAAGCAAAATGCAAGGGAATATGCTCGGCAGACTACGTGGGATGGTGTTCCTGTGCTTCCCACAGGCCTAGAAAGGCAGACTGTTGTCTTTTCTCAGGGCAGCATAAGATCACTGAGCAGATATTCCCAGGCCATCAGCTCTTTAGAAAAACACTGCAGATAAATGCGATGAAAAGCTTCAGCTGAGATCACCAAACCCGTGACATTAGGGCAGGTGGAATAAAACAGCAGAATAAAGCAGAAGTGTGCTCACATGTGCTGCTCACGCTGCTCAGTAGGCTAGATTTCCTTTTGATGAGAATGACAGAGAATCTACATCTGTGGTTTGGTTCTCACTGCATGGCCCCAGGCTTGAGCTATCATCAGGGCTTAAAGACAAAGTTTTGTTTAGGGGCAGCTGGAGGAGGCTCCCATATCCCAAAGCTAGGTTGTCAGGTAAAAAACCAAACTTGTATCTGTCTGTCAGCAGGCTGCTGGTTCAGAGGACAGGTTTAACAGCCCTGAGGGTTATTTTATCTGCCAGAGCCTCTACTGCCTGGCCATGAGGATGTCCCACTCCCCAGCATTAGCTGAATTCACCTTCCCTGACTAGCTCCTCTTACAGCACCATCTTATTTAACAATGAAGAGCTCTGGCACATTTGCTTCCTTGCCTGCTCTGCTTGTCTTAGCTCCAAAAGCCTAGGTGCACAAGTCACCTGACCTGTGCTCTGTGCACAGGAGCACCCAGACAGCATGACCAGTGGGTCTACTGCTGGTTGCCATCTCTGTGTCCAGAGTGGATCCTGTCTCCTTCCTGTGGCAGCACGGTGTGTGTCAGCAGAGACCACGTGGCTGCGCCGGGGCCCCCTGCCCTTCTCTCCACCCCCTCCGGTGGAAAGTATTCCTCGCCTCTTCCCTGCTGACAGCCTGACACGCCAGTTCGAGTTTCACATGGAGGGGAAAAAAAGATTCCTCCCTCCCACAGAAACCATCAGCTTTTCCAGCAGCACAAGCGTCTCCACCACGTCTGGGCTGTGCCTGAGCCAGCCAAGGGGGTCTCAACCCGCCCTGCTGCCAGCCTGCCGCAGGCCCAGGCATGAGCGGTGGCCCCAAAACGGGCAGCCACCGGGGATCACCAGCTCTGCTCGTGTTTGCTCTGGGACTCCCTTGTCATCTGCGGCATCGTTAGCTCAAAAACTGCTGCTGGCCAAGCGGCTGCAGCCTGGGATCTTGGCATATCTGTAGATGGTTCTCAAGGAGGACACGGGTAATGTTGCTCATCTGTTAGGAAACATTTCAGGAACTTTGCGTGAAAGGCACTAAACTACTAAGTGCACACATTTTACCCCCTAAGTGTCCATAGGAGCAAAGGGTGAGCAGAGAAAAGTTTCTCGCTCACCAAAGTTGTGCCACTCAAGCAGGTGTTTTGCACCCCTCTGGCACTCTAGACAGGATCCCTCACATGTTTTGCTCACCGTCCCTTGGCTGTGTCCTCCTGCGGCAGAGAGAGGCAGGTTGCCATCCTTGTAAAAGCTACTGTGCCGTTCTGGTGTTGCCAAACTCAGAGTGCTGTACCCTTTGCTACACCAAACCATTCTCCCAGCACATGGGGCAGTTAACAAGCAGACAAGGAAAGAGTCTGGTGTGTCCTTCCCATACTTAGGCTTCCCTGTGGCTCTCCTCACACTGCTGGCTTAGCTGCTCCTAAAGGCAGGTGAGCCTGGTGTTCTCACTTGTGTGTTTCAGATGGTTTTACCCAGGAGAGGCATTTTCTTTGAATATCCCATCTTAAAACTCAAAACATCATCCCCAAACCTGCTCACCTGACCCCCATTTTGCAGTCCATAACGCAGGGGGAGTCAAACTCAGCCAGCAGATCTTCCATCTGGTTGTATCGCTCCCCATCTTTCACAACGTCACCATGGTAGGCAGGAACATAGGGCTTCAGGACATCGTTCATCAGGCGGTCGAGGCAGCGCTGCTCCGACTCACAGTGCTTCTTCAGTATCCTGCCATTGGCTGCTGCCTTGAAACTACCTGAGGGTGACAAGGGACAACATGGTGCTTGCTTTGGATGGGGAATGATGCTGTGCCTTCCCAAAACAAGAAGGGCAGCCCAACACTTTGGAAGCATCCTCGTTTACACCTGCATCCAAAAGAGTCCCTGCAGGCTGGGACTTAACAAGCTCGGGCTGCCAGATTCGCACATAGTGTCGGAGGTTTATTATAACCAGCAATGTTACACCTTCAACATGGCACAGAGCTGCCCTGCAGCACCCAACACAGTTGCTTTGCAGCCTCTGTGTACCTCACAGTAGGCTCATGCCTTTGTCTCTAGGCCCATGTGCATGGTGTCTTTGTGCTGGGCAGCATCCCCTGCTTTGCTGTGGATCACTAAGAGGGCCTGGGTCATGCCTAAAGGACTCAGCTTTCTGCTGCTGGAGAAAAATAGCAGCAGTAATATCCCACTGCCCCTGGGAGACTGAAAGCACCTTTGTGTCACCCTCTCTAGCACTTAGGTGTGTCACTCTCCTGGGCTAGAGACGTGGGAGCTGAAACCTGTGACATTCATGTAGCTGTCAGAAGCAATTCTGGCCAACAACCTGAGACAACGAAGAGCCCTTCCACCACTCCGCTCCCCGTCACTCGTACCTGCGTGTCCTGCTAGCTGGATCCAAGGGTACTTCTTCTTGAAAGACATCACAAATGGGGACCAGTGCACCATATTCTTGATCTTCCGCCATGATTTGCTCTAAGGAAAAAAAAAAATCACAAAGGTGAACGCAACGTTTTTAAGCTTTCGCCGTCTGTAAAGTCGCTTCAGGCAGCACACAGCTGTTCTGGACAGGGGACGAGGCACCGGAGCCAGCACAGGATGGAAGCAAACAGAAAATCTGCTCTTTTCCCATTGTCCTGTGCCAAGCCGGAGCCGTTGGGCCTCGACTCTACACTCAAGAATCACGAGCAACTTCACTGAAGTTACAGTGTTGTTCCAGTTGGCCGCTCCCATCGCAGAGGGCCCGGCCATCCACATTACCTCGCCTCCGCTCCCCGCATCCCTCTGCCGCAGCGGCAGGGACACTAACCCATCCTTTGGTACCGTGTTAGGACACAGCAGACAAAGCCAGGGAGGGAGCCCAGGACTTCTACCCAGGTACAGAACTCCCGTGGGGAATGAGCACGGCTCACACAAGCGCACACAGGCTCACCGCCTGGCTTTTGTTCCGCGCTGAAAGGCAGCTGCTTTGTCCATCAAGCTGGCAACCCGCACATGGCTGATCCGCCTGCTTTGGCCCATCCGTAACTACATTGTAGAGAACAATTCCCTTCTGGCATGTTTTTCAACAGATAGACGGTGCAGAACTATTTACACGACTGCAACGAGGGCTGCGTCAGACACACGAGAGCCTCCTTCGAAGGCTCTTTCCGGTGAGAGTTTTTCCCTGGATTGTTCTGGGGAACATGCCGCCAGTAAAAGGCAGGGGGACGGCCTCTTATCTCGGCCCCAGAAGGCAACAGCACAAACAAATCAGGCGAACAATATACAACGGTGACAATGGAAAAATGCCTTCTCGCAGGAGCTGTGACAAACAGACAGCACAGTCCTGGCTGCTCCAAGCTATTGGGTTCAGCTGGAAGCCCACAGATAAATTATCCTCATTTGCTCTGCTCTGAAGGCATGGGAGGGAGCCTTGCAGAAAGCCCAAGTAATCTCTTCCTCATGTTCAGAGAACCGGCCCCTGTTCCAGTAACGCTTTGCAGACAGGCTGGGGAGAGCCAGCAGCCCCGACTTGAAGTTTGGATGCTTGTCGGGGGTGAACTCACAGCACAGGAATCCGTGCTGGGAACTGCTGACATGTTTAAATGGTGAGGAAGAAGCCAGACAAAGATGTTAGTGTCTAAAGCATGGAAGTGATATCGGGTTACCCCCACACCGTGTACCAGTCCCGCCGGCTAGAGGGGACGCGTTGCACAGAGATGCACGGGCTGCCTGCACGCTGGGGACTGGAGCTGGCAGAGGGGAAGAAGAAAGGTCCTTCCTCACCCTTCAGCCCAACGGGAGCAGGGTGGCCCTTCTCTGGACGACTGCCTGCAGCCGGGAGCGTCCCAGCACATCCTGGCACTGTTACAAGAGCAGAGGAGTTTGGCAAGCAGCTGTCCAAGCATGGGGTGACACCGGGCATCCCCTTCGCCCAGCCTCCTCTGTGCCACGGGTTTGCTCTGCTGCTGGGCTTGCTTGCTTTGGCAGAAGGGTCAGGCAGTTCCCTACCTGACATGAGGATGAATGTTTTTATTTCCAAACAGAGTGCCAGAACTTGTGTGCTTTAGCTGTTCTTTGTTCTCCTTTTGGCACAGAGCAGCAGGGAAGCGGGGGAGTGTCCCCTCCTTTTGTTTTTAAAATAGTAACATCAGGTCTCAGCTGACATCATGAAAAAATGGGGGAAGAAAAAGTCTCCAAAGGAGTTTGGACCCTAGATGACTGTGACCAACCTCCTCTAAAACAAGAAGGAGTCCTTCCCCAACTTACAGCACAGCATCGTAAGTCACTCAGTCCCAGGAAACATGCCAAGGCAACACACCTTCCCAAGCCAAGATTTTGTTTTTCAGTGATTAGACCTTTACAGCTAAAACCTTGAGGAACTTCAAAGCACAGGCAGAATGAAGACAAGCTGCCCTGAAAGTAGGGCAAGCCACTCCAGCTTCTCCCTGATGGGGCTTTCCAGGAGCGATGCGCCTGCTCTGGCACTGCTCCCAGCACAGGTAACAGCCTCAAGGCCTCCGAACACACAGAACACCACAACAAACTTTCTGCTGGGCTGCATAAGGCAGAAAGGCAGCCACTGGGCACACAACCGCATGAGGAACAGGTAGCACATCCTAATCCCTTTACATTGAGGGAAATGTTTTCATCCAGGCATCACTTGGTATTGGGCACACCTTTGGCCAGGCATTTCCAGCCTTTTAGAACATGTTTAAGGATTTGTTTTACGGAGTTGGGCTTGAGGCAGTTTCATCCACCTCAAGTCACCCCCAGCTTGCTGGAAATAGACTGTGAGGCAAGTTGTTGCCTCCTCAGGGTCACTCTCAACTCTGCTTCACGCAGCCCCTTCCCCTCCTGGCTTCGCAGGGGCAACCACACAGGCACTTGCAGGAGAGAGGAGGGACCCTCATTCTCTCTGCAATTCCTTCAGGAGTCATGTGGGGTTTTCTTTTACACCTGAGCCCCCTCTCAGTGTAATGAGGGAAAGTTTGCTTCATGGAAAAGAAACTCTCTCTTGCCCTCAGCCCATCCCACGTCACACAGCACAACTCATTCTGCAGAGCATTGCAAGGTGTTGCTCTGTTGTGGGGGTGCTCAAAAGGTGGTTGTGTTTTGCCAGAGGCAAAACTAGTCCCCTAGTAAACCAAGGGACTGAAGCTACGTGGCTTCCTCTGCCTGCTCTCTGGGGCTGCCAATAGGCTGCAGGAAACACTAGCCAATGCCCCCAGCCATCCTGTCACCCCCTTTGCCTGAAGAGAACAAAATTCTCCCCAAGTAAGGAGTTGCTCCAAAATGTCATCCTTTGTACTTAACCTACAGCTTCAAGAGAGAGGTTATATGGCCGTGAAACATCAGCAGGGTCCTTCATAGCCACTGGGGACGGCTAAGAGCTTCCAGAAAGATGTTTGCATTTGTCCAAACACTGGCATGTGTTCAGACATCTCAAAGGGATCCACCACTCCAGTTTGACTCCACAGTCATGTGCAGGAAACAGCCCCTCTGTGCTCAGCAGGCTGCTGCCTCCCACCCTGCCCAATGTTATTAATGCACTAAAGGAGTACTAAAGGTAATTACAGTAAAGAAATCTTCTTTAACCCATCCCACGAGGTACCGCAAAGGCATTGCCTCCAGGCTCTTCTGGAACTTCAGGTTTATATTTCAAGGAGTTATTTGTGCTTAGGCTGAGGAGCACAGGCGCACTTATACTTACATGCAGGAGTTATCTGCAATAACTCCCCAGACTCAGACTAACAGATTTTTCACCATATTGGAAAAAAATAACTTTGCAAGTGGTGTTACCAAGTGATGCTGTTGAAGGGAAGACATGTGCTCTTCTTGTATGCCTGCAAGGACACAAGCGTGCGGGTTGTCACACCGAAAGCCGAGCACACTTCTAACTCTTTCATGTAACCAAAGCCTGTGCCTGCTTGTGGCACCCTGACACCCTCCTCTACCCCAGATACAGCTCTGTGGTTGCTTTTCCCCCCGAAAACGCACGAAGCCATGTTGATTGATTGTTACTGCAGACGCATGTAGCCTGCAGGGAACAAGCACCAAAGTGTCTGATGCAATTCCACACTTTTTATTTCAAACTTGTTTCAGCATCGGCAAATGCCGACTGATTAGCTGTTAGGTAGCAGATTATTTAGTGACTCTGGAAATACACTTTAGTGAGAAGCGGGACCAGTTTCCCTAACATGCCTGCCACATGGAAACGAAGCTGAGCAACTATCAGAACCAACTCGAAAAATGAACTTTCGAGTGTTTCTGCAGCACTCTGCTTCTGCTCCTGTCCTTTTTTTTGCTTGCTGCAGAGCATGGTGCCCTGAGCCAAGGGTTGGATATGGGCCAGAGGAGTTAAGCCCTCCTAGCGAGCACCCACCACTGGTCAGTGGGAGAGGAGTGCTGGGAAAACAATTTTATCTGCTGCATGTTTAACTTTACTTATCTGAAGCTTAAAGCAAACTCTAGGCTTTCCCCATCTGTCAATAGAGCTTCATATGGAAAGAACAACATAGGAGAATGTAGTGCCAACCCAGAAGGTCAGAGGATATACTGTGTTTAATTAGATTAAACAAAAAGTGACTGATGAGCTCAGTGCTCACCGTACATCTTCCCTATAGAATAAGGCATTCCTTTAATGTCTGTTTGAAGCAGACGTGCCTTTCTGGGACTGCCTGTTGCCTCCCTTTCCCAGCACAGACGCTGGTGGAACGTGACTGGTGTTACTCCCTGTGCACGGAGCCAGCGGGGTGCTCTTCCCTTTCCATGCTCTCAGCCAGAGATAGGCCGTAACTGATTTAATCTGCTGAAATTATCGTTTCCTATGGTTTTATGGGACCAAACATTCCTGGAAATAGCGGGGAGCTGGACCTGCACTTCAGTGCTTCTTGTTAACTAGAGCATGCACCATTACAGGTAAGATTATGCAGATTAGGCAGGGGATGGGAGAGTGGGAGCACTGTTTAATTAACAATTTTCCCAGTTCTGAAAGGAACTGCAGCTCCTTTCTCCCAGGAATTTCCTGAAATAGCCTAGGATTAGAAGAGATGGAGGAAAACTATGAAGAGATGGTATCGTGACCAATGCCCACTGCTTCTCCAGCTTCAACGGAGTTGCTGCAGCCCAGGGACTTGAGTGAGTGCCAGTCAGGCTCTCTCTTCACTCTAGGGAAAGCCCCACTCCCGCTGACATCCAACCACCCTTGTCATTCCCTGCAGAACTGAAAGACCTGAGTGGTGTGGCCAGGCAGCCCTTCCGGCACATCCCCAGCTGCCCAGCCATCACCAAGCACAACGGCTGAGGAGAGGCCCCGTGCCCAGCACCTTCACAGCTCCTCGGGTGCCGGGGTGGCTCGCCAGACACTCTCCTGTGGGGCCAGCGTGGGTGGGAGGCGCAGCAGGCCCTCTCTACTCTTCGCTTTCAGTTCCAGCTCTTCCAAAAGCAGAAGTACACCCGCACTGCTGCAATGCCAAGGGCCTCTGTGGGAAGGGGCTTACAGCACAGCTCAGAAGGGCTCTGGGATGTTTCGCTTACAAGTAGGAGGGTCAAGTCACTCCTCATGTCCTGAGCCTTGCTGGTTTAAAAAACAACTCAGTGAGCAGCTGAGAAGGGCAGGTTTTGTGCCAGAGAGCCCTCTTCCTCAATAACTGAATAAGTGGGGGGAAGCGTTTGGCCACAGAGTTCACTCCGTGTCAGCCCACCCCGCAGCCACGCACAGGCTGCCAAGGAAAAAGAGGCCATTTAGTTTTCCACGTTTAAGAGAATGAATGTGTTTTCTTTTGGTCTCTAAAAAGTAGTTAAGGTTTCCCTAGTGATGATTGTTTCCCTTGACTGGGAAAAACCTTGTCACTGCAGCGGCGGCGGCGAGGAGGCCAGCTTAGTTCATTGTGCTGGGTGCTGGGCACAGAGGGTGGTGGGGCAGAGCTGGCAGGTACTGCAGGGGATGCCTCCTCCTGGCGTGTCCTGGCATATGGGGGCCTGAAATGCAGGATCCTGGCCAAAAACCTTTCCCGTGACGTGCTCCAGAGCGCTGTCATTAACGTGGTGCAGAGCTGAGGTTATGCTTTGCCTTGAACTTCAACCTCTGTCCAGGCAGCAACAAAAAGAGCGCAGGGACTGCTTCAGCATGCACCAAGCTGCAACCACTGATCCCAATGCTGGCAGCAAGTAACAGCCCATATTTTACACCATCTTCCTTCTATGCAAACTCCCCTCGTCCTCACTGACGCATTTGCTTCTGTACTGCACAGAGGCTAAACAGCCTTGTTTTGGCCAGAGGAGCAGCTCACAACGGGAGGGCTTTGGATCAGCAGGCATTTTCTGGTTTAGTCACACGAGGCATTTAATAAAAATTTCAGCAGCTCCCCAAAACCTGGCAGAGGCAATGTCAGTCAGGCTCCCAGGGCTGTTGTTGAGGAAATATAAAGTAAGGACCAAAAACAAACTTCACTCAAGTCAATATAAGGAAATACGGTTTGATGAAAGGCAATTCTGAGTGCCCAGGAATTCTAGTCCACACCCCCAAGCTCTGTTAGATGGATTATTTTGATGGTTGGGGTGTAGAAGCTCCTGCTGGGGCACAGGAGCTTCTGCTACTTTCCGAGATCATCATCTCGTTTAGAGAGAGGAAAAAAAGCTAATATGTGCATTATGTGTTCCACTTCAGACACTTTGCTTTTCAGAATAGTCTCATTTCAGCCAGCATGGATTTTGCCTCTCTCAGGAGAGAAGCCACTCCCCTCTGGCTTTGTGAGGAATGCCCTTTTCTCCAGTGGGACCAGAGAGCAGTCTCACCAAGACCAAAGATCTGGGGTTGACTGTCACAGAGATAAAGCTCCTGCCTTCTGTGCTGCCTGCAAGAGATTGGCATGTGCGATACAGGAGCCTCAGTAAAATCGCCTGAAAGCCAGGAACATCTGCTCAAATCATAGAAAAAATATTCCACTGTATTGGAAAAAACATGAGAGCCTGTTGCAGGCTCGGTCTTCCTGCTTGTGATGGAGGCAAGGAGAATTTGAAGCAGCAAAGGCAGATGAGTGAGCAGCAGTCCTTCAGTTTGACCTCCCCAATCACAATGGAAGGAAATGGAGCACTGTGGGAGCCAGCTGCAAGGAAGGCACCCATCGTAAGGACGTTTGCAACCTCCTCACCCCCAAAGCACAAGCAGAGCACAGCAGCAGCATGGGATCCAAGTCTGTGCCATGCTTAGAGTTAATGTCTATGGAGAGGAGAGGCAGTGTTAGGCCTCTGTGTCCAATTTGGCTAGCAAGGAAAGAAAACAAAAAAGCACAAGTGACAGAGTGAAGGCAAAGCCTGCATTGGAACTCAGAGTAACTGAGCCTCAAAGCTCTGGTTGTTTTCATGAGGTACTCCTCCTGATGGAGAGCCTTTACTTCAGTAAAGCTGAAAACCTCTTAATGCCATAATTGACTTTCCCATAAAGCTGGCTGAATTATCCATTGCCAGCATTAGACACATTCAGCCTACTTTCCTGAGTGGGAACCCATCCAGATCTCTGGAAACGTATTTGTTACTCATTAAGCACACACAAATCAGGCTTGTTAAGCAATTTTCCAGCTTGGAGAAGATAAGTGAATAATTCAGAACAAGCTAATCACTTTTGGTGGACTTCTCCCTAAGCCTCACAGTGTTTCTTCCTCAGCAAGCAGAGAGATTTTAAACAGCTAGCAGATTATAAAAATATTTGCTGGTAGCCAAAGTGGGCCTCGGTGAACTGGCTGATGAGAGGAGGCCCGGAGCGCTGCGGCCCATCTGTGCAACACGGCGGAGCACAGAGCTGCAGGCAGCCAGAGCAGGCGTCCAGCTGAGAAACGCCGTGTGCTGTCCAAAGACGTGACCCTGTATCAGGGAACTTGTCATCGGCTGTGATGGAAACGGCTCTGTTTCCATCTGGACACTAGTGTTTGATCCCTATAGCGGTTTTAGAGTATTCACTGCTGCTTTTCTGGTTCAAAATGCCATTTCTGCTTGTCAGTGCCTCTACCATCAGAGCACAAGTTGGGGATGTGGGCTCCCCTGCCCTCTGAGACTAGAAGACGTGTTCTCCTCAACACCAAACAACTTCATCGGTCTCTGGTTGCTTGAAGTCCAGCTCAGCAGCCTAAAAGCCAGAGCTGCAGTTTAGGACACAGAAGAGATTAAAGTCCTAAAGGTCACAACCACCTAAATGTGGGCGGTGCTTTGGTAGGGCATAGCCTTCCTGCCAGAAACAACCTTCGCTCAAGAGCTGTGCACTCAAATGCCAGGGAGGCAGGAGAGGAGTTGCAGGCTTTTCCAGGTCATCCCAAGACGTGGCCTGGACCCCTGGCTCCTTTGGGAAGGGACATACCTGGCACAGGACATGTTGGAAAGCAACAGAGGTGCTCAGACCAGCAGGACATGGTAAAGTCCCAATTATTTCCAATCTGGCTTATTTACACTGGCAGACACATTCAACAGGACGTGGGTGACGAATGGCTTCTTCTACAAATTGAAGGCAAGTTTTAGGAGTTTAAACCAGAGCGCTGAATTTACAGTCTGTTTAGAGGCATTTTGGGCCAAACACCAAACACAGAAGCAACATCAGTGAGAGGAACAAAGCAGCTTCTAAAACTTGCTCTTTCAGACTGATTTCTTTCTGTCTGCTTTAAGAGGCGACCAGGAATTTTAGGACTGGACTACCATGCTCTCTGACACGGGCCATGAGCTGAAATGCCCAGAGCTCAATGCCTCCAAACACTAGAGATGTAGATGGACTGACTTTTTACCAGGCAGGGTAGACACAGGCCAGATAGCTCAGCCACTGGTTTCCAGTGCTGTTGTAGCTATCTGAAGTATTTCCTCTGGCATTAGCATGGAGGGCATTGATATAGACGCTGTAAACATAATACCTTTGGAGTACAATGCCCATGAGCACTGATGATGCACAAGCAAGGTCATGCAAAAGCCATGCCAGGTCATGCAAAGATAATGAAGCAATCTGCAGGTGAAGGTGAATGAGAAAGGCCTGGCTTTTAGAGCCGAGCTGTTCTGTTGCTGAAACTTCCATCAGTTCACACTGGTCTTGGACACAGAAAACATTTGCACTGCTGTTCCCTCGCCCTGCCTGCTCATGGAGTTAGCTCACTGCTCTTCTGCTGTTTGACCATAACTGAACTTCACTTTGTGGAAGAAAACGAGAGAGAAATGTATCCCTCCTCCATGAGAAAGCAAAATGTTCAGATGTGTTTTAAGTGCCTCTGGATGAAGTGAGAAGGCAGAGATGGAAGAGAAGAAAAAAAATGGCCAGGCTAACACTGCAGTAATTTGTTTAGAATAGATTTTTTTTTAAATTAGTCATAAGCCCTGAAGTACCCACATTTACTGGGGATATGAAGTGTAAAAAGTTGATTTAGAAGAGCAGTTATAAGTTTCATAAACATGAATAAACTCTAAAGCTGAATGTTCAACAGGCATGACCTTTTAATTCTCCTTTAAATCTGTTTAGCACTTCTCATTTGTGTTTGGAGTCCCTCATGTTTGGATAGCACTTTGATGATTTAAAGTGCTATTTAGAGTTTTATTGTCTCTCCTGCTTTGGAGCTGGGACCACAAATGCTCTGCTAAGTAGCTGAGAAGAGTTTCTGCTCAAAGAGCTGCTGGGAGCACCAGCCTGCCTTGCTCACAGCTCCCCAGAACTTCCAACATGCTGCCATAGGACAGGCCCCTTTTCCCAGGCAGCTCCTAGATATAATCAGCAACCAGGAGAAACTCCTCCAGGAGTGGAAATGCAGTTTGATATTCTTTGGTTTCAGATCCTTACAGAAGGAGTGTATTAGAGAGACGTCTCTGCCCAGAGAGAGGCATTGCAAGCAGCCAGGCTGCTGCAGGTGCGTGCTGGAGCTGCACACACCTCCTGTGCCATACAGCATCCTCCTGAAGCTGCAGATCTGCTGCACACACACCACGCAGTGCCCAGAGCATCACCCAGGGTGATTTCACTCAGCGGCTGAAGGCTTTCTCTTGAGTGGGAGGCCTGGCTTGGCATCATTGGTCTTAAAACAGTGCTGAGCCCAAGTACTACTTAAAAAGAGTGATCTAGACCCAAAGGCAAAGAGAGACTTGTTACAGTCACTGTGTACCTGTGCACTAGTCCCTCCGTGTGCTGCAAGGTGATGTGCAGGCAAGGGCAGTGCAGATCAGCTTTTACAGCTCTCAGTATCTGCTCCTCCTGGTATCAGGGCTTGTGAGCACACGTCGGGCTTCTTTCACTGGAATGAGATTGACAGGAGTCTGTTTGTCATGGACTGCTTATGTGCCCAGTTCATGGGCACCTTGGAGACTTTCTACTTCAACAGCTTTCTGGCTGCACTGTCTCAAATGGGTCCAGGAAGCACAAACCTTGCTCACAAGGATTCCTTCCTCAATGGGCACACCACTAGAAGCTGTGCTGGAGCCAGAGGCTCCCAGGAGCACAGCGAGGCCGAGCTAATTACAGGGCTTTTAAACACCTTCAAACACAGAGCATGTCACACAGCTGCTCATTCCCAATTCCCCCCGCGGCGGCAGCGTTGGGCTGTGAACAGGGAGCAAACCCTCATGGATTTCAGCCAGATTACCCTGTTCTCCAGTCCAAGCTATGCCCCTGTTCCCTCAGGCAGAGTGCTTGTCACCGCCACTCCTGGGAGCAGGCTCACCCAGCCTGGCGAGGACAAGCGGGTGGCACAAGTTCAGCAGAGCGAGACAACCGGCTGTGCACAGCCACCTGCCATGCCGTGCAGGTAGGACTGACCTTGGAGAACAGGACGGATGGAGGGATTGATGTCAACAGCCCATGACAGCTCCCCCCCGACCCACTGCAGCAGCAGGTCTGATGGCGAGCAGACCTCAGCGCAGCTTTATTTTCAGAGTTAAAACCTCCCGCGCGCCCCTCAGCAGTTTTAGTTATGAATCATCGAAAAAAAATGCCAGCTTCAGCGAGGCAGCTCGGCTTCTGCAGGGTACATACCTCCAAAGCCGACGTCCTGCCACGCCTGCCCGCTGCCAGAGCATCCGAACAGCACGCGGTGCTGGCTGGGCGGCCCTGAGCCGGGGAAAGGCCAGCGGAGCGAGGCGGGGGCAAGAAGCTGTCACAGCATCAGGCAAGGAGGTTTGCCAGCCACGAACCACAGAAGTTTCCAAGGCTGTTCGTTTCGCCCCGTCTCCGAAGGCTTCGCGTGGAGCCGGCAAGCCTCGCTGCACCCCAGCACACCCCGGAGCCCTTTGGGAAAGGGACAGGATCCTCAGGGACGCGCAGAGGGTTACCCAACCCTATATCCTGGTGCGGCACGTGGGGTTGGATTTTCCAACCCAACCGTGTGCTGACACGCAGGGGTGGGGCGGGGGAAGTTAAAAAAAAAAAAAAAAGGATTTCAGCAGTTAACTCCTAAGAAATTGAGGAAAAAAATACACTGCTCCTATATAAATGGCCTTGATTTCCCGTGAGGAAACGCAACGCCATAGAGATGCCAGCTGAGGGGATGCTGAGCTTTTGGTGGAAAGAGGAACAGAGAGGCTAGCAAAGAAACGTGCTGCTTCAGCACACGCTTACAGCCTTTCACGGGGTGCTGGGGAGGAAGAGGTTTCTCAAACTCAAAAGGGAAATCTTTGTCTGAAACAGGAAAACGGAACTTTCTTTTGAGCATTAATAGTGGAAAATGGCCTCTGCGCTGGCTGGTGAATCCCTGGGTGTGCAGTGTGGAGAGGATGCTCAGGGATAAACACCCTGCTCTGTTGATGGCGCACTTTGGGACCCCAGGTAACCCTAGAGGGTCGAGGCTGGCACAAGCACATGGGGGGAGATGCTAAGGTTTTGAGGGGGCATCTGCTTGGACAAGGCAATGGCGGCCTCGTTGAGTATCCTAAGGCACCCCCAAAATCCCAGCATCCTCCTCCTCAGACACAGGAAGAGAGGGTCTGAGTACCACAGGGATGCATACAGCATCACCCAAGCACGACCCAGGCAATTCAGGTCCACCATTTATAAAGAGAGATATGATTCTATCTCAACTAAATATTTGAAAGAAGTTATATTTAAGGCGAGCGGCACAACACGTTGTTCATGGACACAGCCCCAGTGCCAGTCCCCGGGTACTGATTTAACAAGCAGCGGCTTCTTGCTGCTGAGCTGCAAAGGACTGCAATATCCTTGAAAGACGTGGAGACCATGGGTTTTGTATTAAAATCCAGAGAGCCTTTCTCGGAACAGCACTGTTACGGTTGAAGAGGATGCTCAAGCCATCTTCTGGTCCAAAAAAGGACAAGAGGCTGAAAGGCAGTTATATCTAGCCATATAATCATGAGGGCACAGGCAGAAGCGAGACAATGAGCCCATTACAAACACGGGTGTAGCAAAGCCAGAGGTTAGCTCTTTGTGTCTTAAGAGTTTCTAAATATACTTTGTCATGTGGGAAGAGCATGGGAGAAGTGAAATGAATGTAGGGAAGGTGTCTGATTCTCCAGACAACCGGGGGCTTTCAGCAAGGCACAAGCCCACGATCTCCGAGGCTGCGTCTGTGGGCAGCAGCCGCTTGTCGAACTCCTCCTGCTGCAGGCGACTATGTTTAGCTCCTCTTAGAGGCTGCGGGAAGCAGAAGAGGAGGTAGAAAAACTTAGTCATCTTCTCCCCTCAGACATTTTGCTGTTCATTTACTTCAGCAGCAACACGAAGCACTTAGTCACTTGGTCTCCAACAGGCTTTCTCTGATTTTGTTTTTCCAAATCAAAACAAAAAAGAAAGAAAAGAGGAGGTTCCTTCCCACATAAGCAGCCAGTGGAGGAGGAGGCTGGGGGGAGTGAGCAGCGAGCAGCCAGGACTTCGCCCCACAGCTCAGCCAGCTGCTGCAGACACCAAAGAGAGTGTTTGCAAGGTGCAGGAGGAGAGACGGCAGGCGTTGAGTTTCCTCTCGCTTGCTGACAGCTTGATGAAGACGCTTCAGCAAGCCAAGGTACAAAGCATCCTCCGCTGCCTGCTGAGCTGAGGCTTTGTGCCCCTCTACACGCAGCTGGTACCTGCCCCCACAGTAAAATCATTTGCAGTGTTCCAACACACCGCTCACGCTCCAAGTGTTTTCCTGCAGAAAGGCAAGGGGAACCTTGTCACCTAAACCACAGGTCCAGCTTGGATGTCCTCCATTCTCCAACCCAGAAACACCAATGTCAGAGCAACACTTCCCTTCGGGCTGGTTTTAGTAAGCCAACTATATCTCTTGAACTGAAGGAGTCCTTAAGGCTAGACACTTTTGCCAAAACTGTCTTTCTCCAGCAGTGCTGTAGGAAAACCCAGGACAGCTGATGTCCTTCCAGACTCCTCTGGCTCTTGAGAACACAGAGGGCCCTTGGCACTGTCCCTTCCTTCAGTGAGTGCGGGCCCTTCGCCTGCAAAATGCAGGCATCAGCACAGGCACCTGCACCGGGCTGGGGCCGAGACACTGCCTGAAAGGGCAGAGCACAACAACAGCAAGAAACAAAAAGCCTCTGAATGCAAGCACCTCAAAGGGTCTGAGGACAGGAAGGCAATCCCCACAACCCGTCCCCTTCCCCCATCAGAGAGCAAACCCACTGGTGTGGCGGTGAGCCGGCACATTTCACAACTGACTCGGGATAGGGGTTTTGGAGGGCTCAGAAGGCACTCAGATGGCTCAGGGCTTCCTGTTGCCTCAGATTTACTACAAAGCAACATAAATAGGTCTTCATTCTATTTTGATGTTTAGTGCTGTACAGCAAAACACGCATTGTTCACCCAAAAATAGGAAACGCTGTGGAAGCTTTGAAGAAATTCAGCGTTTTTCCTGTACTGATACAAACCCAGTGCCAGATGCCTCTGTCCTGCTTTGAAGACCATGAAATTCTTTGCAACGCTCATAAATTACTGCTTTGTTAGCACCCGGCAAGCTCCAGCAGCACCAGCAAACCCTGGTATTTCCTTCTTTGCCCTCGTAAGGAGAGGTAGGGACACACACACACACACACACGCTTAATGCTGCATTTCATCCCCGCGCGGAGACGGACAGTCTTGCACGCCTATCGCCGAGCGCAGGCGGAGGTTGCTAAGACACCCGCTGACGCACAGCCGGGCCACACTTCTATATTTTTCCATTACATGGTGCTGAAGCTTGCAGAGCAGGAGGTAGGTTTCTTGAGCGAGCTGTCGAGAGCTCGGCGAGAGATGGTGGGACCCTGCAGGGCACGGCTGGGTGCTGCTTCATGCTAACTCTGCACCAAGGAGCGCGCGACGGAGCCAGGCGCCTGCCTCACTCGGAATCAACGTGCACACGCTTTCAGATTAAGCTTGGAAACAGGGCACACCTTCTGCAACGCTTCTCGGAGTGCTAGAGTAGAAAAGCTGAGGTGTCCCAAGCAGAGCGAGGTGTGGGTACAAAACCGAGAATTCCCGGTGGCTTCCCTCGGGGAGCACAGGGGTGACTCCTGGGGGAGGATGCGCTGGCACAGTCTTCACTCCAAAGTGTGACACGCGGTACCTGGATGTGCTGGGGTGAGGGCAATGTGGCTCTAACAGCATGGGCACTGTTGCCAGTCCCTTTACTGGAGTCCTGCTCACAGGGACGCTCACCCCACTGCTGTGCTATCATCCCCAGGGGCTCAGTGCATGCTTGGGGCAGACCTCTGCCTTGCAGCATGGATGGAAAACAGCAAGTAGAGCCTAACCAGCCACAGCCTCAGCAAAAATGTCTTGCCATAAGGTCTCTCCCAGCTTTGGTGGCCCTAAAGGTCAGGTCTCTCCAGAAGACATTCATCTTAGTTCATGGCCTGATTTTAACCTATCCCCATCATCGAGGCTCCTCTCCCCCTGCTTCTCTCATCCGTGCTGAGTGCCCACAACCATGAAGATGGTCCCTCAAGCAGCAGCTCGGGGCAGCAGCCTGCTCACCTTCTGCAGAAAGCCAGCACTATGTGACACCTCTGGTCACACCTTATCTATCTCCCACAGCAGCTCAAAGCTGCAGACCAGAGTTATGAGCTATTAAAATCCAACACATACAGCAATTTATGTGTTTTTTAACTTTCTCAGAGCCTCTGAGACGAGCAACTGGGGACCATCAAGCCAGCTTTTGGGCATATAATTTCCAAATACAACTCAAACATTTTAAAATATGGAAGATGCTCCCTAGAAGTCCAACTAACTGTTGAGCTGTTTTACACACCTCCTCACAGTGTAGATTCATCGTGACAATTCAGGATTATTACTTTAGGGTTAGAGTCTCCTCCTCTTTTCAGTTATTGTGCTGTGTCTGCAACCCTGTTTCTGCCTCTCTGATGTGGGCAGAAGCAAAATCTCAGGGAAGGGAAGGGAAGGGAAGGGGAGGGAGGGGAAGGGAAGGGGGGGGAAGGGGGGGGGGAGGGAGGGGAAGGGAAGGGGGGGGAAGGGGGGGGGGAGGGAGGGGAAGGGAAGGGGGGGGAAGGGGGGGGAGGGGAAGGGAAGGGAAGGGAAGGAAAGGAAAGGAAAGGAAAAAGCCCGAGTATTTCCAAGCCCCTGAACTGCTGCTGTTGTTGGTTACGAATGGAAGGAAGCTAAAGAAAGACAGTTTCACCTATGGGATGATCCCTAGAAGTTCCCCCTATCTTCCTTGGAGATTCTGCAGCTGAAAAACAAGTCCAGCTCCCTACAGAAAAGGGCTGAGACCTTCAGAGTCTCAAATTGAATAGTACCCAGATCAACTAGAAATCACAAGTTACAGAATCATAGAATGGTAGGGCTTGGAAGGGACCTCTAGAGATCATGCAGTCCAACCCCCTGATAAAGCAGGTTCACCTACATCAGGTCACGCAGCAACGTGTCCAGGCAGGTTTTGACAGCCTCCAGAGAAGGAGACTCCACACCCTCCCTGGGCAGCCTGTGCCAGGGCTCCCTCACCCTCACAAGAACGAAGCTTTCTCCAGGCTAAACAGCTAGCACTGTTTGGAACACTGTTTGACCTGGGGAGGATGAGACCTAATGTTTTACTGCAAAGTCACGACGACGTGCAATAGCACATGTCTGCCAGGGCCTCTCCATGATGTAATGTTACAGGCTCCCCAGCCTTACAAGGAATGAGCAGAGATATGCAGCAGATAAGGTACTAATAAAATCTGTATCTGCATTTTTTGCGCAAGATCATTTTGGATTCACCGTTGCTTCACCTGCATAACCACCAAGACCCTCAGTATGAAGAACAAGTCAGGAAGCTACTGAGGAGAAAGTGGCGTTCCCAATTCTCCAGCTACGGGAATCACTGAAAAAGCCTCATGTGCTTCCTCTTACAGCAGCCAAAGCTCTTAACACATGGCCATCACAAGATGCCTGAGTCCCAGTGACAGCAACACAAGAGGAGGAGGCTCACAGCCCCTCGCTCGGGCACTGCATGGCTAACGAGGCACATGTCCCCAGGCCAACATCAGAGAGGAGGATTCATTTCCTTTGAGCCAGCATCTTTAAGATGGCCGAGCAAAACTGTTGCCGTCCCTCTTCCTGCCCATGGGCCCTGGGCCGAGAGTGCAATTGCCAGCCCAAGGTTAGCTACCAACTGTACATCAGCACTTGCAGAGCTCTGCACAGGAGCTATGCAAATATTATGGCTAAATCCTCTCCGTTCCTTACCACAAATGTAATTGTCTGTGCAAAGATGGTGCACTTTGCTAGGGACTGCTTGGGCCCTTACCTCAGCTCACTCACCCCAACATGACAAGAAGGCAGGGACCCTCAGCACACAGTTGTGCCACCAGAACCAGCCCAAGCTCCAGCTCATGAGGGCAGATGTAAAAACCCACTTGCAAGTGGTCTTGGCCAGGCAGTGGTACCATTGGCACAGCAGAAGAACCCAAATCCCAAAAACAGAAGTATTTCATCTTGGCCAACACACGCCGATGGAAACAGGGGCACAGGTCTGTCCCTCTCATGCAGTCACAGGAGGGTCATGGCGCAAGTATGGGGAAGGTGTTCTATTTTATTTAGCTGATAAACAGCTGTAAGCTTTTTAGGTCACTACAGTCAGTTGTTCTGGAATGGAAAAGTTTGTATGCTGGAAATAGTGTCTCACTAATTAGATATTTTTAACAGCCAGAGTGTTACAGGTACAACACCTCTCGAGGAGGTGATTACTTGTGACAACCGCTGCTGTGCCAGACAACAACTGAAGTACTCAGAAGTCAGTAACTAGCACATCCCAGAGAGTGACTAGATTAGAGGAGGGTGGAAGGGGAGATGTTGGGTTTCTGTAGAGGGCTGTAGTTAAAAAAAGGGTCATTGAAAGTATCTGAAAAGTGACAGCTATGGCAAGCAGCTAAAAGCCTCGTTTGGGCCTGTTAATTTGAGTTCAAGCAGCTTCAAAGGAATTGGAGCAGAAATAATCGCAGAACCAAGGATCTGGACAAATTCAGGAGGGGAGCTGCAGCCACGTTTCAGAGCACACAGCCAATGCTGGAATCTGGGACTGGCAGCAGAGCTCACCGTGTGGGCTCTTGGTTTTATGCCGAAAGCTTCAGATGCAGGGGGACAGGTAATGCACATGTGAGGCACGCTCTTTCGCTCCACAGCACTGTCGTTTCCTTAGGTCAAGAAGAAGACAACAGAAAAAGTTATCTACTCTGAGGGACTGATTTCAAGAGCTGGATTTAGTGAGCCAGATCTGGGTCTTGTTCAGTCTGCTGGTCTCACTGGCAAATACACACACACAAAAAACACACCCTCTCTTCAGACAAGCCTGCCCTTTGTACACCAGAGATCCCATTCAGGTTGCATGGGGCCCCTCGCCACTCCTGTGCTGCACTTGGACCACGATGGGAAGGCTGTGATTTAGAGGATCCATGCTGGCACAGAAGAGCAACTTGCACATTGAAAGCACAAGGTAAATTTGCCTCTGGATGAGTTTCCCTTTGCAGAGCCCTGTTTGAACAACTTTCTGGAGCCACAAAACATGTCTGTAACTTTTAAAGCACTGAGGTGCATTGCCTGGCTGTAACTGAACCTTGTAATAGTTTTGACCCATGTAAATTAAACCCATATGAGCAACTTGTGCCTTTCAGCCCTGCAAAAGAACAGCCATGTCAGCCAAGCATCCTACGCTCAGGAGTCACTAACACCTCAAGAAGGGGAAGGAGGACAGAAAGAAGTGGAATAAAAAGACTGAACTGAAAGTATGTCCTAGAGCTCAGGGTTTAAGCTTTGCTCTCTGGGTGGCTGCAGACAATGGTTGTTGCATGCATTTGCTGCACGCTTCCTCAGTTGCACACAGTGACTGTGTTAATACCACATTTGTGATTACTCAAATGAAAATGGCATTTCAAAATCAAGCAGAGACACTCCATGCACTGTGCTATGTCCTTTGTGTATACATGACGAAAGATATTTCCCTCCCTGATCCATCCCTATCCTGCATACACAGTGTTTGCTTCTCCCTCTTCTCATTTTCTGCTGGGCAGACACCAGAGACTTGCTCGGCACCTCACTGCAGCTATGTCTTGCAATGGAAAGATCCAACAAAGAGCTGGATGCTGACTGCATCCCAAAACCCTATGCCCTGTGTGGCCCTGTGCAACCAGGCTGTGATGCTGATGGCATGCCCAAGAGCCAGCTCCCTCTCTGGTCCACCAGCAGCCAGAAATTGCTGTACTATCACTCTGGCACACTCCTTCCTTCCTTGGCAAGACAGGCCAGAACTAAATTTTTCCACTGAGACGCGTAAACAAAGACTTTGCTTTTTCCCCCGTAACAAAGTTTAGCCCAGGAAGTCACATGAGCACAGCTGCATCCAGCATGTATATCCAAAACGGCTCAAGCTGCTGGCAGCGTGTGGATGTACAAAACTTGATACAGGACAAAGCGCTGCCCTGGAAATGCACTTCCCCACGCCTGGGGAAGTGCACCGGAAACATCCCATCCTTTTGCATGAAGGCCAAACCTGACCTCTGCCTGAAGCGGATTCCCCAGCACACAGCATGCATCGGGGAGGACATGTTGTCACTGAGACCACTGGAGCCAGCTGCATGCCCTGGCTGTCCCCACCACCTCCCACAGCTGCGCAGGTACGGGAACTCTGCCGCTGGAGGAGCCTGGCCTCCACAGCCAGCCTGTGGATGGAGGCTGGAAAATCACCCAGAAAAATATCTGTGGTCCACTAGACGGAGAAACAATGAGCACTTTGCCTTAGAGGCAGCAAAAACATAGGGATTTGCTGATGGTAATTTTCTGCTATTAGCGCAATAAATCCATTTGACAGTCAGTCACAGTGCCAGACAAAAAGAATGTGAGCTTAGGGAAAATAGGAGGGAAAAAAAATGTTATTAGACCAAAGTATTTTCCAGCAATGTTTAGAGGCAGTTCTGAGCCCAGAACCAAAAACCTGTTAACTCTGAACCTGTGCCAGTCTACCTCTGCGGCCATCAGGCTTCCCCTGGGCTTCTTCACTCTGCACAGAGCTTTGCAATCTCAGAAATGATGGGAAATTCATCTGAAGCCCTTGAAGAAGGTAGCAAATGCAGTCTGTGCCCTTTCCCCTTTCCAGGGAGGAAGGCAAGGTTGCAGGTTCAAGGGCAGCAAGACGAGAGCAGAAGGCGCTGACTCGGCAGTCTGTGGGCTGGAGCTGTCCCGAGTCTGCATTTTGCTCGCTGGAAAATAATTTCCATTGACGCCATTATTTCTGCTTCCCCAGCTGAGCTCCTTCTCTTACCTCTCCTCCCTCTTTGGTAGGCTTTTCTGGATATTTTCTGATGGAGGACATCATCCTGGTAATGCAAAGTGTCCTGGTGCACAGATTTGTGGTGGCTCTTAAACCAGAGCCCCTGCTGCTGGCTGCAAAGCTGCCTCCAGCACAGGCTGCTGACAGCAGACAGCACCCAGCACCTTGGGATCCTCTTGCTGAGCAATGGGACATTTGCAGCCCCTATATTGGGGCTGTCCATCTACGTACAACAAGCTCTGCCTCATCTTATTCCTGCTAAATGCATAGACACGGAGGCGTTTGGCTGGAAAACCATTCGTAATCCCATTTCCCGTGGATCCGGGGGCTGCTGCCTCAGCTGGATCCTCTGGTCTGGAGTCTCCTGGTGCATCCTTGTGTTGCGACACACTGAGGCTGCTTGGCAGGAGCTAATGACGGCCAACTCCAGCGTTCCTACTCAACGGGTCGCTCCATACGGAAACGAGCTGTCAGGGCTGTAGGGCTGGGATGACAGCTCCCAGTTGTGCTGTGCTCCCGGCATCCAGCTGACAGACAAGATCCTCACACCAGGTAGTTTCTCCAAGTCCAGCAGCCAAGTCATTCTGTTCTGCTCCCCACAGCTGATTCTGGCAGCAGTGACAGAACAGCTAACTCAGTAGGTCAGTGCTTGCTCTCACTGACCAAGGAAGATGATTTAGTTGGCATAGGTCAGGGCTAGCAAATGTCTCCTTCATGCCAAGTATTCCCAGCTGGTGCTCAGACATGTTGAAGCCTAGCCAAGCCAGCGAAGCACTCATATCACGTGAAGAGCAATGGTCCCTCTCCCCATGGAAGAGAGCAGCTTTCCAGGACCAGCAGCTGATGCAGAGCTTTCCAAAACTGGGGGCATCCTGTCCCCACTCCATTAGCCAAACAACTGTGCCCTACCTATATACACCAGGCACCATCCCAACCCAGCACAGACTGTGTGTACAGCAGTCTGGTTTCTAGTACCAACGCCTGCCTTGAAGAACCATTAAGCAGCATGTACAGCAGCTCTCAGGCAGCCAGGCTACTCAAAAAACACTCCTCTAAAGGCCACACACCAAACCTACCACAAGCAGCCCAGAGTGGATGCATGGTCGCAGTACCAGGGAAGTTCTCCCTGCTCAGGGCTCAGCAGATATACAATTGCAGAAGTGAGACTGAAAAGTAGGAGGGCAAGAACCCTGCTGCCCTGGCACTAGTGTCCAAACAGTGAGCTTGCCGTGGGGCAGGCAACCTTGCTGGAGTGTGTGGCTTACCTCAGGGCTCATCTTGAAGAGGATGATGTGGAGCAAAAGCTTTCACGGGACATGTCCATGAAGAGTTCCTTGACATGGGACTAGGCTGGTTCACCCTCATCCAAGTTGTATCACTGCTTTCTGAAATCAATGCCAGGCTGTGAAGTGTACTCAAATTTGTACCATGGCAGGCTGGAAACTGAAAGCCGTGGTGATGACCCAGCTGAGGGGAAAGGAGGAATCGGCCCGATGTGTTGCCATTTCCACTCAGCCCTGTTGACTCCTGCACTTACTGAAGTGGCATTGTTTGTTGATGTAATAGGGACTGACTCAGTGGGAACAAACCCCAAGGGAAAGGTCCTTCTGAAATATTTGTTCCTATTATTTACCCTGTGGCTTAATCAGACATCTCTGCAGAAAAATTAGCAAGTACCTCGCCTCACAGTTTACTGAAAATGAGGTCACCAGCCCTCATTCATTGACAAAGAGCTTCCTAGGAACCTAAATACTGCAGCAGACGAAAGTGAGCCCACATCTTTCACATCCCAGGACTGCCGCCACCTAAAGCACATATTTTAAGTGACTGAGCCTGAAAAAGACATTTTGTCTCCTTTTCCTGGGACATGCTTGCTCCAGCTGCAAAGAGCAAACAGGGAGACATGAGAACACGCATTTCTCGCTACAGCTACATGAAAAGCCAGGTGGTGATGAACCATGTATCCACGTCACAGGCATCATCAAGATTTACTATCAAACACAAAGCTCTGACAAGGAAGTGTCAAGATTTGGCTTCATCCTTCCAGTCTGATGCAAAGTTTCCTTTGAATTTTAAGCTCTTTTTTTTTTCACTGCTGAGCATTAACATCTGCTATTGCTATGGGATCCAGAGGAAACTTTGCAAGAGCAATCTAGCAGACAGCCATTTAGCACAACTACGTTTCTAAACTACCATATTAAATTAAGCTCCTCTCAACACACACACACACAGAGAACAGGAAAGACAAGAGGCCCCGATACCTCAAGAGCTCTAGTTTGAGATCAGTGTTTCACATGTGAGCGACATTTTTTCAAAGAAAAGTAAGCAGTAGGTAAGAAGCCTGGCCCCTAGACTGATTCAACTCTACCTTTACTTTGAAAAAGCAACAAGAAACCACCCACCCTCAAATCGGTCATGAGCAAGAAGAATAAAGTCACTGGCTTGCTTGGAAAGCCCTCGTTTCCCCATTTCCAATGCCTCAGTTGCTCCTGATACATCTGCAGGCCCAGCATATAGGGTCTGGCAAAAAAAAACCCGAGGTTTTGAGGGAAAGAGATTTGGTTGACAGCTGAGCTACCAGCAGATAAATGCACACAAAAGAAAGTTAGAGCTCCTCAGAGAAGAAGCTCTTGAACACCATTCCCACCTGACAAGTTTCCCCTATTGCACAGCTTCCTTGAGGTTTGTTGAAGATCTTTTCTAAGATGCTGGGAGTTTACGCACTGAGGAGTTTTTGTCTGAGAAGTGACTGCATGAGCATTAAAGCCTTCGCATCAGCTTTTTCAGAGCACATGAGTGCCCTTCGGCACAGTTCGGTAAGTGACATCAGTAGTTGCAGAAGCTGATGAAATATACAGTGCCTTCACGCAGCTACGTTTGGCCATCAGGCGTCCTCTGGGCTGCAGGACGTGAACAAGTGGCTACCTATGGGAACCCAAACCTCGACCGAAACCTCTACCGCAGCCCCTGGGTGTAGAGGAGGGCACATGGACGTCACTGTGAGCCAGCCACAAATGCCTCAGCACATGTGGGTGAGAGAAGGCAATCCTGATGTGCAAGGTGGCTACTGATCCCTGCCTCCTCCTTCTGCTCCCATTTTGCTTTGGCAGAGCCATCCATGTGCAGGAAACCTTCACAGCCGAGACAGGTGTTACAGCCAGCACAGAGACCCTGGACTTAAAGGATGGAAAGGTGCAACACGGCCACTCATCCAACTCAGCCCTGAGGCAGATTTTCCACCTGTGTTTCTGGGTGGTGGCTCACAAGAAACTACGAAGGCGTTGTAAAGTTGTTACAACCTGGCAATCCTCATCTCTACCTGATCTCATTAATCAATCTCTCTCAGAGACAGGCAGTAATTTCCATGGTATGCTGCCAAACTCCTTCCTCCTCCACGCTGTGAGCAGCCCTGAGGTGCTTTACATACCACAGCACCTGTTCCCAGATCAACAGGCATAGCATCTGCCTTCTGCTCTCCGCTCTCATCCACCAGTAAATCCTGCATTTCACACCCTGTGCACTCAGACTTGCAAGTCCAAGCAGTGAACTTCTCCTTGTTAGCTTTGTTTGTTCTTTCTCTCCAAACACTCCTATCAAACCTGAGGCCTCCTGTGCACCAGGACACAGCACTGCATCTCCAGAAGCAGCCCCTCCACTTCATAGGCTATGGCAGCTGGCAGACATGCCAGTCCCTCCCAGTCTGTGCTCCTGTTTTCCTAAGAAGTGTGGCAAGCATTGATCCCTTTGTTTTCCCATTACCTCTGAAGAAATGACTGCGCTCAGTGTTTCTCAACCCCCTATCTCCCTGATGACATGGGACTCTGTTTCTCCCTCCTCCCTGTGGGACAGTTGAGCAGGGCCATTAAAAGGCCACAAGCCCCAGGGCTCTGACGTCACTGCCCTGGAGGGGGGAGGCAGTGCAAACCTGGCCTTCTGCAGCAAGTGACGGCTGCTCGTGAAACGTAGTTGGGTGTTTCTGATGGGCTGTCCCACAGGCATGGACATGGAGCCCTCAGAAGACGAGTGGTGACTCAGACAAGGCGAGTTTCCCTTGGCACTGCCAGCGCTTCTAGGGGTGGCCATGACATAACAAACTGGCAGTGCAAGGCACCAGGAAAGCAGGGCAACAAAGGCCCTCTGTGCTGCAATGTAAGGTGGCGAGTAATGAGGGAAAAGGGCTAGCACTGGTCGGATTCACAGAATCATAGAATGGTAGGGGTTGGAAGGGACCTCTAGAGATCATGCAGTTCAACTCCCTGATAAAGCAGGTTCACCTTCAGCAGGTCAAACAGGAACGTGTCCAGGCAGGTCTGGAAACCTCCAGAGGAGACACCACACCCTCCCTGGGCAGCCTGTGCCAGGGCTCCCTCAGCCTCACAGGAAAGAAGCTTTTCTTTGTGTTTAAGTGGAACTTTTTGTGTTCCAGCTTTTGACCATTACCCCTTGTCCTGTCACTGGGCACTACAGAAAAAAGTGTCGCCCCATCCTACCAACATCCACCCTTTAGGTACTTGTGTTGATGAAGTTCCCCTTCAGTCTTCTCTCGTCTAAGTTAAACAGTCCCAGGTCTCGCAGTCTTTCCTCTTAGGAGAGAAGTTCCACTCCCCTGATCATCTTGGTTGCCCTCCACTGGACTGCAGCAGTTCCCTGTCTCTCTTGAGGTGGGGAGCCCAGAACTGGATCAGGAAGAGGCTGGAGGTGGGGAGAGGAGGAAGAGGAGGGAAGGCAGAGCAGCCCTTGCCCACTGGGCTGCAGAGCTGAGCATATGTTCCCCGCTGAGTAAATGCCTCTGAGCAGCCACTTCTTTTGTACTGACTTCCTCCTCCTCTGCTTAACCCCAAAAAGCTTTGCACTGGCGAAATAGATTCTTACAACATTGGTTCAGTGACTCTTGGCTGCCACTGAGAATGAAAATCTCTCTGCAGCTCGACCCAGTAAAACCTAAATTGTGGAGTGGTGGGGCTGTGGGGCGCATTTGTGAGGATGCAGTTTGGGTCAGGCAAAATGAAAGCCAATCTAAAGTCCAATGGCTGCCCACAGAGATACCACAGTTTGTGTTCAGAGACTGCACAGATATTCCCTTCTATGATGACTGTTTTATCATTGAGAACAAGGCATATCAAGTGAATAACTTTGTCTCCTTATTCATGAAAGCCTCCTCTGTATCTACCTGTAGCTAGTGGCCAACAATTTGCCTGACAGAAAACACTGCAATGCCATGGGAATGAGCATCCTGAAGTCCCACTCATTTCCAGGAAACACAGCCACTTGGCACCCCTCAGACCAGATCTCTGTCCTCCCCCATCACACTGCCCTGTAGCACTACAGGACTCAATCCACCCGAACCTCCCCCTTCTCCCGTGTTTCTGCCACAACAATCAGCTGTGCCTCAACTTTTCCAAGCACCTCTCGCTCCTCCCCATCTGACCCAACAACCCTACCTGCAGCAGGAATTCCCATAACAGCTGCAGCAGCCCATCGTCACTGACTCGCCTCAGGCCCCCCTGCATCGCAATCCTGCCGGGAAAGGCTCTTCCCTCGCCTGCTGGCAGCCCAAGCCACGGCGAGCTCTGGGACAAGCAGTGCCCCGAAAACTAGGTGCTCTCCTGCCTCATGGTTCACTCCTCAGGCTCTGAGGACAGGTCCCTGCTGTGCCCAGGAGGCTTTATAATTCACAGGTGGTGACTCCTTAAGCTATACGTAGTTTTCCCAGAGGTTTCCCGGACCTTCTGTGCAAGGCTATTGCCATAAATCAATTGGATTGCTTCGTCACCTCTGTTTGTCCAGCCAGTGCCAAGGCAGGCCTGCTCTTTCACAGCATGTACTGTACGAAGGAGCCAGTTCCTGTAAATTAGATGCACCGCTGCAAACTGAATCGCGTATTGTTTTTAACATCAACCTTGTTTTTGGCCAGACTGGAAAAAACACACTTTACAGTCATAAATAAGACAGAATAAAAATGAGTTTATGGAGCCTCATGTTAAAGGGCTGCCTGACAAAGAGCCACATGTGCCTAAGAGACTGCGACATGAGTCTAAGGGATGAGGAGTGAGGAAAAGACAGCTCTGAGCAGTACTCTTAAACAGATCACTGCATATGCTCCCTGAAGCCAGCATTTTCCCCTCAGGGTCATTACACTGGAGTGCAGAGGGCAGAGACCCATCAGGCAGTGTTTACGAGCATGAAGCACCGTCCAAATCAATAACTACTCTCTAGCCCTGCCTCTCTCAGAACAGGCTACCAAACAGAGGTATCCAAAGTGAATGGGTGCTTGAGGAAATGCTGACCTCTCTGCCAAGCTTTTCTCATTTCTAAAATGGAGCGTGCTTGGATTGCCCACAGGGATGCCTGGGATGCGATTATTCCCACAGAGCTGTGAGCCCTGTGAGCAAGATGGTGTTTGCTGTCCGCAGCTGAGGGGCTGAACCCCACAACTCCCAGTAAAAGGCTCCCACACCTGTCCTAGACACTCACCACAGATACAAATGTGCTCACAAACACAAGTGCTGGCAGCCTGGTGGGTCTCATTTCAACAAGAGTACAGAGAGGCTCAAGTCAGCCGGGAGAAGATGCTGGGAAGCTCTACTTTCACACCCATTCCCACTCTCTGCATGTCCCTAGGAGCTCCTAAAAAAGCAGGGCAGCTTCTCCAGTGCTTGCAGTCACAGTGGGGTCATACCCAGCTCTCCTCACTTATCAGAACAAAAAAAAATACATCAAACACTTTTCTATTGGAAAAGTTGGTATTCTAGTCCCAGTTATAGTATTTATTATAAAATCTAATCTTTGCCTTGTGTGATATGTAAATAAGAAACACTGTAAAAACCTGGAAGGGCTGCGGCAGAGGCAGAGATAATCAGGAAAGCCTTGCGTAGTAATGCTGTGATTAAGAGTATAAGTAAACAGGAATCGGGCTGTTTGTGGTACATCCTGTGCAATAAAAAAAACCAAAAAGATCATCTATTACCACCAAGACCTTATAGTATAAATGCACATCTAATAAAATCTTCTGTGTTTCAGAGGCAAGGAAACTGTCTGAATTCTGAGAGATACAGGCCACCTCTGATGGTGTCAGGCAGAAGTAACTGACAAAAGCAGCCAAACTGCTTCCATCAAAGGACAGGAGTTTCTCATAAGGAGGTTGCAGAGCCCTCAGGAGCCTGCCCAGTAGACCAGTGCTGCCAGTGCTCCTCTGAATTTGGTGTCTGGGTTTAGAGGCATTGACTTGCTGGGGAGTGAGGGCAATGACAGTAATTAAGAAACGTTAGAGAAAGGAGGAGGACAGTACGGACTAGCACAATGCCTATGAAAAAACTTCAAATCCAGGGAAGGTCCCTGGCACTAGCAACCACGCTCAACAGCCAAGACTCGACACACCTGCCCCCAGAGCAGCTTCATTCTCCTTGGGCCCATGGATGGGTCAGGGGTGCTGGGAGGGTGGTGTGTCTAATCTTTATGGTGATGATGCCGCACCAGTATCATGGTGATGGGCTGCATCAGCTTTGTATTGTGGCTCATCTTAGCAGAGCCTCATCTCTAGCTGCAGCAGGACTCCTGTGCCTGGCTACTCCTGTCTCCAGCTGCCCTCCAGCCAGAGCATGGAGCTGTGCTCGATGCTTCCCCAGGGCTGGGCACAGGGGCCTGAAGGTCTCAGCCAGGCTGCCACTGCTCTGCTGCAGGAGCTGCTGTGGGAACAGGGAAAGCAGCAAAGGAAAAGGGCTACAGAGGTGCAGCCCTGACACAAACTGCTGGCTTGGCACTGAGCTTCCTCCAGAGGATGAAGCTGTTCCCATTCCAGCATGCCTTTAGTGCCACAGCGCATTTGTAGACAGCTGACTACACCTACCAGCCCCCCAGAGAAAACAAGACCTCATCAGGCTGTAAGCCCAGCTTAGGGAGCAAAGCATCCAGAAAGCCCAGATGGAGACTTCTTACTGATAACAGAGAAACTCGAGGGCAGATGATCATGTCCTGGGACATCCTCTGCTAATGCAAGTACTGCAGGCCGCAGCCTAACAGCCTGAGCTGCCCCAGCCGGGTTGCTGCGAGGGAGCATCCCTGCACACCCAGCACACCAGCTTTCCCCAGGCTGCAGTGAGGCCTTAAGAAGAAGCAGGTACGGTCTGAAATGAAATGAGGATGCAGGACACACTGCCTAGCGCCAAGCTCTGCAATGAATGCCACCCACACCTCTGCGAGGCTGGTCCATGACTAGCCATCTTAATGAGAAGGCTTTCTGTGTCAGGGTTCGTTGGTGAGAACCACAGAGGTGCTGCTGCTGGTTTAAAGATTCACTAGCTCTTTCTCACTTCCCTCACCCCATAAACAGCTTGGTTCTGTTCTGATCTCAGCTGTTTGAGCAACTAGGAATGTTTGTCATTCCCATGAAACTAAAAGCAAAAGCAACTTCCCTACTGGACCAAATCTTGAAGCCTTTTTTAGGAAAAAACTTCACTTACATTTCAGTGAAAGATTTGTTTTCTGGTAAGGATGGAGGGAATTTGTGGAATTAGGTCCATGTGGTGTAAACATGGAGCAGGCACTGTCGATGTGTGGATGAAAGCACTCTTGCCACAGAGCAGAAGCTGACAGGGGAGGATGTCACTTCTGGTCACTAGGATGCAAGAGCTTCACACGAAGGACATGTAAATCCCTTCTCAAATCATGTTCTTCATCCCAGACAAAAAGCTCACATTTGGCTCATAAGGTCCAAGCACTGGCAACGATGTTGGCACGCAGATGCACTGCCCGTGTGTGCCTGTGTGCTGTGGCATGTGTGTGCAGTACGTGTGCTGATGAGCTACTCCTGCCACTCCCTGTGGCTGCAGCACACTGAGCAGCTGTGTGGTGAGAGCAGCACCATGCTGAGAAACACGGTTCACCTCCCATAACGGGAGACCTGTCTGGGGGGATTGTGTGTGTGTTTGTGTGTGTGTGTGTGTGTCTGTGTCTGTGTGTGTCTGTGCATCCAGCCCAACCCCATGGTGAGAGCAGCACCATGTTGAGAAACATCGTTCACCTCAAGTCACCTACAATTCACGTTGCAAGGGCTCTTCCACCTCCATGTTACTGCACCTTGGGCCAGCTGAAAGGGGCTGCGAGAGAAATGCAAATCCAAAGAGGAAACTCATATGGCCCAGACTGAGGGCTGCAGAGAGAGATGTTTTTACCCGTGTTAACCTGCTCACCTTGGCAAGCCGCCACCAGAAGAAGGAAACAGACGGCTTTGCTCTTCTTGCATGAGAGGTTAAGGACTCCCCTCAGTGTGAGGCAAAGTACATCTCTGCAGTCACACACCCCTGTAACATCTGCCTTTATGTCTGACTTCACCTATCTGCTCTTTTGGCAGTTATTTTGGGAGGTGACCCTTGAAGAAGAACCAGCCAAGTAATAGATTATTGTCATCATAGAGTTAATCATCACAAGGAGCTGTTTTACCTTTGATTGAAAGAAATGAAACTCCTGCAGGATGAGAAATGCTGCTTCTCCCCAGAGCAGAGACTGGGGCTGCCTACCGCAGCAGCAAACAGCCAGGCATCAGAGACAAGCTCTATTGTCCTGCGCTGGCTGTGTGTGGGCAGTGAAGCCTGGCTGGGAGCGGTGCCAGCTCCCAGCCTGATGGGATGCTGAAAAGAGCCAGTTCCACTGGTTGGAGGAGAAAATCCCAGTGCAGGAGGGAGTGGGGAGTTTCTGTGAAAATCCTGGCACAGAGAGAGACAGGGGGGCTGTGAGCTGGCAGGGTCAGAGAGCCCACCTGGGAGGAACGTGCTCTGCTGGACCAAGGAAGCAAAAGGCAACCGCTTGCCCGAAGTCTGGCAGAGGAGAGGCCGAGCGTGGGAAGCACTGCAGCCCCACAGCACACACGTGTAGCACCATCCAGCAGGCCTGCGTGGACTACCCAAAGCAAGGAAAAAGGGCAAGGAACAGCAAACACTGCACAGGTCTCAGAAAGCACGCGGTTCAGTCCCAGTAAAGCCTATCCCTGGCAAATAATGACATGTGTTGGTCCCCAGGACTTCATGGGGCTGCCCATCAACCCTCAGTTCTGGTGCCAGTGCAACAGTTTCACCCCGTAAAATGTCTCCTTCATCAACCAGTAACCATCATCCAGCTCCACCTGCAAATCCTGCTGTTTCCAGGCCAGCCACATGATGCATGCAGGCATATGGGGTGAAAGCTGGTGCACAGCTCCAGCATCTCAACTGCGTAACTCCCATGCAAGGGCATGAGCTGGACTAACTACTGCCTGAAGGCCCTGCGATGTGCCCCATACCTACTCCATACAGTATTCCTATTTTAGTCCTGAGACTTTCCTGGCAGCCAGGTTCAACTGAATTTGTTTAAAGACTTCATAGCAATCTCTGGGTCAGCTGGCAAAGCTTCAGTAGTTTCCTCCCTTACACAAAGCAGAATGGAAGTCCGTGTGCTGAGAGAACAACGCACAGCCACACACAAACCACCTGAGAGCCCAGGACCAGTGCTGCTAAGTCTCTGAATGATATCCATGTAGTATGCACAAACCTGGGGAACCTTATGGTCCTAAATCCACCTTTAAAGGCTTTGCCATAGCAATATTTCACAGAAACGTGGAATGGTAGGGACCTCTAGAGATCATCCAGCCCAACCCACTGCTAAAGCAGGTTCATCTACATCAGGTCACACAGGAACGCATGCAGGCAGGTTCGAAATACTCCAGGGGAGTCTCCACACCCTCCCTGGGCAGCCTGTGCCAGGGCTCCCTCACAGCCAAGAAGTTGTTCCATGTGTTCAAGTGGAATTTACTGTGTTCCAACTTGTACCCATTACCCCTAGTCCTGACATTGGGTGCTACAGAAAAAAGACTCATCCCATCCTCTTGACACTTGCTCTTTAGGTATTTAAAAGCATTCATAAAGTCCCCTCTCAGCTTGCTGTAACTGAAGCAAGTACAGAAGCCAGAGAGCAGAAAGAGATGAATTAAAAAATTCAAACACCTCTAAGAGGAGTGGATGGACAGACAGCCAATATGAACTTCCAAAGGGGGTGGCCACCTGAGCCATCACATCTGACAGGGGTGCTAAGATCTGTCGGCCTGAGAAGGCACAGAGCGTGCTCTGTGGTTACCTATGAGTGGCCCACACAATCCCCAGGGCTCTTCTCACTCACCCTTAAGATCTCCCACCCGGCCTCACCAGCTGTGCTACTCTCACTCTTTGGAAGCTGAACTACACAGTGGCAGCCTCTGGACACCAAAGAATGCACCTGGGCCAGGAGGGTGTGCGAGTATCGGCCCTGCTGAAACACCGGGCCACTGGTTAGTCAGCTGCCATATGTGTACAGAACTATTTTGATGTGAATATCTCATCCAGAAGTGAGGCAATATTTGGACAGCACACACATGAACTCTTCCATTTAAACTCTTCCACAGATACGACTACAATTAAGGTTGTATACACTAATTAGTGGGTCTACTTCACTCCTCCTTGCTTAAACAAACATAACCTAGAAACATCTAGTGAAGAGGGCGTACCTTCTTCCCTTCCCTAGACGAAAAGCCCACCTGCCTTCCTTAAACCAAATATCCTATTACTTTGTTTTTCTGTGTTTCTCTTCATTTTCTGTGACAATAAAGCATCACCAGCAGCACTGCCTTTCTAACCAAAACTGCAGGAAAAGGGTGGGGCTTTCTAACAGAGCTCAAGCTCTGCCTTATTTTTGCAACCGTTCGAGATGGCAGACAGATCCTCAGCTGCTGTAAACACAAGAGCTGAGCTGAAGCTAAGGCAGCTTGGGTACCTCACACCACCTTTGCACCCCTTAGCCCAGTGGTACAGGATGCTCAGAGACGCCCTGCCGAGAGCACCCTCCTGGCAGCAGACACTCAGCAAGGCTGCAAGCCTCGAACCGCGTGCTTTGAGGCTCACACCAACGCTGGGGAAAAACCTTTTTGCATGGGCCAGGCAGTGCCCCTGCAGCCCCTTCCCTATTGGCAGATCATGGAGAGGAGCCTCAGAGCAAAGACGGCCCCAGCCCATCAGCCAAGGAGGCTCTTGTGCAATGCCGCCCACACAGCGCAGAAATCCTGTCCGGTTCCTTCCACATGATCAGCTTATGGTCGCTGCCGAAATCCCACATGGGGCTGTGTACCTCCACCTGCAAAGCTGGGAGTGGGCGACTCAGGTGCTCCTCCAGACTGTCCTGCCCTTGTCTGGGTGGGCTCGGAGCATCCTGCTGCACAGGATTCTCCAGGACGGCTCTGTGCAGAGCTGATAACTGATTTCTTCTCCAAGTCTGTGTGCACATCCTTGCAATTTCATCATGCAAACTTTATGTCTAATTACCAGACAGGGTAAGTAGAAAGGAAGGAATGGAAGAGTTTTCGCAATGATCTTAAAATATTTCACTGCAAGTCCATTAGTTTGTAGGCTTAAATAATCCTCTGTATAAACTGTGTGTATCTCCTGACCTCAGTCTTCTTTACCAGGACCATTTCACTTTCAGCCTGAGGGCTGACAGAGGAAGGCATGAAGTAATGTTCCACACAAAATAATCTGGAGACTATCACAGCAATCACAAACTGGCTTTTTGAGTTTCTATTAATCTCCTTGAAAAAGGTTTAAAGAATGTAGTGGGGTGATACCCTACAGTTCTTGTGAGACGTAGCTAACACAAGTGTGGAAATGCAGGGACGGCCGCCTTTGTGCTGTTCCTGCAGCCGCTGCCAGCAAGTGATCTCAGGATGCCCGTGGGCCCTTGGAAACCCTTCCGAGACCCCAAGACGCAGAAACAAATGAAAGCACAGAGAACGGGGGAGGGAGCTCTTCCAAAATTAGCTGCACAAAAACAAGGCTTTCTAACCCACCCACTGCCCGAGCATGAACTCTGCACCTTGCTATATTAGTTCTGACAAATAGATGCCTTTTCTCGACTCGTAAGATTAAGAACTTCCCTGGAAAATCATCCAGGGGGCATAAATATTGAGAATATGTGACCTGGGGATCGAAACTTCTCTAAGTGCTTTTGCAGGCAGAGGAAATGCGCAGCATGAGAATGAGCAGCCTTGCAGTAAAGGGCCAAGTGAAAGATGAGCTGAATTACAACTAACCAGACCCAAGCACTAGAAGTATTTGCTCTATGTATCCCTCATCAGATTAAAGTTCAGTTCTCTTGTACAGCGGAGATCATCCAACAAACTCAGGTAACAGCAGAAACTCAGGACCTCCCTTAGGAACCTGCCACTTCTTAGTGTAGAGAGCGACATTCACGGCTTTTCCTCGTAATAACGGTGAGCCCCAGCTACAGCCAAGCTGTGGGAATCCTCTCATCGCTCATCCTCTGGGGGTGTTTTCGGTCAAGGACATGCCTGTCCACGTTAATTGCACAGAGAGTTTTAAAGATGAGGCGAGGGACCTGTAGACCTGAATTTGGAGATTGGGATGAGCTCAGGGACTGGGAGTAGGAAGGAGAACAGGACTGTAGGGAGCTGGCTGGGGCAACCAGAGGACATCTCAAGAGTAGACAGGCTACAGCTCTGTGCCCTGCTCAGAACATCCACACCAGCCTAGTCCATGTATGAGGACTCCCACAAAATAATGGTATGTACCTGTGTTTTTCTTGGCATGCTGTAGTGGTTTTGCCTGGGCCAGAGGTGTTTGGTAGCAGAGAGAGTTACCAAAAGGGGCTTCTTTAAACAAAGATCACCCATAAGCTGACAGGGCCAATGCAAATCAATTCTAAGACGGATCCCGCAGCTAACCCAGGCCTGGCCAATCAGTGACCAAGGTAATGCCTCTGGGAATACTGGAGAAGAAGTTGCTGCACAGTTGCTGAACTGCAGCAGCAACAGGGAGTGACAATGTGAAAACATCTCTGCAGACATCAAGGTCAGTGGAGAAGGAGGGAGAGGAGGGTGTTTAGGCTCTGGAAGAAAGACTCCCCTGTGATATGTGGTGAGGACCACGATGAAGCAGGTTGTCCCCCTGCAGTCCATGGAGGCCAATGGAAAGCAGAGATCTACTCACAGCCTGTAGAGGATGCCATGCCGGAGTGGGTGGATGCCTGAAGAAGGCTGTGACTCCATGGAAAGCTCACCCTGGAGCAAGTTCCTGGCAGGACCTGGGAGCCTGTGGGGAAAGAGGAGCTCACACCAGAGCAGGTTTGCTGTCAGTACTTGTGATCCTGTGAGGCTGGAGCAGTCGGTACCTGAAGGACTGTTCTCCTGGTGGATGACCCACATTGGGGCAGGGTGTGAGCAGCTGCAGCCCATGGGAAGGACCCATGCTGGAGAAGCTCGTGAGGGACTGTCTCCTATGGGGAAGGATTCCACAGTGTAGCAGTGGGAAGTGTGAGGAGGCCTCCCCCTGAGAAGCAGCAGCGGCAATGTCTATCTGTAATGAACCCACATCCTCCATCCCCTGCGCCACTGGGGGGGAAGCAAGGAGAGTCCTGGGAAGAGGGAGGGGTGGGGGCGATGTGTTTTAAGGTTTGGTTTTATTTCTCATCTCCCTGTTCTTAGTGTTCCTTTAATAAAGCAACCATTTTCTCCCAAAGTTGAGCCTGTTTTGCCCATGACGCTAAGTGCTGAGCCATCTCTCCATCCTTAACTCACAAACCTCTTGTTACATTTGTCTCTTCCCTGTCCAGTTTAGGAGGGGGAGTGATATTATGACTTGGTAGGCACATGGCACCCCGCCAGGGCTAAACCACCACACATGCCCACAGGTGTCCCTGTGTTACACTTTCCTAACAGGTTCTCACACCAGAGGGGAGAATTGTCTCACCTTCAGGAGAGCTGGCAAAGTGGCACTGCTGGGGACTGGGCACCTTTCGTCTTGTCACATTGTCCCAGCATGAGTTAAAGCAAAGTAACACCCACACCCACACCTGTGGCAGAAGCAGCCAGGAGCCCTATGCCAGTGAAGGCAGTCTGCAGAGCTGAGCTAAAACCACACGATTAACCCTGCAGCTCTTTTTTGGAGCAAAGAGAGTGATGGGGTCAGCAGCAGCTCCCCCCCCCCACCCCCCGACAAAGCAGCACATCTCCTTGCTCTTCCTTGAGAGTCTTAGAACCATATTATGATACCAACTGCAGGCACCTGGGGAACTACAGCCTGTTCCAGCATCGTGGCCCAGTTTTCCAGGGTTTGAGGCACAGAGGACTTTTGTACATGACACGTGAATGTCCCAGCCAGGTATGTGCTGGTGTTCGTGTGTGCACTCAATGTGTGCAAGCCCTGCACTCTGGCACACACCTCCACTGTGCACATGTATGGAAAAGGCATGAATGTACTTGGCTAGATAACATAAAATGGTTTGTATACATTTACTGTAACGTTTTGTCCTTGAGTCCGCAATTTATCTCACCTATTTTTAGCCATGTTCAGTGTGGATGACTGCATCTATGCTAGTTAAAACTCCTTTTACAGCCACAGCTCCTCTCATGCTGTGCAGGCAGGTCACATACACTCTGCTCTGCAGGGGCCTGTTTCTCCCCACAAAGGGAGACTGGCTCAGATCTAGCCATTTGCCACAAATACTGCTCTGTACATCAAGTGCTTTAAAAAATCTTCTTACCAGAGCTCTTCTCGCTTTTCCCTGCCTTTCTATGTCAGTCTTCCATTATGGTTTTTTTTCCACTTTTCCAATTTTTCACATGATTTTTCATATAATCTTAGAGTCATAGAACAGTACGGGCTGGAACAGACATCTAGAAATCTGGAACTTTTTGTGGAACATCTTATGTTCCAGCTTGTGTTCATTACCCCCTCTCCTGTCACTACAAAGTGCCGCCCCATCCTCTTGACATCCACCCTTTCGGTACTTGTAAGTGTTGATGAGGTTCCCCCTCAGTCTTCTCTTTTCTAGGCTAAACAGCTCCAGAATCTCACAGTGTTTAACTCTTAGCTCCAGTTTCCTCCTTTTCCATCCCCTGATCAGCTTTTGCACTCGATTTCTTGCTGATCTCCTGTTCCGCCCCTAGCCCACAGCACCAGTCTCTCCTCCCACCCTGCCCCAGTTGCCCACAAGCTGACACAGAGGCAGCTCCATTGACCTCTGCCCCTGTCCTTGCAGAACACAGCTCTGCCACAGTTCTGCCTGCTCCTGCATCCCACCTCAGAGCACTCGCTCCCTTCCCCTCACCCCTCTGCCGCCACATCTGCATGGAGCTGTCCCCACACCTGCACTGGGCCATTCCCACACCTGCGCTGGGCCAGCCCCCGCATCCCCCCCGTGCTCTGCCCCAGCCCGACTCCCACGCAGGCTCACCTCACACAGCTGCACGCCGCCATCCCGGCTCTGCCCAGCCTCCTCCGGGCGCTGCTGTGCTCTGCACACAGCGGGAAGCTGCAAGGACTTGTACGACTTCCACATGGCTAAAGCAGATTCCCAGATGGCTTCGCAGCTTCCCTTGTATTCTCTTTAGTCTTCCTGGCCTCCGTGGTCATTTCCCTTTTCCACCTGCCATTCCCCTTTGCTCCCTTCCTGTCCGTCTTATCTCTCCCCCTGGCCCCGCTCTCCCACGCCGCCGCGCCCCGATCGCCGCAGCCACCCCCGCAGACCCTTGCTCTCCCCGCACTCACACAGCATCGCCTCCACTTTGCAGCTCGAACCGGCCTTTGCCCGGCTGCTACACCAGTGTCGCAAGCGGAGGACAGCTGAAAAGACAATCACAGCAATGCTGGGGAGCGTCCGCAGCTAAACTTGACAAAACCCCGGAGAAAATACAGTCAGAAAAGTAGTCGTGCTCTAGTTCCAGCTGGAGCATGTGACGGGATCGCAAACCCTTTGTGTGCCTTTGTGGGAACAACTAAAAGGGGGGAAAAAAGGAAACGGTAGCATGATGAGACAGCAAAGAGGCAAGATGTGGGACTAAGGGGAGGAAAGAGAAAAAGAAAAAAAAAAACAAAACAAAACAGGAAAAGCCAGGTAGTTTCTTAGAGGCACTTCACATGCTTTTCTAAAAGTTGCGCTTCCTCTGAATTATCTGTGCTGGAGACATTTTCAACTCAGCTCCGCTTCCCTTGAAAGATTAATTTGGCATGCATTCAATTCTCGGGTGAGCTTGCAAAACATGAAAGAAGCTGCAAGTGTCACTAAAATGTAGGACTGGCCTCGCTTCTGAGACTGAAAACTCTGCATCTTCCCCCTTGACAGCAAAATGGTGTCTCTTACCCTTTCCCGCCCTCTTCACCTACCCTGACCTTTCCATGCCTAACTCCCAGTAAAAGCAAGTTTATTTTTCTTCGAAATGGCATGGCAGGCATTTCAAAATTATGTAGGATTTTGATCACGTTGAGAGATTAACTCATCTGGAATCCAGTCCAGGGACACCAAGAGAAAGATTTCTGCTTCACCCCTGCCTGGGTGCACATCACATACATCATACATCGTCAAAAACAAACGCTGTTTGCTTACAGACACAGCAGGGGTAGACATCGACATTGACAGCAGCCCTGATCTAGGAAGAGAAACTGTAGTAATTTCAAAATTGTTGACTGCACTTTCACAAAATGTCCTCAAACCATTTTTTTCCATTGATCTGACAACTCTGGTTACTCAAACAGCTCCTCAGACTACTTCCTGTTCTGCTGGAGAGCTCAGCAGCCCTGCTAAGAAACAGAGAAAAAAAAAAAAGCCAAACTCTAACTTTACTTTGAGGTCATCAGAAATAGCTCTGATGGACAGCTCCTATTTTTGTTCCAAAATATATATTTATAACTTTACTCCCATTGGAGGGCACGGCAATCTGACCTGTGCTGCTCCCTGAGATGCCGGTTCAGCACAGTTGGTGAGCTGAGCCCACGCACCACTGCCAACATGGTCCTCAACTCAAGAGCACAAGAGACCTGCTGCAGGAATAGGGGGGAAATTCAGTCTCTGCGTCACATTTTGTTTCTGGTCTGCCCATGGTGTGCGCTCCAAAGGAGCCCTGATGGAGCCAGCTGGGAGGGGGATTTTGCAACATGGGCAGCTCTCCATGGTCTAGCCATTTATCTAAACAATGCACTAACCCAGCCCATCTGTCTTTCATGTTGTTCTTACTCTGGATTAGATTTATCCCTCATGCCAGCCCACCAGACTCCACGGAGCTACAACAGAATTGCAGCCAAATCAACTGATTCTGGAGCGATCTCATCCCGGTCTTGCAACCAACACAAAGCGACGTTTTATCTTCCTCATATAAACGAGAGGGAAGTGCAGTTCGAGAAGTCAGTAAGAGCTGTTCGCTGGCCCTGGTTCCTGCAGTAGCAAAAGAAGACAGCAAGGGACCAGCAGACAGCAGCAAATAAACACTTTCCAGTGAGATCAGCTGGAGCTGCTGCTGCAAAACCAGCCACTGAGCCTACACCTGGAGTCTCCCTTGCTCTTCCAAAAACCGCAGGGGATTTTCAAGATTAGTGGCCAGATCTGTGGCTTGTCTTTAACCAATATAAAAATGAATATGTCTTAGGGGTTTAAAAGGATTAGCAGGTATTTTCCAAAGTATTTTATCTGGAGAGAATCTATTCCCAGATACTCTAACGCTCGCTGTGCTGCTTTAGAGACGCTAAGTGCCATCACATTGTTAGTGTTTCGTGGGCCAAAGCTTGTTTCTCAAATCCCCACTCTGTTCAATAAACACTGACACCGAGCAATAACATTCAGTATGTGTGTTGTAACGTGTGTTATGTTACAGCTGGCCACGCTGTCTAAACTGACTTGCAATTTAACTCCCAAGCAAGTAACTTAATTGCATAGTATATGGAAAATGTTGCTGTTACGCAAGCCTCTGTCTTCTGACAATAGCCAGTAAAGCCGCTTTCCTCCCTTAATAGTATGGCCTGGAAATATTCTAATTTTGTTTGTTACGCCAACAGTAGTTTTAGCTAGTTTTCCAAAGGCAGCTGCTCCCCAGAAGACCATCTGCATGTTATATACAATCTTCAACACCGCCCTCCTGGTGCAACCGTGCTGAAGTTAACCCTGCAGATGGAGCACCTGAGCAAAATGCACAGCCCACCAAGTGGAAACGGGATACACCCAACATCTATGCCTTTGCTTTGGGGATTCTTCCTCTTTAAACATGTAATGGCTCTAAGGACACACTAAAAACACCCTTGCCTTCTTCCCCTTGGAGAAACAAAGATACCTATCATCTGGAAAGGAAAAGAGTGAACAACGCAGCATTTCCCTTCAAGAGGCAAACTGGAGAATGTGTCAGCCTATCTGATGAGAGTCAACTGAAATCCAAACACCTGTAGAGCAGCTAGAAAGCACTCAGCAGCACTTCACCCACCACCCCTGTACCATTCCATGACAAGATAGTTTAGGATGCTTCAACAACCCAGCTTGCCGTTCTTTGAGCACTATCAGAGCCTAAGATTCCTTGTCTAAAGATGTGTTCAGCCTTCCATAGATCATTGTCTAGACGCAACTGTTTAGTTGGAAAGTCGAGATTTTTGCTAAAATCTGACAATCTGTACAATCTGAAATGCCGGTCAGGGGGCTCTGTGCTGCCTCCCCACTTTAACACTGACATAGTCTGAGCTGTTTTCCCATCTCCTGGCAGCTGACTGTGTCAAAGATCTGGGAACCAATCACCTTTATTTGTAGAAAAAGTGATTAGTTTCCAAATTGTGCTCTATAGAAAAATACATCAGGGAAGCAGTGTGAGGTTCCACGAGCGGTCTGTATGGTCCTTGTTCTTTGATGATTGCTGGTTATCTCCACCTGTGCCCCCACCTCCAGATTTTGCCGGGGAGATGAGCTGGAATTTCACTGGGGATGCGAGGATCGAATGCCACCTGCTGTCCCAGGCCCCACGAGACTCATACAAACAGGAAGACAGATTTCGCTGCAGTTGTGTATGGGCTTTTTGTTTCAGCTGGGGCGGGAAAGGAGAGCTGGCCTTCTCTGTTTGTTTCAGGAAAGCTGAATCGGTTTACTTGCTCTGCCCTTCTGGCCTTTCTTTCCATTCAGCTCAGTTCTCGACCGAGAGAAGCAGCTATTTCAATAGCCTGTTTGCCTACTCTTGCAGTTTTAGCGTGAGCTCTGCCTTGTTCTCACAGCCCCCAGCTCTTGCAGTCAGGTGGCTGAGACTCAGGTAGAAAATAAGCTTCTACTTGAAAAAAGACTAAAAAATTGTCTTGAGCACAGAAATTAAGACATCAAATCAACCCAGCACTTCAAAAAAATACCCTTCCAAAACGTAGTGTTTTTTAAGGCAATCCTCGTTGTTTTGGGGAGAGCTTGAGTTGAGTGTTTTAACAGCAAATGCATGGCTGTGGGAGCTGCAGAGCTTGTACATGCACACTGGCCTCAATTTCTCATCCTGCTGCAGGCACCAATCCCCCTCTGCTGCAGAGGGACCTAGAGCCAAGGCAGAGAGCCTCTGAGCAGTCCAGCCCCATCACTACTGGGGCCAGCAGGGAGCACGGCCCCCTCCGCCGCTCAGCCACTGCCAGCCTCTCACCTCTACATGCCTCGATGATAAAATCTTCTGTATCCTGTCCACGCCGTGACATCTACCTTTCCGTAACTTCAAATTACAGCAGGACAGGAAAAAATGCTCATGCTTTCCTATTGCAGGTAAAACCCATGGTCTTCCCACAGACAGAAAAGGTCTTTCCCATGGCGTCTGTCCAAAAGAGGCTGCTCCTAAAACATTTGCTGTCCCACACTGCAGCGTCTTTTTTCTCCCTCTTTTGCACCCAAATCCTCCCAAGGCACAGGAGGAAGAGGCTCAGAAGACAGTCAAGGTAAATCTCAGCTAAGGTGGCTTTGCTCCAGGCACCAAGGGATGGACTTCGACTGAGGAAGCAGCACAATGTGTCCCAACCAGGCAGAAAACACAGTGAGGAAGAGTAAACTCGGCAACGGCTCATCATACAGCAAATGCTCACATTCTCTCCCTCTGCCCAGGGAAACTCTGCGGCACGTTTTGGCTACAGCAAAGCAATTACTAGCTGTTTGCTCATTTCCCTTTAATGAATCAGTTAAATGAGACTAGTGTGAGAGTCAGGGGAGTGAAACTTTGCCATTCAGCTGTCTGCAAACTCTGGCTTCTCTGAAGATCTTCAGATCAGATTTCAGCACCCCAGGAGTTTGGGTTATTTTTCTAAATGAGGTTCAACATTGCATCTTCCGGAGAAGCTGCCAGTTATCTACAAAACCTACAGCTCCTATTCATTTGATACCACAGGTTTCACTTTGAATCACAGAAATGTGTGGTTGACCTCAGATTAAACTACAGTACTTGCTCCATGGCATCAAGGTTGTCCAGCACGGGAGCTGGATGGAGCATAGATTTTGTTAACATCAGAGCTTGACCAAAAAACTAGGGGAGAGAAGATGTTGTTCAGATTGGGCTGAACACAGCTAAAATCATGGGGCTGTGGAAGGAAAACTCTGAAATGGCTCATCTGGAGCCAAAGCAAAAGAAAGTGTTTCATTAAGTGTTATGTAAGTTCTAAAAAACCTCCTCTCTTTTCTTCTGTCAATGTGTTTTAACAGTGAGGTCAAATTTTAAGTGAAAAATGGCATTTTGAATCAAATCTACATTTCAAATGCTTGCAAAACATAAACAAACCATTCCCAAAATGAAACAGTTCATTCTGAAAGTGTCAGAATGACACTCATTGCTATTTTTAACATCCCTCCCTCTTCCCCACCTCTGTATTTTTTTTCTAGGCCAGAACTATTCAAAAAATGTGTTTGAATTTGTGAATCATTTTGACTCCCCCTCCTCCTTGACATTTGCTGGAAAATTTACTCTTTTGCCAAAAAACTGTTCTTCCAGCTCCAACCAGCTCCTACAGTCTTCTGTCCTGCCAGGGTTTATCTGGACAGGGCTAGGAGTCTGACTGCCTTGTGGACACAACACAGATTGTGCAGAGGAAGAATGGGCCAGGAGGGTAAACCCCGTGCATCTCTCCAGGCAGTGATGGGTTCTGTGGTGCAGAGCAACCCGACCCTCCACCGTGGCTGCCCCAAGCCACCCCCTCCCGAGACTGCAAAGGGAGCTGAGCTCCAACAGAAGCCACTATGCACAGGGAGTTCCTCATCTGGCGGTGGCTTCCGGATATTAGGGGAGTGCTTCGAGTTTTGGTTCTGTCGGAAAAACCTTGCATTCAACAGCAGGCCCCTGAGGGTTAAGAGGGTGTAGCATGGGGGCTCGGAGCTGTGTCCTATCAAGTTTACGGAAATTTTGGCTTTGGCTTCGATGGAAACATGACAGCTCTGAGGCTGGCAATGTAACACAGAGGCTTGATTCTTTGCAGCCTGGCAATTTGTAGAACAATTTATGACTCTGCGAGTGCAAACGTTGCTGCTCTCATCTGTGAGTGTTTTGCTCCTACCCTGAAACTTTTAGCAAGTGGGAATCTTGGATCTCTTTCTGCCAGTCCTCACATCCAAGCTATCTGTAAGTCTTGCAGTTTTTTTCCAGGATAACATCCCTAACAGAGTCTTCCCAACCTGCCCACCCAGCTAAAACTCACCTCCAGGGCTCACCTCCACATATCTCAATTTCACATGTCAGTAGCCTCTCCTCTGCAGGTTGGCTCTGCAAAGATCCACAAGACCCACTGCTGCAAGATCGCTATTTGAATCCATCGTTTGGCCCCTCTGCAGCTCTCTCAGCCTCCCAACCTTGACTCCTTCTCCTGAAGTGCAAGTCTAAGCTACTTGGCGGTTTTTTTTTTTTTAAGGCTGTGATTTATTCTATTCCCATCACTTCTTATTTCAGTACTGAAAGGTCAACTCCTGCGTATGCTCAAGCATGAGATCAGCTTATATTAAACAGGCTCCTCCGAGCTTTCTCCCTTCTGGGAAGGGTTCCCATCCACAAGAACAAACCTGGGATCTGGAACTGTCTTTGAGCTGCCCAAAAGCTCACAGACCAAACACCAGAGCTGTACATACAGAGACAGACAAAGTGGCATCATGCTGCCTCTGCATTTTCCTCTCATTACCATCCAGGCACCTGGTCAACATTACAGTCACTTCCAACCACCTGGACTCTCATGCTGACTTCCTTGGCTTGAAAAAGTCATTCTAGCAACAGAGGGTGAAATGAGAAAACAGAGACTTGAGGAGAGAAGCCAAGTCTTTCCTCCTTGAGATGAGACATAGATGAGGGGCTGCTAATGGTGGAGGAGCTGAGCTGTATCCCTGGCCTCAGACCATTCCTTTTAACTTGCTGTGCAAGGGGGCTTCCACAAGACCCAGGTGACATGAGTTTCGCTCTTCCCTGAGAGAGGGTCTGGTTCAGTTCAGAGCTGCATTTATAAAAGTTCATCTTGAAAGCACGAGCTTTACTTTTGTTTTTTTCACTGGTAGTACCTCGGGCTCAAAAATTGCAACACACACAGTTTGTGTGTGAAGGTGGAAACGTGACACCTGACAAGGCAATTCTGTTGGTTTTGCAAAAAAATCAAGGTTAGTTCCCATTCTGCATGAAGTACAGAAGGGAAATGCAGGATTTGTCAAGCTGAGAGAGATAAACTGGATGGGGAACATTTTATATACAAATTCCTAGGAGAACATTAAAACAATAGAGCTGGGAGAGTGCACTTGACAGGGCTTTTTCAAACAATGGGTTCACATATTCTTTTAAAATACAACAGCAATTCAGGTGGCTAGAGATAAGATACAGTTCTACAATCTCTTTTCCTTTGTTTCCTTTCTGGATGCCCAGGCCTCCACCCCAGTACGACATTCCCAATGTGAAACCCCAGGGTGAAGGGCTGTCAGCTCTAAGTACATACAGCTATGAGGAGAAAATAATTCACGTGCTCTTTCTGAAGCTGCTCAGCAATTACATTTCCGAGTGCCTCCTACTTCTGTGACCACATGCCTTGCTTTCAAAGTGTATCTATTCATGGCAGCCCATGGCTGCCCTAAGCAGCTGGAATGGGGGTTGCTGCAAGGCAGGAGGGGGCGGAGAGGGGGAGTGCAACAGTATGCCAGTCCCCAGCAAGAGCAAGATGAGAAGGTGGGACCCAGAGGCCAGCGTCATGCCAGCAGTGTGCCTACCTGCACAGTGTGCTTTCCCACCCTCCCGTCTGCAACAGCACCCAGAGGTGGAATTACCACCTGGGGCCCTTTCATGCTCACTTTTTGTGGGTACCAAAGGCAGCACGAGGTATGAGGTGATGCTGAACTGGCTTCAGTAGAACTAAGCTGATGCTACACAGGCATGGATTTAAAAAAAAAAACAAACCAGGAACTGGGCTCCATTTCAAAGTTCAAAGAAATGTTTCAACCTGTGGGCACTGATTCAGGTTCATCTCTAATTATATCCTAAGCCCGGCCTTTGAAATTATGTCTGCAGTCCTCAGTAAAGGGCTACTTTGCAGTTGTTATTTGAGTTCCTTGCCAATCTATTGTTGGATTTTCCACTTGACATTATTAAGGGATTAAGTTGTTTGTCTCATCATCTTTTATCTGTCCTGTTGAGTTTCCTACAAACAGACTTTAGCCAGACCAGAGAAGATAGGAGGGAAAAAACCCACCCCAATGCCTTCAAGATACAATCATGGTTTAGGATTTGTCGTTATTATTTTTTAAATGTATTACTTTGGATATGTAAACTTTGCTGACTCCTGTAATCTGGAATGTATTAAAGAAAGCATTAGGCATTACCACATGTCATTGGATTACACTGTCCTGATTCAGCTACAGCTGTGGAAGAAACACATAACAGGAGATCCTGTGGAGTTATATGTTTTTAGACTTCCATCATCAATCGCTGCAGAGAAGATAAAAACAAATGTAGCTGAGCCTGGGAAGAATGTTGCCAAAATTGGAGAAACACTGAATGTGAGTAGCCTAGGGGTGCAATAACTCTGCCTGTAACTTAACAAAACCCACCCACATAAAACATATCGAGAGAGATTGCAGATTGGACTCTGATCTGCAATCTGCCAAAAAAGCAAACCTGACTTTTTTCCCCTTCCTACAGATGCAGGCTTGAACGGTCCCTGCAGAGTGTTAAATATATATTACCCGTAATAGCAACCATATTCCATTTGGACACGTTGCTCATTCTCCCCGGCAGCTCTGTACCTTGCTTGCAGTGGGAGGATGCCCCTGCATATCTATCGGGGCTCTTGGCTGCTGGCAGAGCAATTCCTGTGGTCCACATGGTGAGAACAGCTGCTTACCTCCCCCTCATCCCTGCCCCTCCTCAGCACCCTGGTCTTCTCTCTTTTGAGGGGTACACACAAGCTTCCTTGACTGTGGTATTCAAGTACCCATTTAACAAACGTGTTTTGAATGCATTTAGCTCAATGGAATAAAAGCAATTCCTACGCCTCTCCAAAACCTTTGTCCAAGTATGGCTGCAACAAGGCTCTCAGTGGAGAGCTGAAGGCCAGGCTCCACTGCTGCCCTTTTCCCAAGCAGCAGGGATCGCAGATTGTTTAGCGAGAAACGAAGAAAAAAAAACACCCGACCCTACAATGTGCAAGCCAAAAAGTCACCCTGCAGATCTTTGTGTTTATAAAAGCCCCAAAGGCTCAGAAGTACTGTACCTATCACCGGGTAAAACCCCCGCAGGGACCGCTTCTCTGCTACCTTAATTCAGTTTAATGTTAGATTTACCACAAGATGTAACTGGATACGTGCAGGGGAGAGCAAGGCGAAAAAAACGATCCAGGGCCAAATCTGCAGCACGTTCCTGCTGGCTTCAGGGGAGCTACAACAGCTTTTATCAGCATTTTATCTGACCCTAACAAAAGGAGCGAATTGTTTAGCAAAGTAAGAGGGTTCTTTGATTCTATCTTGCTGCAGATGAATTGCCCAAGCAAGGGCAAAGGGACAGGAAGTGAAGGGGGAGGAGGAGGAGGAGGAGGTGATGCTGAAGGTAGGTACTGCTGTTGTTTAGCCCTGTGCTAAGTTCCACTCGGTGTCACATTTCTGACAGCCTCTTCTGCAAAAGCTGATGGGGTAGAGAGAGCTGGACTTGCTCCCTGGCATAAGCCATCCTACCAAGACATCGCACTGGTTATTCCTGGTTGTGATCTATTGGTCTTCACTCAGGCAAAGCTCAAAGCATTTGGGCTGAAGGGAGCTTGGTGACAATGAAGACTGTAAACTGAGACTTCTCTCTGCTTCACACACTCCAAGAGCCCTATTTTCTAAAATCCAAAGTACAAGACTTAAGGTCGAGGATGAAAGCCCAGAAGCCAAAGGGTGAAACCCTCGACAAAGGCATCGATTCACCCAGGTGCCGACCTCCCTGCAAATCAAATGCGTGAAGCGAATCTCATCTGTCTTTTCAATCAAACTCATTAAAAAGTCTGTCAGTATGTCAATCCAGAGCCCACAAATGTCTTTCAGGGAGACGAGGGATGCTTTAATATTGCTTAAAACCGCAACAGTGCCGAATGCTAATGCAGTTCCTGTTGTGTAGCGTTGATCAGATAATAACACTGTACTGCAAACAAGAAGAAGTTGTAAGTGCTAAGCGTTTGTTGTTTTACCCCTTAGTTCTCCTTCCAAAAGCAATCCTTGTGTTTTGGCTAGCAATAAATCTTAGATCTGAAAGGAAGAATTTAATTCCTTCTACTCAGCTGTCTCTTTTTCTACGTCATTAATGAAAGGAATGTCCTTTGCTATAAAAAACTCGCTTCTTTCTTCTCGTGGCTGAAATGTTGAGTAACATTAAAAGAAATATCACGAGAGGGAAAAAGGCTAACGTGGGTCTTAGCAACTTGCAGAAGTTCAGACTTCAACAATGCCTACGTCTGAGAAACTAAGGTCAGAAAACACCAGCACCCGGTCAACACAACGCACAGCTGCCCACGGCAGCGAGGATCTCCAGAGGCAGGCAGCTGGGACTGCAGCTCTGTGGTGGTCAATTCTCCCTGTATCTGGGAAAGAAGAAGCTGCTGCAATCTACATTTTCCAAAAGCTTCCATGAATTCTGAGAGCACTTGTGGCACGTACACCCAGACTGAAACTTGTAGCTGGAGACCTTGAGCTTCTGAACGTACCCACACCAACTCACGCTGAGAGGCATCGCCAGGTGATCATCCCAGCTACAGAGCAAATCACACATTTTGCTGCCTAAACGCTGATTTAAAAGCCAAATCAGAGGCACTTGCATTTGAAGCTGGTAGACCTCAGGCTGGAGCAGCATCCTGAACTACTTGCAGCCGTTGTGCAGGCTATGCAGGACCTGGCTTTTTGTGTGTATGAATAACAAAGAAATTCTGATGAATTTCATAGAACACATTCACAAGTACTTCAGAAACAGATTCCTCCATCTTAAGCACACTCCTCGAGAGCCCATGAGAACCAACAAATTCATCCAATGAGGCCGAGCAAGATGAAATACATAAAATGGCTATTTCAAGTGACCCAGCAAGTGTGGATACCCACGTTCCCCAAAAAGTCACATTTGGGAAAAGGTAGCAGGCTGCAAAGTTGTTCGATGATTTGAAAATGTTAACATTTAGTTTTCACAGTCTGTTAAATATTAACATATCTTTCTTAAAAAGCTTGGCTGGCCTTTTGTTGGAAGAAAGCAGGTAAAATTTACCGCACAAATTTACCTACTAGTATAAAAACAGAATTATCTCTAACAATTACAGAAGACTAATTTTAGCTGAAGCGACTTTTTACATCATACATAGATGCCACTATTTCTCGAGTGAGTTAGAACAGATTTACATGTAAAGAAAACATGAGCTGCGCAATGGCTTTCAGTCGTGGTGCCGTACGCAAGAGCTCAGTGCTGCGCTGATGTTTTCTTCGCATGCAAATCCATCCTAAAGCAGTATAGAAACAATATGGAAAACATGAGACAGGTGATGACTACGGTTTGATTGGGGTTTTTTCCTCATAGCAAGGCCTTACAAAGGTAAAGACAAAACTATAAATTTTCCGCTGATCTGGGAACTTCACTCTGCAGACATCTGGCTTAACGGCCAAAGGGTCCAACCGGCCAAGCTCCTGACAGTCTGCCATTCCCATCAGAAAGGGAGCTAAGGTGGCTGTTTCCTGAGCTGGGCACCCTAAGGAGGATGTCTGTTCTTCCTGCACCTTGGAAATGCTTTGGGCTTTTTTTTTTTTTTGCGACTTTTTATGAATGCTTTCAGTCTGAAATTGTTTGAGAATCAAAATATGCAAGAGACGGCAGCTGTGCTAGCAAGTAAATCCCTCTATGAAAAGGATCTGCTATGTGCCATGTAATTCCTGTGCTGTCAATCATGGAGAATGTGAGTAGAGAAGAAATTCTTCCCAATGAGCTTAAAAGTGCTGATTGAAAATGGACTTGAAATAACACCATTTGTTTCCCACTGGGTTGTGACAGCATCTTTGCTCAGCCTCTGCAGGTGGAAGCCCATAAAAAAGCTGCTTACTCCCTGAGAAGGTCACATGAGTAGGTAGAAAATAAGACACCAGACAGAGAGTGGTGCTTTGTGAACTTCCCATAATGTACAGCTTCTGTGTATGAAGAACCTGAAGTTCTGCCCAGCCTGTAGGGCACCGGGGTGCCCTGATCTCACCCCCGTCATAGTGTGGTGCTCTGAGAGTGGAAACACAGAGGTGTCCACCTCATCCTCCTCTTCCTCCTAGTTTTCCCTCAGCAGGGCTGAGGGAGGCTGCATCCCTTGGCAACTTAGCTTAGGTGGTGCTAAGCAGCTTTCCTGGGTAACGATACATATTACTGGAGTAACAGTCCCTCACCAGAGCAAGCAAGCAGAGCCCTAATACACCAGACATTATATGGACACTATACTGTATCGGTGATACCACTCACAAGCTCATAAACTGAGGAGCTTTTAACACAAACATGGTGAGAAGAAGGAGTAAAATACATGAACACAGTCAGCACGAAGATTTGCATTCACAAGGCTTGCATGCATCACCATAATCATGCGGTCATGGTTTCTGTTACACAGAGACTTCCTGATCACAGTGACAGCTAGGAAAGGGAATCAAAGCGAATTTGATTTGATTATTTTTATAGGAACAAATCAGGACTGCTGTTGTCAGCTTATGCCTTGGAACATCTCAAAGAGAAATAAGCAAGGGTCCCACAGGCCCTTGGCCAACACTAACCCTACCTAAACTTGGCTCCTTTCAGACATGCGTTACAGTCATTGTGAGTCAAACAAATAAATCAATTTTAAAAACTGCCTGTCAGCAGTAAGGCCATTAGCTTTTTCCAAAAGGTCTTGCCATTTTGCACAGGTTAATGGAAGTCTCTCATTCCAAGCAAGTTGCTCTGCCCGTTAAAAGGAGCTGAGGTTTCACAACGTACCCAGAGCCGCTCGATTACTATTCTGCCGTACGTCCTTGTGTTTCCACAGAGGCTGTGGGAAAGCCAGGAAGAGGAACACTGCAGTGTCTTGCACTGTTTTTCCAGGAGGGCTGGGATTTTTCCTCTTGACGTGTCATTTTTCTATAGTACGCACTTGCACAATTCCTGCCTTTTCCCTCACTCGCCTGTTGCTCTGTCTCAAGCTGCTGAGGAATTGCCAAATGAAGGGACTTAGGTCAATGACGACAATGGCCAGCGTTGGAGTATCTTTCGCTGAAGGAGTACGCTTAAGGGGTGCAGGCAGCTTCCAAGATCAGGGTCAAGCCTCCTGCTGCTGAGTACATCTTGGTCTATCAGCTCTCCCTTGGGAAGAGCAAACAAGGTCCTCAAGAACAGCAAAACTCATAGATTCCTATTTTCCCATTGAAATCAATGGCAATCATAAGATAGAATTTGGCTTATCTGGGGTGTAAAATCCCCCTTAGGAGCTGGGCCATCGTCTCAGGCTTTATCTGTGCCTGGGACAGGGAGCACCTTCTCACTCCCCTATGCACCCAATCTGTGTGATCAGCCAAGAGAAAAATCCTTCCTCAGCACTAGACGTGCCACGATGGAGACAGGTGCCCTTCCAACAGCCATTGCTGGAGGCAGTTACCTTCCCAAAGGTGCTTGCGAGCGCTACCTGCAGCACTGCCAAACCACAGCGTCCCCATCCCCATTGTGCTGCCCAGACAGACCATCCCTCCCACACAGCCTGAGAAGTGTAATGGCTCAAGTGTTTTTGAAACCTTGCAAGCGTCAATAAACAAGTGTGGGGTTTCTCCAGCAGCAGCCCACAGCCCAGAGAAAGCCACAGCTGCAAAAGCCCTTAGGCAGAGGTTTACTCAGAGCTTAAGTGGCCTTGCAATTAGACAACAGAAAAAGGTCATATTGCTCCTGCTGTCCCAGCACTTCAGCAGTCTGCTATTATCACAGCAGGGTCACTGTATCCCAGTGCTGCACAGCCCATCGGGCATCAGAGCGCTCCAGTGACAGGCCATGTACTGAGTAAACCGTTTCACCAAACAAAGGCAGAGCCCTTATCAAGCCGCTGAACTGCTCCAGGTCACAGTGGCCAAAAAACTGGCCTCCTTCCCTTTCAATAGTCCACGTCACTTTTTTACTGGCCAATTTGAGGGCTTGATTGCAAATGAAGTTTCCCACCTGAGGTACAAATGGAGGATGAGTCCGTGCCAACCGGAGGGATCTGCCCACTTCCCGGGGACGCCATGAGGAGCTACAATAGACAGCCGGACATCCTGAGCAGATTTGCTAAGCCTCACGGCCTCCAGAAAGGAAGGGCAGAGGCAAGCCTGCTGTTTATCAAATCTGTAAACATGCTGTGTGAGATGCACGGTGCAGACCGTATCTGCAGCAAGAACTGCCTTTCCTGCCTCTCAGCGTTACCTCTCCTTCAGGTACCACTCGGTGCAGACAGGCAGGGCTCCCTGCTACTTAACCCAGAGGCATGAAGTCGGCTGCTGTCGGCTGAGGTCTCCCAGGATTTATTTTGACGGAAAAGCACGAGTTGCGGAGAGAGCTTCTCACACATTCTCCATCGTTATACAACTCATTTCCAGACTGTGTGTCGTTGAAAGGAAATGGTGAGTTCATGAAAACAAATGAGTGTGCAACCTGAGACTGCTTCAGTAGCCGCCTTCTGCTGTCATTATGGATTTAAAAGAGGTTGCCAACCGGTACACAAAGTTGGGTGTTATTTATATGAATCAGCTTTGAATTACTGGGCATTTGCACACGATCCTGCTGAGCAGTTGCCTGTGACCTGCCAAAACCAGTGATCGGCCCTGCACGGGACCTGTGGAGCCCAGCAGAAAGTATCACTGTAAATGAGCCCAGCCACTCCCGCTGAGACAACTCCGGCACTGAAACACAACATCAAGTGCACCTCCTGAGGCTGCCTGACACACTCTGGACCAGGTCTTCATCTCATTTAGTTTGGAGTAGTCCCACTGAGCACAGCACAGTTACTCTGGTCTTAGACCTGATCTGAGCTTGCTCTGATCCAGGCCTTTTGGCAATACAAATGAGCCCTGCCTGTTCACTGCCGAGCCACCAGCCTGGCTGAGACGGCTGGAGGCCACCGGAGGCTGCATGGAGTCAGCTCTCCAGGCTCCAGGAAGCTTTCCACAAGAGCACCAGGCATGATTTTACCCATCACCAAACTGTTTTCAGCAGCAAATCAGTGGGATCTGGCACTAGGAACAGTCATTAGTATGGAGAATAGAGCAGAGATTACTACAGCTCATGTACACAAAATCAGCAGAAGTTAATCAGCAGAGGGATTGTTCCAGCTTCCACAAGGAAGAAGCCAATTCATCACTCAAGAGACCCAAAATACAAAACTGTCTGCAAAGATGATGAGCCACAGGCTCTTAACTTCATTAACTGTGCTTTTACTCAACTGCTTCTCCATCCTGAGCAGAACTGAGCCAGAGTTCTTGGAACAGGACAAAACAAGTAGAAAAACAAAGATATTTATTTCAGCCTGCTGAGTGTTTTGCAAGCCACAGTCTGGTGTTTAATACCTTCACTCTACTGGGATGTTTCCCTGCACTGGTCTTCCTCATTTGAGCTTAGTTGTCACGTCTACGGAAAGTTAAACATTGTGAACCACATCACTCAAAGTTTATGGGCCATTGGGTTGCCCTGCGCTTTTCAGGGGTTGTCAGTGTGAGGCTCCAGTGCTGAGTAAATCAGTGTAATGTCTTACAGCACAAGGAAAGAGCACATGCTGATCAGAGAACCTCGTGATGGACACTCTGCACTAGGGTAAAGTGGTTCCAAACCCTCTGGACTAATAGTGTGACAGCTCAGAGAAAAGAACCTGTGTGCTGCATTCAGACACAAAACAAACATCACAGCTGATTCAAGAGTGTCAGTCTTTGCAGAGCCCCTCTGAACCGTCATCTCTGGGATCTTTCTGTTCTAACAGTAATACAATACTGATGGTTTCTCTCACCTAAAACCTCCCAACTGGTTCCACAATAAAGATCAAGAAACAAATGAACTTAATAAAAATATGCTTACCTAAAATATAAAATACCCCAGAAGCAAAAAGTTTTATTCAAAAGGGGAATTACCAGAAATTCTAGAGATATTTAATTCCATGTGAAAGGCACACAGACACACTATGGTGATGGGTATCAGTATAGATTTTAACAGACAGCTGGCCCACACAATTTCGACTCCAAGGAGGAAATAAATTTTCCCTTAGGCTCATGTAAATCATGGGAAACCTCCAGCATCCAGGGAAGCTCTACTGAGGGAAGGCTGAGCCTCATAGCCACGTTAGCAGAAGGCTGCAGTCTGTGGGTGCACATTAAGCACACCAGCGGGCAGCTCACAGTGCCGGGGAAGCTCTTCAAGGACTGTGCGTGGTGGGACAGGTGCTGCTGCTACCTCCTGTGAGAAGAGGATTTTCACACTGGGAACATGGAGGTGCTTTTCACGAGAGGAAAAGTAAGCACTGCCAAGCAAATGGGAAGTTTCTCTGCTCTGACAAACCACTGCAGCTGTGTCTCGGAGTGGGGATGCTGGCAGCCATCAGCCCACCTCCTCAGGTCTAGCGCAAGACTTACCACTCGGGGCTTCTGCTGGTCCAGGGTCTGCAGGAAGGCCGGTGTCTGGTCCAGGGTGCGCTCGGGGTCGCTGGAGATGTCCTCCTCGGACTCCTCCCAGGATGAGGAGAAGCCAGTGGAAGAGGCTGAGGACGACGACAGTTTCCGGACGGGCAGGTTGCCGGGGGGCACGGCGCCCGCCTCCTCCTCCGGGCCCCCCAGGTCCGTGACAATGACAGCAGGGATGCTCCCGCCGACAGCTGGACACTGGCCCTTAAGTCCTGCGGGGGCCACCACCAGCACCTCACCTTGCTCCGGTGCAGGCCCCGAGGGCTGCGGGGGGCTGCTTCCCTCTGCCAGCCCTATAGGTGGGACCACCATCACCACTGGCCTCACCAAGGGCTCTGCAGTGCTCGGGCAGACCTGCAGCCCACCAGCATCAGGGACTTCACTCTCCCCATAGGCTCGTGGCCGGGGTCCGGTTGCAAGTGCCACCACCGGTGCACTGGGGCTGGCAGGCCGGGGCCGGGCCAGCCGGGGGCTCCGTGGCGGCTGGGCGGCAGAGCTCTGCGCCTGGATCTGCGCCTCGAAGAGCCCCACTTTCTCGTTCACCTGGACATTGTGCAGCTCCCGCTGAAGCTGCCGTGCCGTGGGGGATCCCGGCTGCCCTCCCTCGGATCGGCTGCCCCGCCGCCCCCCGGGGCTGCCTGGCTGCCGAGGGGGCTCCTCGAGTGGCGGGAAGAGGAAAGCAGGGCCACGGCGCGGGGAGCGGGGCGGCATGGGAGCCGGGCTGAAGACAGGGAGCTGGCAGCAGCTGCCAGGTGTCTCTGGCCCCCTGGGCAGCACTTGTCCGGGAGGAGGTGGTGTCTTGCTCCTGCCGCTTGTCACCTCGCTGTTGCTATTCATCATCACCAAGCTATTGAGCGCATAGCAGTACACGGCCATAGTAGTCAGCTGGAGCGCACAGGGGGGCCGCCGCCGCTGCCGCCTCGGCTCTCAGGCTCCACGGGGCTGCCGAGGGTCTCTCCGTGCCAGGACCAGCAGCATCGTTGGGAGGCAGCAGGGGAGCTGGGCTGGTACCAGCCTGCAGCTCCATAAAACGGGACAGCTGGGAAGAGAGGCAAAGAGAGAGACAAGCGGTGAGAGTAGCTCTGCACTCCCCTCTGTACTCCTCCCTCAGCCGTGCACCCCTGTGCAGCACCAGTCCCTGCGTGCATCCGCAGTGTGCCCCTCCTGGAGACGTGGCCCAGACTGATTGTCAGAAGGGTCAGGGCCAAAAGGAAATCTGGGACTGTTTCCCCTCTTTCCTGCCTTCTCTGCTCCCTCCCCAGGCTGCCCGTCGGCACAGCTGCAGCAGTGGTGTCTGAGAGGACACGCAGCCAGCAGCTGTTCCCACAACAAAATTTAGGGAGTTATGACTGACTGCTGTGAGCTGAAAGTTGGCAGCTTTCAACTTTTGGCCCCAAAAGCTAAGATTTTCTGAAGGAAGGGGAAAACTCCAAACAACTTACATTTCCTACCTTCCGGTTTGTCACCTACAACCAAGATGAAACCTGAAGCTTGGATTTCTGTTCCATGACACCTGTGAAGGCTCCCTGCTCACACAAGTTTTGTATGGTATGGGAACATATCCTTAACTTACCATGTGCAACAACAAGGCTTTGCACATCTTCACACGTGCTCCATCTAAACGTGTCTCCCCTGCACACATCTGCCTTCTGGGGCAACTGACTGCTGCAACCACCTTCAAGTCACAGCCCAGATCCCACACACCGAGATGGAGATAAGTGGAGCTGTTTGCCCTGTTATGTGCAAGTGCATACGTGTGTGAGAGAGACTCTGCTATGAGGTGGCTCTCTGTGCCCCTCTGCGTGCCTTCCTTCATGTCTGTTTCCTCCATTTGCTGCTGGAGTTGCAATCTCCATCCCATTCTGGGACGGGGGAACCTATGAGATCTAAACAAATATGCTGCCTACATGAGTGTGTAGGCTTATTTACACACATGCCCATTAACTCTGGCTATGCGTGTGCATGTCTTTGGAAGCCCTTGTATGCGATGCTGTTGGTGGGTACCCCTATGAAGCCCCGTGAGGCTCCTGACAAGTAAATGCCCACAGATCTAAGCGCAGTGACCGGGTGACCAAAAGGCTCCCCATCCCTTCGGGCGCTGCTGGGAGGCAGCGCGAGGCTCAGCGCAACCCAGACACCTCCTCTTGCAAGTTACCCCCGGCAGGGCAACGCTCCTAGCACCCCTGGCTTCGGTGCGAAAGCGAGTACGGGCACAAGGTGCTCGACCACATTCTGTGCGCGGGGCAGCGGCCAGCCCCTTCTGCCCACCCCTACCTCGCCCCTTCCTCCCAGGGGCTGCCCGTGCGCGGGGAGCGGCCGCGTCCCCCCGCTCCCGGCCGCCGCTTACCTGGAGCAGGATCCGCGCCCGCCCCTCAGTGCGCGTCGCCGGGCAGCGCGCGCCGGCGGCCGCAGCGCGGTGCGGGGACCATCTCCACGGGCGCGGGGCGCGGGGCGCGGCCGGCAGTCCCGCTCTCTCCGCGGACTCAAACGCCTTTCCTCGCCCCGCGGGACGCAGCGGGACGCAGCGGGGTGAAACGGGCTCTCCCCGCTCCGCGCTTGGGAGGCGGAGGCTGCGCGGGCGGCTCCGCGCGGGTCCGCGCCGCGGCCCCGCGCCCGCTCCCGGTGCAGCTGGAAAGGCGGAGAGAGGACGAGGAGGAGGAGGCGAGGGAGAGGAGCGGCGAGGAGGAGGAGGAGAGCGGAGGGAGGGGGTAGGAGAGCAGGAAGGAAGTTGTGAGTCTGTCTGGGGTTGAACTCAGCGGAACAAGTTTCTTTTTTTTTTTTTTTTTCTCGCTCGGCGCTGCTCGGCTGGAGGGAAACACTGACAAAAAAAAAAAAAAAAGTTTCCATTGTTACCTAAGAAGAAAAAAAAAAAACACAACAGAGCACCCCACCGCTGCCGCGTTCTGGCCGCTGCGGGTTAAAGACACACGAGCCGTTTTCCATCGGCGCTCGGCGCGTGCGAGGCGGGGCCGCGGCGGGGCCCCACACGGACCCGGCTCCGCCGGCGGGGGGTCGGNGGGGAGCGGCCGCGTCCCCCCGCTCCCGGCCGCCGCTTACCTGGAGCAGGATCCGCGCCCGCCCCTCAGTGCGCGTCGCCGGGCAGCGCGCGCCGGCGGCCGCAGCGCGGTGCGGGGACCATCTCCACGGGCGCGGGGCGCGGGGCGCGGCNGGGGCGAGGAGGAGGAGGCGAGGGAGAGGAGCGGCGAGGAGGAGGAGGAGGAGGAGAGCGGAGGGAGGGGGTAGGAGAGCAGGAAGGAAGTTGTGAGTCTGTCTGGGGTTGAACTCAGCGGAACAAGTTTCTTTTTTTTTTTTTTTTCTCGCTCGGCGCTGCTCGGCTGGAGGGAAACACTGACAAAAAAAAAAAAAAAGTTTCCATTGTTACCTAAGAAGAAAAAAAAAAAAACACAACAGAGCACCCCACCGCTGCCGCGTTCTGGCCGCTGCGGGTTAAAGACACACGAGCCGTTTTCCATCGGCGCTCGGCGCGTGCGAGGCGGGGCCGCGGCGGGGCCCCACACGGACCCGGCTCCGCCGGCGGGGGGTCGGCGCCGCTCCCACCGCGCTCCCTCCTCCCTGCCTCTACGCGCCGGCCTTCCCGTTGCCGCGCCGGGCACGGCGCGCAGGGCGCAGGCGGGTGCCCGAACGCCGAGGGGCGCAGGATGCGCGCAGCCCGAAGGCGCCGGCTAGCCCGGCCATTTCGCGCCGCATCCCGTTGCCTTCAGGCACGACGGCTGGGGACTGCTGCTTTGCGACGGCTTGGCCATTCGTGCCAGAACAAAGCTGGCGCGAAGCCCTTCCCGCTGGGTTGCGTCCCGTGGAAAGGAGCTGACCCCCATACACCCGGACGCCAAACACGAGGGCCCTAAGCTCATCCACTCGCTGTAGCATTGGCCCGGGTTTAGGCAGGGCTGTCGCCAACGTGCCCAGGACACCGCCTGTCCTTTTTGATTCAGAGGAGGCCACAAGACAGCACTTTCTCAGCCCCTGTCGCCCCCGGGCACGGGTCCCCGCTTGGCAGAGGGAGCAGGCTCTTGGCTGTGATACGGAATGATTTCTGTATCAAGATAAGTCATTGGAACTAATTGTGTGTATGTCAGCACTTCAGGAGAGCAGGCTCTGCCATTCGCCGCTGAAAGCAGTCGTCAAGGTCAAACCCAGATGGCAGTTTTGGGGTTGGTCTTGGCTGGCCAAAGGGGAAGGAAAAAAAAAAGGAAAAAGAAAAAAAAAAAAGAGCAATTCATCTTGGCTAGGATTTCACAGCTAGGAATTTCCCCTAGGGAGGAAAACTGATGTCACAGCCCATCAGCTTTTTACCGTTAAGACATAACCTCTAGAACATAAACAGGGGCAGAGAGGTCTCCGAATCTGCAGAAGGTGTGGATTGCCAATCCCACAGGAGACAGACAGAGACACCCAAAATGATCTTGTATTTGTTTTTCCAGTTAGAGAAATGCTATTTTGAATTCAGTACAGGAAAGGAGATTTTTAGGCTCTTTCCACTCCAGTCTGTGTCCTCGGTGTCTGTGCTTGGTCAGGAACTAGTCTTTCATGAAATAAAGTATGTGATCAATCTTTCTCAGAAGAGTGACCCTGCTGAGTATAATAGCACTATTCATGGGCATAAGCTTGCCCCCTGTGTGCAAAAATCTGCAGATTCTGGCCGTCGGTTGCTTCCATTCCCTCACGCTGTATACACACATCAAGCAGTAAGAACGACTGAAAGAAACAGCAAATCCAGGGCTAGACTAAGCAGGTATCTTATTTTTTTTTTTTTACAGCAGCTGCACTATGCTCTACTAATAGCATCTGCCTGTACTTGCAAGCAGTCCTGCACAGCTGTGTGTGGATGTTTTGACCCTTCTTTGAGGTTGTTTAAGACTATTTACACCACTGTAACCACAATGGGTGCTTAAAGACCTTTCTTTAAGTCCCACAAATTCAAACACCGTCAGATATTCGTCCTATCAGAACAGGATGAAGGAGTGGTGAATTCACCACGGCACCTTTATTGATACCAGACTGCCTGAGGGAGACTTGGCCTTAAAACATGGCAGTAGTTTTTGTCTTGTAAGAGAAACACGTGATATCCAGAGCTAGAGCTAGAGCTGTCCTGTGGGCAGCTTTTCTTTATATATATGTATATATATATATATGAGACAAGCTTTTCTTTATGAAGGAATAAGCTCATAAAAGTGGAAAGAGGGGAAAAAAGTGTAGGGGTAAGTCTTTCACTTTTCAGAATGGGTGGGTACAGGAGGGAAATTGTTTCCAGACAGGAGCCAGGCAGCAGTCCATACTGTATGGTGAAGAAAGAGCAGACAGCTTTCAGCACACTTGTTTCCAATCAAGTGGAAGCCGAGCGTCTGAGGTTAGCCTAAATGGAAAGCACAAACTGAAACAGGTTGCTTGTCCAATCCAGGAACAAGGAGGGATGCACAAAGGGAGACAAGTCCCTTTCATAGACAGAGACGCAGTTCTCCAGGCACCAGCACTGCTGAAGTTGCTTGATGCTGCTGAGGAGTCCTCTCCAAAGAGGACAAAAAGATGGTCCCACTCTGACTCTCTTGCAACCTCAGTATACATTCTTCAAGTAGAAGTCCAATGTTAGTCTTAAATAATCTTGCTTCTGTGTAAGTCCTGTTCTTCCTTTCAATTTATACTTGCTGCTTCCAAAGAAAACCCTCACAGTGCTTGAGGCTACTGGAGCAGGCTGGATTAGGACAAGCAGCTGATCCAGCCAACTTTTGTGTGGGCAACTCATCCTCATTCAAGACAGTGGGGCCATCAAAATGAACAGGATCTTCCCTTTAGCAAGGGTATTATGTTCACTGCAGGATGTATTTAGTCCTGAAACAAAGGGAGGACAGACACTTCCTTACAGAAGAGCACGTTGCTGTCCTGACTGTGGAACATCTCCCACTGACGCACTGGCTATAAGCATTTGGAATGTCATAGCTGCCAAATTTAGTGGTGTATCAGCATCTCCATGCACTCAGAGGGAAACACGTTAATTATCATGTCTTATTTAAAAATAGTTGTCCCAAATGTGCTCGCTGTGCTCAGCGAGCAGTGTGTGTGGCTCAGCAGGGCTCGGGGCTGTTGGCAGGGGAGCAGGACAGGCCCTGCCGTGGGTGCGTGCGTGGGGGGCAGAGGTTTGGCTGCCAGTGGGAGCGGTGGGTCTTGCAGCGGGAGTGCCTGTGTCCCCCCGAGCCGGATGAGAGGGCTCTTGGGGCGGGAGGGGAGATCAGCAGCGCAGGAAGCCAATGCTGGATAGGAAAAGCAGACAGGCAGTACGGCAAAGGCTGGTTTACTGCTTTTAGCCTCTGCCATGGCTCTCGCTAATGTTGTACTTTGACTGTTGCCAAAGCCTGCTTTGGGACATGGCCCTCCGGGGCTAGGGAAGCACTGGCAGACCAGAATGGTGCTGGTGACTCCCTCAAGCACAGGCAGAACTGTCTTTTGCTACTTACATAGTCTTCTCTGGAGTCAAGGTCCTGGTCTGCACTTCAAGGATTGGCACACTGAGCCCTGGGATAGTATCTAAAAGGTTGCCAGAGCATGAAGATGAAGAGAGTGTCTGTGGCCTCTGGCACAGTGGCGCTCACATCATTGTGAGGGCCTGAGGCTTTGCAACAGACTCTCCCCAAGACTGAGGTGTGTTGCAACTCCCAGCAGTTTCCTAAGTGTACAATATATTCCTTCCCCTGAACTACTTTCCCTAGGGAAAACTCAGAGAGATGTGTACTGAAAAATACGTGTACAGTATTTGAAAAAGCACCCATTCCCCATTTCAAACTGCAATAACAAGCAAAAGCAAACCACCCAACCAAAACACTGTAACAAAACAAGGTCCTATTCAGCAGAAATACCTCCTTCCATGGAGAGGGGAAAACAGTTGCACTTGAAACTTTTGAGTCACACAATTAATATGACATAGTCTGTATTATAAAGCCAGAGCAGGACAGAAAGGATCACAGTCTACTTAGTATAAATTCAATTGTAAAAAAAAAACAACAAAAAAAAATCATAACAATTTAATCGTAAATCAACTACAATCCTAAAGTACCTTCCTCCTTTCATTCTTCCTTTATTGTAAGATTCATTTTAAAAATTCTTACCCTCTGTCATGTTTTGGACTGGTTGGACAAGACAGCCTTCGTTGTGTTTCAAAGATGAGTTGTCCAAACTGTCACTGTTCATCCAGTTCAGCATCAGAAGGACCATCAGCATCCTTAAAGTGGATGTCAGTATCTTCTGGCATTTCCTTGCCAGTGAGCTGTCTTGCAATCATGTAAAGTACAGAAATAAATGGATAAACACAGAGTAATTATATAGTCACCAGGCTCATGCTTTGATTATCCTAGTGTGAGAAGAGAATAAATCCAGCTAATATTTTAGAAGGAAAAAGAACCACAGAAGGCTCAGGATGAAACAACACCAGATTATGTGCTGAGAATTGTCTGCATTGAGGCAGGTGGCTGTCACAGACACGGCACACTTCATTGCTGGCTGGGCTGGCAGGGGAAGTGGAGGCCTGAATGTTTGTCTCTCACCAGCCCTTTTGCATTGCTTCAGTGGCAAAGCAGGTCAGAAAACCGCCATTTTCCCCAGCTCCCAGTGGCCTCCAGGCTGCATTATCTGGTCATTTGCCGCCCTCCCACTATCCCACAGAAACACGTGTGACATCAGAATTAAGCAGTGACTGGTTAATACTTTTTGTGCCAGCTCCTGTTCAGGGATCAAGAACACGAGGCTCTGCAGAGACACCTGTAGCACGTCGAAGTAATTTAGGGCAGCCTGTGTACTGCGCCCACGTCTGCCAGAGCTTGTACATCCACCTACAGCACAAAGGAACCAATTTTGTTCTCTGGGAGCCTCCTCCACACATTCCTGCCTGCACCTCGCCCTGTGCTGCACCAAGTCATATGGCTCGGTGCAGCCAAGCAAGCCAGCCAAAGCCCTCAGCAGGCTGTTCCTGGCTCTGCCCCCACCGCGCTGTGGGGTGTTGGCAAGGCGGTTTATTGCCTCTCCGCCTCGGTTCACCCGCCGTACAAGATGTCCTGTGTCTCCCAGGGTATTTGGGGCTGTGACCTGCCCGAAATGTCATATGGACACTTGGAGTCCTTGGAGGAAAGGATGGACATGTCCTATACATCCGTGCACAGCACACATATGCAGAGCATTAGTGCTGGGCTAAGAATGTCAGGTTGACTCATAAGCCCCAGGTTTTGCAGCAGGACCTTGGAGAATTGTTACGGAGCTCAAGAGATTTGAAGTTTATGTATGGAAAATATTATGCATAGCAAAGTACTCCAACAAGGAATTATATACACACATGACAGGCAAGAAAGTCTAAGAACCCTAGCACAAGCAGTTAATTTCCTCTTGATGCAATACATGTATGCCAGAGGTACCTTTATTTTTCCCTCACCTGGTAAACTCCCTAGGATGAAGGTGTGAAGGTCTGATGTGAATGCCTGTGGGTTTTCTGTCTGGATACGCCCAGCAGTTTCAGTGCCACCATTCCTGGTTATTCCTGGTACTCAGCTCTGCAGTATATGCGTGCCTCAGCTGTGGTCTTCTGCACTGCCGGCAGCAGGGCTTTCCATTGGCAAGTGAGTCCATGGTTGCTGTTTGCTGATAATAAGAATACAAACATGTGCACATTTGCGGAGTAACCCAGGATCCAGCATTAATGTTTCCTTTTTTTTTTTTTTTTTGTAGAGACCAAACCAGAGGTGCTAGGAGCACATGAAATACGTATTGTTGAGTTTTACTGAAGTTCAGTAAAATCAAAATCATAAGGGGAAATCCTTCCCCGTTGGGACCCTGAGGCTACTAAAAGTTGTAACTACGTCTGTGGTCAAGGGGATTAAACAATTAGAATTCAAATACTGATTCCTTGTCTGGAGAGGTTTTTCCTATTCATGGGTTACATTTATTCCACTGGATTGTGACCACATAACCATAATTGGGCAGCTTTGCATTTGGTTGAGATAGCTACGATCACAGCAGGAAAAAGCCGAGCTATTTTTTAAGCGTTGGGTGTGACACAGGCTGCTTTGGGGCTAGCAGACACGGATATTCAGCCTCCAGGGCTGCGAGATTCCACCGCACCTTTTACGGATGCGCTGAATGTGGAATCACAGGAAAAGCTGTCCAAGTTTCCACTCTGCAATGAGTGATATCTGTGTTTTGAAAAACTGGAAGAGAGAGGGCACTGAAAAGAACACAATGATTTCAAAGCCCATCCTGGGCTGTAGGCATTTAATTTAAAATAAAGCTGTCTCCAAGAATCTATTTTTGCCTGGGGTATAATAATACATGTTAAGGATTTACCATAATATTTCTACAATGGACAGATGTTTACCTTTGTCTGTTCTTATGTCTGTGAAAGGAAAAAAGCTGAGCTTCAGATGAGTGCAGCACGGTTTAATAAACGAGCAGATCTAGGTTGATTCTTCATAATTTTGACTAGTTAAAGCAACAGAGCTATGAAAATATTCCTAAATGATGTTGCCAGACAACAGTTTATTATCTGTGCTATTTTCTGTACGTGGCACTGTTCATTGCCACGCAACAAATTGCAAAGGTCAGCAGACCCTGACCCTGACAAGCAGCTGTAATTATGCCAGTTACTGGAAACCACCAGTCCCCGCACATAAAATTCCCTCAAGCAAGAACATCTTTCCCAGACAGATTGAGATCCGTGTGGTGGATCATGCTTTCCCTCTGAACAGCTGAGCTAAATGAAGACCTTATGGAAAGAACACCTAGGAAAATGTTCAGGCCCACCACAAGATTGTATGCATACAGACACGCGTGCCCAAGCGTAGGAAGGGAGCATTTATACAGTACCCTGAGCTGTTTCTGCATCCCCAGCGCTAGCACTACTCAGCACTTTGTCTCCCTGCTGCCCCCTGCCCTTGCCCTGCAGACATCCACTCTCAAGAGCTGTGAACTGCTCTCCCAGCTGCCTCCCCAGTTCTGGATTTGAGCAGTAAATCCAGCAACACAGCATTTTCCGTGCTGTGCTCAGACTTACTTTGGCTGGTATGTCCAGGACAAGGCTCCCTCTTGTGCTGGCCTTCCTCCTTCTCTCAAGTATTTCCAGGTTTCTTCTGAATCAGCAGAGTTAGTTATCTACAAGAGGGCACACGTGTAAGATTTTTAAGTCATCAATACAGACTAGAGAATTTCAGATCATTGTAATTTCCCACTCTACTAAGCATGTGCTCTCTAACCCTGGACAAGTTTCTACAGCTGGAGTTTTCACCTCTGTGACTAAATTGAAGCATCTAAATCCACACTGAGGTGCCTGAGTAAGAGGACAGCTTTGTAGAGCTGGGGTGGTCCCTCCCCTTGCCATAGTTTGACACTTCATGGCTTTCTGTGCTGCGTTCTTCTTTTCCTTTGGGAAAAAGTGAAAGATATTTCATGGTCTGGCAGGTACTAACAGCTGCTTGAAATCAGATATCTGGAATTCCATTTCAGCCAGGGAAGGTGAAGATCTGGCCCAGAGAGGAGACATTAACCATCCATTTCCAATCTTGCTGAATGAGACCTGATGAGCTAGACTGCAGCTCTAAATGGGTTTCTGATGTTACGTATTTGCCTCCTGCTTCCTGCCAGATGAAGATGGAGGCCACAGAGTTCTATCTGGCTGCTCTCTTCTTCCCAGGGGAATTCCCCTAATTGACTAAGTAACTTAGTGAGATGTGAAAGTGAGGGCAGAAGAGGTGTGGGGCCTGCAGGTCCTCACCAGAACCCCTCTGTTTACTTCCTCCTTGTTCTTCAATCCTATCATTTGCTTTCTCCTCTTTTTCTCCTCTGTAGACACCTGTAGCCCTCATTGTCAGAACCAGATTCTCTCATGGCCTCTGAGAGCAGCGTTCAGGACCAGGTTACACAGGCTTTTGGGCTAGCCCGAGGCAGGCAGAGTTGCTAGAAGATGGTGCCACGTTGGGACATGGCAAAGAAGCTCAGCTGCTCACTGGTGGGGAGCTCGCAGGGCTCCCTCCAGCGGGACCCTTGTGCACCTACACTCCTGCTGTTCTTCCCACAGGCTGCTGCTGTTTGAAAAGAGCAGGACTTGGCTGGCAAGGGGAAGGTAGAGACACCTACACCTGCCCTGGCATAAGAACACAGAGGAGGGGGAGCTAGGAGAGTTGGGGTGTCTCTCTGCTGGCCTCAGTGGCAGCTAGTGGAGAGGTTGCTTCTTCACCCATCTGGGGTTCAGCCCAGCATGTGGGGAGAGGTCTCACCTTGTGAAAGCAGCCTGCACCCTCAGCTGAAGGCGCTGGAAAAGCTGGCAGCTGTTGAGGTCTTCTATCCAGTGAGAACAGACTGGAACTGGTTTTCTTCAGGGCTGGTTTATGAGGAGCAGGAAGAAGGCACCCGGACAGTGTGCTTAGGATTATTTTTATGAGTGTCTGCCTGTGAGAAAATATTTGAGGTTTGCCAGTTCCCTCGTGTTCTCCTGCTGGCTGAGGACAGCCTTGTCCTGAATAGGAGAATGGGAATGGTGCAAGAGCTCGGCCATTTGACATATTCCTGTCTTCTGGCTCAGGGAGAGGGACATTAATAAAAGCTGCCAGAGAAATGCCTTGGAATGACCCTTTCTGATAGGAGAGACAGTATCCTGGAAACACCCATCATTTGTTGGCAAAGATACTAACTTCATTCCTTAGCTATACAACCAAATTTCTTAAACTCTCCTCAGGGTCATTTTTGGACTGGATTGAAAATGTGTTTTACGTAACATAAAAAAAAAACAAAACAACCAAACAAAAAAAAAACCAACCACTTTGTTTCCTTCTGGTTTATGTTCCTGACATTTCCTAAAAGGAACAAAATGTTAGAATAATGAAATATGTTTCTTATTTACAGCCCTATCTATCATTAAGAGACAGTTTGCTTGACATCTCTTCTTCCCTGTGAAGGTGACGGATAGGGCTGAACAAGACTTAACAGGATCCAGTGAGCCAAGTGCCATTTGCGTCACCAGCAACAGCAGTCATCAGGGAACCATCTACCATTTTTATTGTTTCAAAAAGAGATGTGGAGGAAGAATGGAGCAGGCTGAGACTTATTACAGTTGGTGGAACAGATTTTAGACAAATGGAAATTTGGATCCTTTGCAGGAACAGACCCTAGAGGAGGCTGTCAAGTTAGGCAGGGCCCTGTTTTTGAGGGAACAGAGCACAAGTGTACACAGACTTGAAAACTCCAAGAAGGACAGTTGGAGGCTGCCTTAGTAATCAATAAAGGAGTGCCTCAGTGATGAACCAAAGAATAGAGTGTTCAACAAGCTGGGTCCAGCTCTCCCCTGGATGTCATCCTAGACTAGTTACTAAAGGGCTTCAGAATTACAAGTGAAACTAGCCTTTTACAAATCAGCTTCCATCTTGCCGCAGAACGATTTTCTTTGCGCACTTGGAGACCACGGGAGACTAGGAGATGAACTTTGACAACAAACAAAATGGCAACCATCACCTTTACTCATCTCCCCTGCAGAGTTTTTTAAGTGGCATCTTACACTTTCCCTGATTCGAAAGCCCTGAAGAACCCACACTGTCACAAGCCCATCCTCTTCCCTTTCCCTTCCCAGGGAAATCCACATGGATGGGAAGTGACAAGGATACACGGGTTTTGTGAACTCTTGGGAATACTTCTGAAAGTTGAGATAAGGAGAATGAGAGCACCAAATGGCCTATGTTACTGGAAGTGGTAAGTGCCCTAGGAAGCCTTCTCAGAGCCCTTGAGAGCCGTACGAGGGACCCTTTCACTGCTCAGCTTCGCTGAAACTCCTTAATTGTCAGTGGTTTTATTTGCCCTCCATTCCATTTTCTCACCTCCTCTCCATCAAGCTGATGGCCAGTTCTGTTCATGGGGAAACCCATAGTAATTCCATGGAAGCCAAAAGACTGAATCATACAGGAGTGCAACCAGGCCGTGAGGATGTAATAACCTGACAAGGACACACAGAATTGGGAGTTGAGGATGTTTGAAAAGAAACTATTTAATTTGACCAAATACTTGATACATTTTTCCCTCCTACTGCCTTTCTGAATGCAGTTATTTATCCCAGTAGTTAAGATTCCAATGAATCTTCTATGTCCAAATTCATTTCTTTTACATGATTAATCAGCAGCTGGAAGCAGGTGATGTCATGGACTCTGACATTAGATTGTCATCAAATATTACATTTCTCTTCCTTTTTTTTTGTTTTTAACTAAACAATTGCAGCGATGGCTTTGCTGGCTGGTGGCCAGCTGAGCCTCTGCACAGAAATGTAATACTCCTTGCCTCTGTTTTCCCATACTCCCCAGCTCGCTTGCTTTCTGATGGAAAAATTCACTTCCATGGCAAGACTCTGAGTAGCGACTATGGTTGTAGTGTGTCCAAGAAAAACATACTGCAAGGACCAGGGGAGTCCTTAAAGCCCTAACAAACCAGGCATTTATGCCTTTCCCCTCAGAGGAAAAGTAGCATTAGGGCAGCTTCAGTGTCCCAAGGCGATCAGGCAGACTTTCATTTTGGATGAAAGATGGATGGGAGGAGTCCCTGAAATGCAAGCTGTCAGTATGAACAAGCATCACAATTGCATTTACATGGAAACAAAACGTGTCTCAGCTTTTGGCCATTTAGGAAAAAGAAGGATGATGATCTTTGCAGGAAGGGTGCAGGACACTTTAGCGTTGATGAAATTCGCCTGGCAGTTGTTAATAGATGCCATCTGCCAGGTTTACCAGAAATGGGTGATGCCTGGAGTCAATATTGCACTTCATTTTCTGTTAAAAGCCTCACTAGTGACTCTTGTCCTTTTCTCTGTCAAAACTATGCTCTCCCATTCTTAATGCTTAAAACTATTCTCAGAGGAGTTCCTTCTCAAGTTTGGAGTGATTTGGACACAGTTGCCCAGTACAGTACATTGTAAAAGGGGAAGGTAAGACTCTAATTCTCTAAAACCTGTGCTTTTATGCCAAGTTCTATCTCCAAGAAGGTATCAGTTTGAAAAGCCCTCATCTGGTCTAACCTGTTCTCAATGACAAATGCTGTCTTGATGGGTTGGTTTTCAAATAACTCTGATTGCTTTATTTGCCATTTTAGTTTTCATACACTTCAAAGTGTATATAACGGGCAGCTAGTATACATGTTGATGAGTTTGGGTTGATTTTGTTTAACTGAGATGTTGGCTGTACTGTAGGCAAATGGATTTACAATAGCTATTATGGCACTCAATTTTCCAAATCATTACAAAAGGATGAGATTACAGTAAAATATTTTCTGTTAATATGCTTAAGAGTTTATAACTATGGAAGCCTTTTCATAAGTAAATGTAAAATTATTGGAGCAATTCTGAGTATCAGCAGGGTTTGAAAGCCTTTAATTAATTATGGTCACATTTGAAATAATCATAATAATTCGAGAATAATAAACCAGATCAGTCCCTGGTAAGACTCCCATAAAGTACATTACCTCACACCTGAAATACATTTTGTCTCTTTCTCTGGCATTTAGATAGTCAATGAGAAATCCCCAAAAGGCTAACAAGTGTAGCAAGAAACACAAATGAAAGCCTGCAGATGTTACCAAGTAATGTCCAAAGGAAAAAAAACTACAGATCCAAATGGGCTATGGACCAGTTCATGGTCCATAAAGTTCATACTATTCACCTAAATTAGAAATTCAGCTTCCTTTGGGGTAGAAACTGATCAAGTTCTCTCTTTCAGAACTCAGTTCAAAATCACGTCAAGCACTGTCTCCAAGGAAGTACTTTTTCCACATTTTCTGTTTTCACTTGTACTAGTAAAAAAATGAAAGCAAGGATTTACATACAATAATCTACTGAATTCAAACCAGTTTCCACTGGGTAGATAACATTTTTTCCACCCATCTTGTAACAAGCTGATGTGATCTAAACGGGATGAAAGGATAACTCTGTGCAGCTACAAGTTGAAGAACTACCAGCATTTGGCAGCAGGGAGGCCAGTCCTCCCCATAACACAAGTCAGAAAACAGAGGGCAGTAGCAGCAGAAACAGTGTGATGCCCAAAGCAACGTGGGGAAGCAGTCAGAGAGAGCAACAAGGGCTGACTTGCCCACCGGCCCACTCAAGAACCATATCTGGTTCTTGAGACTGCACTGGCAGCCTTGTGTCTGTGTCTAGAGAGGGATGGAGCTAATTATCTAGTAAAAGCTGAAGCCTTTTTTTCTCATTCCTGTTTTCATATGGTCAAGTTTGCATGATGAACTTCAGTAAAGCCCACACACCAGGTACGTTACTGATACTAGTTCCTGTGCGTAGGTGTTCTTTCAACACACTTCTTGTATTAGCTCTTGTTGTAGCAGTCATTACAAGCTGTCTTTGCTCAGCTCGGCTCAGCCACAGTTTCTCAGCCCACGTGGCCAGCCCTTGTTTTCCATCATATAGCCAAGTCCAGGTGATTTGCTCCATGTGTCTGTCTGGGCCAGACCTTCAGTGGTGCTCAGGCAGCTTGAGGAGATCTTTTTCATTTTGCCCAAACACCCACTTTTATAAGCTCTGCCCATACAATTCCAGTGCTGCTTGGGCTCATGCTTATTGCCCTCACACTTCTGCCAGTGTTTCATAAAACTCCCAGGGCTGAGCCAAATGCTGAAGAGAAGAGAATCACTGACTCCTACAGATGCTCAATCAAATCCTTCCTGTACCGAAAAACATCCACTCCTACAGAGAGGGTTGAATTCAAAAGCTTTATAAAGGATCATTGGTTTGGCTGGTTTGGTTTCTGAAGGGTAAATATCAAATGAAAGCATAGAAAGCCAACACAAGAAATTGATGGAATGCATGGCTCCTGTTTATTTCATTTGTAAAATGTACTTAGGTAGCCTTTTACTTACAGTTTATCCTATGGAGCAGCCACTGAGACACTGCTTAAAGCTGAGAGCATCACCTCAGTGCTCACCTGGTGAACTCACAGGTAAATAAAGGAGACCAGAAGGGAGCTAGTCAGGGCACTGCACTGAGAAAGGGGAAGCCATACCCAGAGGAGGAACAGCCCCACAAGCACAGCAGTCAGGCAATGGTTGCAGCCCCAGTCCTGCTGATCAAAGCTCTTTGCCAAGGTGGTGAAGCAGGAGCTCCACCAGAACAACAAAGAGGGTACAGACATTTCTGCATGGGGGAAAGGTACTTAACTGCAAAACTTCAGATTTGGGGCATTGCTGCTCTTAACAATGCAGCCTTCCCTCTTCTTCCCCAGGGACCAGTTCCCAGAGGCAACTGGCAACCAGCCTGCAGCTCTGGCCTTTCAGGACTTCCAAAATGAAAATACAGTTTTTATTTACTTCCTGATCCTTGGCTCAAAACATCTGCAGTTCTACAAATGAAAGCTGTTCAGCAGCTGTTCAGAAGCTGTTCAGCAGCTTCTTCTGCCCTTGCCTCATTTTGCCAGGAGACAGAGGCCATGCTGTGATGTGACTGTGATGCGCTGTGGGTGTTATGGTGACATTTGAGAACTTTCAGATGGGCTCCATGGCTTTTTATCTTGCATCTCGTCTAGCAGGATAAGGCCTGTCTGGTCAGGTAAATGGCTGCAGCTTGGAAATTTTAGTCAAACCGAGAAAAAAAAAAAAGAAAAGAAAATGGAGCTTTCATCATCAGAAACATCTTGTGTTTCTGTTCCAGATGAGACAGTTGAGTTGGCATTCGCAACTTTTCCTGTCCCTCCAGGATGTGATACAAGAGCCACTGGTGATGCTCCCTTTGCACCTCTACAAGAAGAAATAGCTGACCAAGTTTTGCCTGATGAACCCTTGGCCATGAGTGTAGTTGCTAAATTTTTGGAGAACTCTTGCAAAGCTTTTCATCCCCCTTTGTCCTGAAGCAATTTTGGAAAATTGTTGGAAGCAATTGGTTTCATGGTTTCAGTCCATTTGGTGGAGTGATGCTGGAAACTGTGCAGTGGTAGCTGAAAGACTCTTCAAAAAGGAAGTGCTGGGAAGAAGACCTCTGCAAATTATTGAAACTGAGTCCATGAAAATATTCATTTGTCAGCTTAATCTTCATGGGTTCAGTAAAATGGAAGGGAACTCTCTAGCATCTGCTTTACCTGATGAACTTCAGGCACGGCAGCAGTGAGTTCTGCTTTTGGCAAGGTAACGTCACTCCCTCTGCATGTGAAGTAACTCTCGGGATATTCTGGTGGGATAGATTTACATCCATATAGAGTAAGCCTTTACAAGGCAGGAGACAAAGGATGCCAGTCAATGTCCTGATTTTGTCTCTTCAGTCATGCTTGACACAATACTTCTGAGGTGTAGAAGTGCTGAAAAAAAGTAGGTTTTGGTTATTTCTGGTTACTTTGAGCCCAGGAAATGGAAAGATGGTCTCATCATAGTGTGTTCTTTTCATATTCGTTCTCTATCTTGCCATACCAAAAACTTTATTTTTCTTGTGGCATCTGCTGAATGCTGACAAGAGACAAGTCAGCAGCATATTATTACCTACACATCCATTCCACGTCGAAGTGGCTGCAAACCACTCATCTTTGGGTTTCTGCATCCGTTTTTATGCTTTGGGAAATTTTACACTTCGCTGCTCCCATATGACAAAAACACAAGGTGGGTTATGACTTAACAGAGCTGTATTGTAACATTTTATTCATCCTCAGCTTTAGGTTTAAAATGCTCTTAAGAGCATTATATTTTTAATAGCCATCTTTGTATTTTGTGAGTTTAATGCTTAGTTATCATAGCTCTGTCTTTTTCAGTCTGGAAATGGTGACAGCTAACTCCTCTCCTTTGCATTTTTCTCCTATTATAACCCCTATTTCAACAGAGATTATCCCTACCTGCTACAAACCTGGAAGCAAAGTGCTGGTGTAAAAAACCACAGCACCAGCTGCATTCTCACTGGACGCAGAGTAGAAGAAAGGCTGCTTGAGGAGAAGCCCAGATGTTCAGCAGTAGAAGCTGCTTCTGCAGAAGAAAATGACCCTTTTGCAGCAGCTCCACAGACACCCAGTCATCTGCACCCAGCACCTCCACACGTACTGAGCCATGTGATGAAGCATCAACACAGATTGGAATTGCCAGTAGATCTGCACATACAATTTCTCTGATACTTTCAGGCTCTGCTGCAGCAGGGAGTAGTGAGAAATTCAAGCCTCAGGCCTCATTCTTACCACTGCAACACTGAGGCCAAGGCCCTGTTGGTGTCCAGGCTGTAGCTTCTGCTCCATCTGATACTTAACCAAATCACTTTCTTTTTACACCAGGGCTGGGGTTTCCCACCTTTCCGTTCAGGCATCCACTATGCAGGCTCCCTGGGCCAACCTGCTTTCCTTCTCTGAGCCATGGCTTACCATGTCCATAGTGGCAACAGCCTCTGCTGCTGCTGCCCTGCAAAGCCCACCACAGTGCCAGGCTCCAGCATACTCTCACTGCCCTGCTTGCATCTGACATCCAAATAAATCTTTTCCAGTTGTCTTGTGCTGTCTCTACAGTCTCACAGTTACTGTCTACACCCAGGGAGACTGCCTGCAGGAAGATGAACTGGATTGCTCCAGCCCAGGGAAGCCAAAGGCCTCAGGCATAAGCAGTGCGCTCAGCAAAACCCAGCAAAAGGGCAGCACATGGCAAATCCAGTACCTGCACTGGCACCATGGGCTACTCACACCAAACTAATCACTGGCTGAGTCAATAGGTCATGGTGAGTCAATACACCTTCCTCCCTTCAGGTCACACTAAGGGAGAGGGGCAGCAAGGCACAGACTTGGGGTTCTCCTGCCCATCCTACATCATGTCTGGGTGTAATGACAGCTGGCAAAGTTGCTCATATTATGGTTTATCACCATGTAACACTGGTGATCATGAGAGAGTCTTTGGAAACCAAAGAAAACAGAGAACCTGTGACAAAACTCAGGTGAACAAGCCTGATGCAAGAGGCATCAGGCAGGTGAGCACCAGAGTGAGCTCAGCCTCTGACAGGACTGATTGTTGAGTTAGGATAAAAAAGAGAGGCCCAGAAGGACATTAGAAAAAAAATGAAGAAAGATGGATTACTTTCTGGAATGAGATGGGCAATGCAACCATGTAGGTATTTGTTTAGAGCTCCGTCTTGCAATATGATCCCTATTCAGAAGTCTGAGGTGTTTTGTCAGGACTTCTGGCACAAATTGGGCTGCAGTCCTCCAAAAAAGTCTTGGTTTTAAAGGGGGCAGAATAAAAGGTTTTTGGATTATCCATGCTTTGTTACATCTGCTATTCTTTCTTTCTCTTTTTAGCTCTTCTTTCTCCTTTGCTGGGGATTGTGTTTAAAGTCAATTTTACAAGTTGCAGACACTAACGGAGGTGTTTGGGTTCATTGCTGTGTATGTTCAAGTAACTATTCGTTATGATTCAATTTTTCTTCAATGAGTCAACTTCTGCTTGTTTCAGACTTCACAAGAAATATTGTACAGCAAAAAGCCTCCCAATGCTATAAGCTAAAATTTAGATGAAAATCTCTGGTACGTCCCTCCAACATAAGCTTTGTTTCATATTTCTTTATAATAAAGAAAGGAGAAGTCCTTCTAGAAAGTCCCCAGGAGGCTGGTATCATTTGTATGCCTTTTCCACTCTTACAGATTTCAGTACAAGATTATATCCCATTTCTAGGAGTCTATTGGGTAGTTCAAATAAACCAACAAAGAACAAGAGACTCTGACAACTGGCCTCTCAGCACATGCTTAGAATTAATAACTGTCCATCAACTTTGCAGCACAGTTCGTCTGAACCAAAAAATTACATTAATGTTGCTGACATTAAAAAGAACTACTTTGGCATGTCAGAAATGTATTTGCCTTACAAAAAGATCAAAGCACAAGACAAACCAGATCACAGCACTAGGCAAGGTTCCTCCCTTTGCCTAAACCTGGTGGATATAGAACAGTTTTGAGAAGACTTTTTTGTGAGAAACAGGAGATGTGAGTCAGATCCCTCTCAGAGGGAGAAGACATACAGATCTATGTTTTATACTGCCTACACGAGTGCTGGCATTTCCAGAAGAGGTGGCCACTACTATCAGCAATATTATAATCTTAGCCTGCTATATAGTTTTTTTTTTCACCCTTCAGTATTTTAAGAAGGAAAGAATTCATTTTGGATTGAACAGAATATGTTCCACAACTCGGAGCAACAGTTGACAGTTTTTCTTGTGAACCCAAATAAACCTCAGATATCTCTACTATGGACTAGTTCAAGTCGATTTCAGCCCAACTCTGATTTATGTGGCTCAGCTACCAAACAGAAAATTTATTCAAATGACCTTAACAGTCAGAGCCTCATTGGCATAAATGAAAACCACATGTATGTAATAAGCAGGAGTGTCTTCTCTAAGGAAGAAGTCAGGCCTCAGAAAAGTCCCTATCTCTGTGTTATATGAACATTTAGAGAAGTCTGTGCAGGACCCAGGGAGCCAAACTGGACTACTAGTATCCTAAATCAGTGCCCGAGCCACAAAGTCTTCTTGCTGCTCAAATATCCCACTTCCTTTCTGCAGCAAAACTACTCCGTTTCTAGTGGTTAAAGGCTCTTCTCACTATCAGAAGAGCACGCTTCCTTATGCCCTTAAGTGTGCACAAGGTAGCTATTCAGAGACCACTAAACATATTAGCTCAGCACTGAGATTAGAATCAACAGTGGTTCTGTGTTCGGATATAACCTCTAACAGTGAGAACAAGTTCATTTTTTCAAGGTCTAGGAAAAGTCATCTGCCATCACCTGCTGAGCGCATCTGCTGAGGCATCGACTGTTTTATCTTCAGATTGGGATCTAAAGGCTAGACTTGATTCAGCATTCACAAGGAATCAGAGTTGGCTTTAAGCTTATGAAGCACGTCACACCAGTCTTCTGAGACAAGAAATTACTTTACATAAAATGATTTAAGAAAGAAATTAAGTGAAATGACTTAAGATAGCTGCACTGGGTGGAGAAAAGAGATGAATCTGACGTTGTTATGGAACCTCCTATATAAATGTTGAAATAAACAGGAGTGTGAAAAGCTCTGAGAAAGACACAGGAGACAGAAATGCAGTTTAGGAAGGAAAGCAGAGGTGGGTGAGAAATGATCTAAGCGTTGGCATTGTGTCACTCTTTGTAATTATTGTCTTTCCCATGCAGGTGGGAAAACTAAGGCAGGGAGAGGTAAAGACCAACATTTTAAAAATTGGCCAGTGATATTTGGTGTCTCTATTTCTGCACAGCCAAAAGGGCAGTCTGGATCAAGCCATGACTTTCATGAACCTCAGAACTTTAATGAAGTGCGAGATAATATCTGCTCAGCATGTATAAAATGAGGACCAAAGTGTCTCAGATTCAGCAGCTGAAATGAGTACACGGGAAATGCTGGTCTCATATGCTGCTCGTGCTCATACAGAAAGTCACCACCATTACTGTTTCCTTTTCTAAATTACAGTGAAGGCATCTTTCTCTTATTTAAATAACATATCTGAATTTGACATTGCTTACCACAGCTTTTGTATTTCCATTTGGAATACAAGCTGTAAGTCATCCACAAATATCATGGAGGTATCTCTGGAGTTGCATTTGCTTTTTCCTGACATTTGCATGAGTAAAACCCATCTGACTTGATAGGGAAGATGAGGAAATTGCATCTTCCCTACATGTCATGAAGAAATGTACGTTTTTCTTGTAGATATAGGTATTGCAACTACACCCACCCTCTATCTTGCCTACAGTTTTATGCTGCCTTCAGTGACAGCACAGATGCTGGAATTGAACTGCTTGGTGACTGTCAGGCAATGTGTCCACAGAGCAGTAGTGTTCTTTTACCAAGGATTACGAGCATTGAAAAACTCCTGACTGAACCAAACAGAAAACAAGCAGACTGCTTGCCCCAGGTTTAGATTTTCACACAGCTGCTCTGAAGACAGTCAATGTCAGGGAATTCAGGCTGCATCACTGACCACTGATCCACATTCTGGTGCAACACTTCCCTTGCTTGGCTCAGGTGCTCACAACAGCTCTATCACAGTATTTTGTCTTTTCTGCTGTTTTCCCCTCCTCCTTATTCTGGGAACACACTGCTTCTATGTGTGCAAATGTCTGGTTCCTTATGTGGATTTAGGAAAAAGAAAATACACCTCCACAGATACCACAGATGTTCTGGAACATCTGTAGCTTATATTGAAAAGAACCTCTGTGATTCATATTTATTTGCCATGTTCTCTCCTCTGGAATTCTCTATTGGGAAATGACTTTCTGCCAGGCTAACTTCACTTCAGCAACGTCAGATCAATGTGCTGTTCTCTTTTATTTGTCTCTCCTTGTTGGTAAGTGAGCTGTCAAACAGCTGCCATACTTTACCCCAGCCCTGGCTGAAGTGATCTCCAGGCTCTACCTGGGCTTTGGGAAGACAACTACAGACACAGTCAAATGGATGGAGCTTATTCACTACTAGCAGTTAACTCTGGCTGTCTGTGGGAGTTGCAGTTTCATGAAGACTGGTTTTGAAAAAGGATGAGTGTCACTCATAATGCCTACAAAGTTTTTCTGCTCAGGAAACAAGTATTACTGTTGTATGAAAATGTTTATAAAATGTATGGGAACATCAAGGTGTTTTGGGCAAAATATGGCAATGGAATGGAAAAGGCAAACTTAACTGCTTACACAAAATTACAGGTGAGGAGTAGGATTCATTAGCAAAGTGCAAGACCTTGCAGAATTTTAAAATAATTATTTTCTGAAGTTCCTCTTAAGGCAATTGATGCTTGTCAGGTGGGGAAGAGAGGAGGGAAATCACAAAGAAGATGAGGAGGTACTAGTTGCTGTTATTTCCTTTAATCTGAGATCTATGCTTGAACCTCCCTAGCATATAAAATAAATATGTGGGGGTTTTTTCCCTTCAACTTACAGTCCCATTGTACAAGAGGAAAATAATGCCCTGAGGTTTTGAAAAAACACACTTGTTTAATTGTACATTTAAAACTGGTTGGCTTGATCAGTAGAAAATCCCTTTATGAACTCTCTTATTTCATTTATCTTAAAATGTAATAAACTCTTTCATTTATGTTAAAATGTAATGAACTCTTCAGTTACTTCATAACTGAAAATCAGACTCTTGAGCCAGTTTAAGAGAGTTGGTTCAAAACCTAATTTAAGGCTTGATTAACCGATGTTAATGCAAAGTTAAATAAACTAGATGCGAGTAAAGGCTATTTTAGGAATGGCCACTCCTGCTGATGGGGAAGGGGGTTAAAACAAACTTGCTTAATTTACTTTAAAAGTTAGTAAGATAAACTATTCTAAGTGCTTCTGTGCAAAGAACCTTGAAGAAGTATGACAATGGATTCTTTGGAAAAATGCTGCTTAACATGAGTCCATGAGTGAGCTTCAGAAGCAGAAAGTGATTAAGCCTCGCTCTTTTTTTTTTTAAACCAAAATCAAAACAGGACACTTTCCCTCTTACCCCTTAGGGGAGTGAAAAATTTATCATTGCTTACATCCTCTCAGATTCTTTGGCATTGCTGCTATGTCTGTAGCTCCAGCAGTAAGAATGCTGGTCATGAGACAAGCTGGGCTGAATCTGAGTGCCTCAACAGCACAGTGGAACTCAGCAAGCAATGTGGTTTCAAAAGAATTGCTCTGGTAACATCAGGAGTTTTGCAATATGAAGCATTTCACTGATAAATCCTCGACAAAAGGCTACAGAAGCACCTAACCTGTTTCACAGGAGTCCGATTATGATAAAAATCCCTTCAAGGGACCATTACCCAGTGTAACAGAATTGAGACTGCAGATAATCTATGTCAAACAGCTGACCCAGCTACTGCGGATATGCCCATACGTAGAAGGCCTCTGCCCTCTAGTGACTACAGCAAGACTCCCTCTTATAGGCTGGGAATGAGAACCTCCTCGAAGTATAACCGGGGAAGGATTTCTCTGAGACCTAACATTTAGTTGGCATTCCTTACCCACGTCCTCCCCACGATGACTACCAGTGGAGGGCCCAATCATCATAGAATAGTAGGAGTTGGAAGGGACCTCTAGAGACCATCTAGTCGAACCTGCCCAGAGGGGTTGTGGAGTCTCCTTCCTTGGACGTCTTCAAGACCTGCCTGGACATGTTCTTGTGTGACTCGATCTAGGTGGACCTGCTTTTGCAGGGGGGTTGGACTAGATGATCTCTAAAGGTCCCTTCCAACCCCTACCATTCTATGATTCTATGAACCCTCCGCTAAAGCAGGTTCAGCTACATCAGGTCACTCAGGAAGGTGTCCAGGTAGGTTTTGAAAATCTCCAGAGAAGGAGACTCCACACCCTCCCTGGGCAGCCTGTGCCAGACTTCCTTCACCCTCACAGTCAAAAAGTGTTTCAGTGTGTTTAAATGGAACTTCTTGTGTTCTAGTTTATGTCTATTACCCCTTGTCCTGTCACTGGATGCTACAGAAAAAAAGTGTCATCCCGTCCTCCTGACATCTACTCTTTATGTACTTTTAAGTGTTGATGAGGTCCCCCCTCAGTCTTCTCCAGGCTAAACAGCCCCAGATCCTGCAGCCTTTCCTCATAAGAAAGATGTTACAGTCCCCTGATGATCTTGGTAGCCCTTGGACTCTCTCTGGAAGTTCCCTGCGTGATTCTATGATCTGCACAGTTATGGGGAATGTCTTGGTTTATCTGTCGTGCATTTTAAAAAGATGTTGGGCACATATTTTCATTTTTCCCAGGGCTGACCTCATGTCAGTTAAGGTCATTACTGATTTATCATTGACTTCAGGCACAGCAGAGCAGTGTTAACTCACAGTTTTCCAAGTCGCACGAACAGGTCTGCTGACTTCTCAGAGACTGGGATTGTCTGAAGGATTTTTCCCAAGATCTGGAAAGCCAAAGATATACCAACAACTTTAGAGCCATAACACTGCTTTTCAGGCTGGTGCATTTGTCTATAAAGAGGTATTTGATTGTTTAGCAAAACTGCACAAAAAAGAACATAAGGAGGCAGGAGAAACTGTCTGAAGGAGACAGTGGTCTAGAGAACAACACAGCAGCAGGAGCACAGGGCACTCCCATTGGAGCAGTCCTACTTGATGGGCCTGCAAAGGACCTGTGCTTTAAAGCAAGACTTTGTGGCATCACTGATTGCTCTGTGCCTGTGCAGTTAACCACATTTAATTCCTATTCCACTCACACCACTTTGGCCTTTCTGTTTGAGTTGGATCTCATGTTTAGCTCATTTATACGTGCATTGGAAAGCAGACATCTACACAGTTGCTACAGTGCTACAAACCCTGCAACACATGGATGACAAGATGACCTCAGGTCTATGTAACACCACGGGAGATATATACTGAACAAACTTTCATGGCAAAACTGGTTAGTATCCCCTTATGATGGAGAAGTGCTTCCAGGAGTAAGATCCACAGTGTGGGGGACTCTGGGACCCATATTTTATCTCTGTTTCAGACAGAAGGACATGCCATGCTCTCAAGAACTGAAGCATAAGTGTGAACTGCTTGGTTGCATCTGAGGCTTCACAGATGCACCAAGGTGGGATCAATCTTTAAAAATCAACACAGAAGTGTGATACCCATGTACAATGCCCGTGCGTGGCTGGCACTCTGTCGTGAACTCTGGCTGCATGCGAAGTAATCTACAGAATGAACAGATCTCATTCAGTTCTGAGAAAAATGCTTACTTTGTAAGGACCTTTCCTTGAGGGAGTGCAGATTGACAGAGCGGAATAAAAGGAACAAGACTCTTGCAAAGTACTGTCTGTTCCAGCAGAAAATCTCAAGAGATGTTGGGCCTGACCCTACCTTCTATGTAATCATAAGAGGTTTTCATGTTATTTTGACAGATGATGTTGTGTCTGTTTCCATTCAAAAAACCAAGGGAGCATCTCAATGTTTGAATTTGTGTCAGTAGTCCCATTTCCGGATATTATTTATGTCTCCTGAAATAAAACAGTCCCAATTCCTTGGATATATTTAGAGGACTGTAACAGTTTATGACCAAAAAATCCCTGTGATCTCCTGCTGTAATTGTCTAAGCACTAAAATGGAGCACATTAGGGCAATCCCCCAGAATGTCCCTACATACTTGAGAACAACCATCAGACTGGCAACAGTCACTACTGGTGAAAGGCGTGGAAATCCCAAGTCAAAAAGCTTTGATGCATGTCGCATGACCTTCCTAAGAGCAGGCAGAATTCCCATTAGCTGTGAGAGATCCTTCAAGGAAATGACTTCTCAGATCTGTTTAAAGAAGAGAAGAAGACAGAAATACTTTTGATGGCTGTATGAATACCGTGTGGGGCTTTGCAAAGAGCCTTTCTGCTTGTTAGGTCAGATGCTTCTCATGTGATGCAGCTAGGAAAAAAACATGTGAAGAGACTTTGTGACTGAAAGCTGTATGGTAGCAGCTCTCAAGGAGAGACCAAACAACGATTTGTCTTCCTATCACTTCAAAGTCTAAGTCCGCTACCATTTTAGGGTACAGAAAGAAGAAGAACACTAAATTAATCTAGATTTTGGCCTGTGTGGTTCATGTTAATGTAATCTCCCACAGCCCTTCATACTCAAGAGCAGCAATTTTAAGAGAGGAGCTGTACGCTTAGCTTCTAAAGCTGCTGAGAGGCTAAGTGGGCTTATAAAATCAGTTCCCATGCCTTCAGCTCCTAGAAGAGGGAGCCTAAGAACAATTTACCTATTGTATGGCAGGCCAGGTGTTTCACTGGAATCTGCTTGTTGCTGGCTCAGGGATAACTCTGGGCAGACTCAGATGGACTGTCCAGCTGCCAGTGAGGTGAAAAGCAGTGCAGTTCAGACAATCAATGCTTTGGCTTTGAAGATGTCAAACGTTTTCAAACACATAAATATTTTACTATTAACCCAAATTTGTGTCAGATACTTAGGCTCCACGTGAAAGTAAAGGGGTGTTAAAACTACTATCAGTTGTGGAAAATCTGAGTGTAACCAAAATTGCTCCTTCCTCTAATATTAAACAAACTCGACGAGCAGCTGAGCATACACCATGCAAAGGATTCAATTCATCAGAAAAATTCCCATTTAAAAGAAAACTCCAGCTGGATCAAGCGTTCAGTGAAAAGGAACTCGACAGCTCAGCACAAAGACCAAAGATAGACACAGCCTTTCAGAGAAACTTGCTACAAAGAGCTCTGATACTCTGCTAATGAAGAACACAGACAAGCACCGTTTATCACTTCTCCTAGACTGACTTTACCTCGGCAAAGGACAGCTGGCCATGCTTGGATAGGCAGCTTTCTGGGGCTCTAAAGAATTTTACACAGAACTTATTTCTGTGTGCAAAGTGGCTCAAAAGAAAGATTACAAGTATATAGAAAGTGTATCACTTGTCACCATTATTGTGTTGGAAATTCAGGGGAAAGAATGTGAAGGCCAGCTTATATTTAGAATCTGTAAAAAAATCCACTTTGTCCAATGATATATAGAGGTGCAGTTCACTTATTTTACCTTGTGTCTCCTTCACTGCCATCTTACCCTTCATTCCTTTTGTATGCAAGACCATCCTAGATGGCATAAAGCAAAGAGGAAGGCGAAGCTCTTCTGCCAATACTGTGTCTGAGGTTCTGCCTAAGCAACAACAGCAGTAGAGGGAACTCATCATGACCCCAATTCACGTCTCTGCCCCCACAGATGATGAGCAAGTGCTACAGAGCTGCCAGACTCTTACTTTCATGTAATCATTGTTTGATAAAGGAATGGGAACAACAGAGTCACAAGAGTGGTTTGTGTGCTGCCTGAAAAACAGCTTCATCTGTCTATGGGCTTCTCTTGCTGACTGTCGCGCTATATTAAGAAGAGAAAAAAAAAAGTATGGTATCACAATACAAACTTCTGGCATCCATAGCAAATCACAGTATTAAAGAACAGCTTAGGTTGGAAGGGACCTTAAAGACCAATCTAGTTCCAGGGCCCTTGCCATGGGCAGAGACACCTTCCACTAGATCAAGCTGCTCAAAGACTCATTGAGCCAGGCTTTGTAATTTTCCTTTCACAGAATCACAGAATCTTAAGGGTTGGAAGGGACTTTGAAATATTATCTAGTCCAATCCCCTTGCCAGAGCAGGACCACCTAGAGTAGGTCACAGAGGAACTCTTCCAGGCGGGTTTTGCACGTCCCCAGAGAAGGAGACTCCACAACCCACCTGGGCAGCCTGTGCCAGTGAAGAAATTCTGCCTTGCATTTCTTTGGAACCTCCTCCAGAAGAGCCGTTCTTTGGCCATTTCCTCACGCTTCTCTCTTTACTCCTCCACGACTCCCTCTCACCTATTAATTTCGGTCGGGATCTGCACATATCCCCGCTTACAGAGGGCTGTTAACCCGCATTTAAATGCCCTTAAACCGCCGGTGGCTCAGCTACTTATAACAGGGTCTGTGAAAGCTGAGCTGTGGGTGTGAAGGCAGGACACTTTTCAACCCGTCAGTTTTAAACCGCCTTCCCCCGGCAGCCACAGCCTCAGGTGTCCGGCTGTGCAGACGCAGCCGTCGAGCGTGCCGGGAGCCCGCGGGTGCCTGGCGGGCGGCTGCCTCCCGCCACACGCGCCCTGGCCGCGGCGCCTGCGCACCCAACGGCACCCGGCCGGCCGTCTCCCTCGCCACCACTGACGAGCGAGGCCAACAGCCCTGCTCCAAAGCGCGGCTCAGCGGCGGCTCCCTCCCACTCCCGCATCACCCACGGCCACCCCGCTATAGCAGCCCGGCCACCGTCCGCCGGGGGGGGGGGGGCGCCATCCTATTGGCCGCCTCTCTGCGCACCCTCCTCTCCCATTGGAGGGTAGGCGGAGACGTTCAGCGAGCGACAGCCGTTGCGGCGAATGGAGGGGCACGCTCGCCCCTCCGGGCAGCGCTGGGAGCCACAGTGCCCCGGAGCCAATGGGAGCGGAGCGGTGCCGCTGCCGAGCCGGGAGCAGGTAAACAGCGGCGGCGGGTCGGCGTGTCCCGCCAGGCGCGGGCTCCGGCTCCGGCTCCGGCTCCGTGCCGGTCGGGCTGCCGCGAGCTCAGGCTGCCCTCTCGAGGAGGGGGCTCCGTGTCGCGTCGCGTCGCGTCTGAAGCCGTGCGAGGCCCCCGGGTTGGGTTCATTCACCGGGGCCCGGCACAGAGGCTCGCGGGGGTCCCGCGGCGTGTTCTTGCTGGAAGTTGCATGTGTGTGTGTGTGTGTATGTGCGTCATGCGTATTTTATACAGGCACATATTACATAAACGCGTGTGTATGCGAAATGCGTGTTTTTATACACGTGCTTGTGACAACACGTGCGTGAAATACATAGGTGCGTTTCTCCTGGGCGGTGGCACTCCTGCCCGCAATCCCGGCTTTCCTTTGCAAGCGCAGCCAGCACACCTTCCACACCGACCCGGTTTTTAAGCGTTAGAAACGGCGGCTCGGGAAAACGCCTGCACGGGTGCAAGGTATCCTGTTGGATACCTTTGGCTTCCTGCGAAATCTCTGCCTGGCAGTGTGGTTTTTGGCTTTTTGTTTTGGTGTTTTGATTTAAAGTGTTTGCCGTCTCTCTCTCTGTGCCAGTGGCCGTGTGGGCGGCCGGGCTGGCCGTGCACTTGGGGACAGACAAGAAGGCTGACACAGCCTCACCACTGGCTCCCGAGGGGGAGTGGGGGCACCCAGAGCTCTGTGCCCCCATGGCCGGGTGCCCCAGGCACCAGGGTAGGACATGGGAACCCAGCGTCAACAGACGTGTTCTTGGGCGTCCCTGGTGTGTCACCTCCACGTGCCCCCAGCTGTATGAAGACCAAGGGGAACAGCTGCTTCTGCACAAGATTTCTTTACCCAGGCTTTGCGGTTTTACTGGTGTTAGTAGGGCTGTGGAGCCTTTTTGCTGTGATGAGAGATCGACAGACAGTGCATTTGAGCTTAACAATGGCAAAATAATCCTCCTGATGCTCTTGAAGAGGGCCTGAGTCCAGCTCTACCAGTAAAATAACCCTTTGAGGCTATGTGTTATGCCTTTCTTGTGGGCCAAAAGAAAGCAGTGCTAGTTCAGCTGTGTTGGCATGCCCTAAAAAAAGAGACGGAGGGCTACAAATCTCTACAACTTCCCATAGTAACTCATATTGTGTTGTTTTTATGTTCTGGGGCTGAAAGTGGATGGCCATTTCAAGTTCTCTTTTGACCACTGTGACGTGTTCCAAGTCCCCAGTCGTTTTAGCAGCATGCACATTCTGGCTTTAATTATTTTCAAGAACCTGGAAATCTTACCTCCTAATTTTGGCCCCACCACCTAGGGTTTCATAAAAGTTTTTTTTCCTCTTCTTTGTGTTTACGACAGCAGTGATTACTACAGATGAAACTTAGAAGAACATCAGTCTCTCAGTGTGAGCTCAAAGCTTTCTCTTGATCTAAATATAGCAAAGGAAACCTATTTATCTTCATCTAACTGCCATCAAAGAGGACAATATGTATAAGCAGGAATTTTAACCCTCAGGTGAAGTATTGTGCCATCTTACAGCAGCTGTTCTGTGCTATACATTGTATACCAGTATTATTTGTGAGGGATGACGTGCAACACAAAGGATTTAGGTTTGTTTGCAGCACAGTGATGTTGCAGCATGAAATTAAAAGGCAAACCAAGGATAGATCGTAATGTTAGTGTGAATTAGCCCACTTCCATTAATCAGCTTTATGGATTTTAATGGAATTTGAGAAAAGAGGTCCCTTTGCACGAAAGACATCTGGAAAGAAAGAAATGGTGACTCCTGCTCTCCTACAGGCTTCACAAGACTGCTATAAAGCAGGAGTCATTGTATTCCCAACTTGGCTGCTCCATTATAAGAAGCACTCCTGACCTAGTTTTGATCCCCTTTCATTTTTGCTGTACGGCTTTGAGAGTTTGATCTTTTGGCTCATCAACATTGTATGATTTTTGAATGGGACCTAATGGTTTGATTCCGTGTCCCGAGGGAAAAGAGGAAAACCTTGCCTGATACCCTGCAACCTACTGGGCCAGTTTGCTGATGGTCTGGCATGTGTTGTTCATCTCCTTTGTTTACTGTATGTGGTAGGCCATGCTCTGTACCTTCTGTGAGTACAAATACTGCTTGCATTTCCCCTCCACCCTAAAAGCTACTCCTGTTGGTATAGCCAGAAAGGAAGCATGCTTATCTCAGCTCTCCATGCTTCCTTTCCTGAACTGTCCTTCCTCTTTTTCAGCCTAGCCTAGGAAAACCCAAGTCAGTGTGCAGTGATGTATTTAGTGTTCTGCGAATGAGTAGGACAGGCTCCAGTGCCAGCATTCTTAGGTGGCAGAAATCATCTCTGCAAGGCGCCTTCCCTTCCCAGTGAAATTATATCAGAAAACAGTGTGGCTTTGTAACACACCTTTCTTGGTTGCCAGGTGCTCTGGGGCGCTCTTTATGTTTGACAAACAAGCTTCCAGGGCAGGCTCTCTGTTCTTTCACTCTAGACCCAAAGGGTGCTCATGTGCTGGGTATGTGGATGTGAAAGTGCCCAGGCTGGTCCTTCCTTCCCTGAGGGACAGGCTGCTAAAACCCATGTGCTCTCTGGCAGCCAGGCCAGCTGTGGTGCCAGTTCAAAGTGTAGCTCTGATGAATAGATAGTGGCATTAGACATACTCCCTGCTGGGCCCATGGTGGGGCAGAGGAGGAGGGCTGGTGTTCCTCCCTCCATAAACTGCGTGTCAAAGACTTCTGCTTGGCTAAAAGCCACTATGCCAAAGATGTTGCAGACCTGAGGTGAGGGTGGGCTGCATGTCTGGGAGTGAGCTACTCTAAGGCTTGACCTTACTGGAAGGGGAATGGCCCAGCACTCCCTTTTCCTCATGTGGGCACTGGGGCTGCTCACATAGCTAGCCTTGGAGCCAGTCCTGCTGGAACCTGGCTCTTTGAAAGCAAAGGAAAACAAGTCCCCATTGTCTTTGCAAATGACACCTGATGAGCACCTGATGTTGGCACGAGAGAGACAGACTGAGAGTGGTAGGACAGCCCTCAGTCAGGACCATGTATTTAGGTCAGTTTAAGTTTAAGGCATCCGTAAGTACAGTATCTGAAGATTTTTTTTTTTTCAGATCTGGTTGCCTCAGGAGCTCCTGTAAAAATCCTGGATAGGATGAGGTCTATTTGTGTCAGTCTTCCCTGAAACCAAAGCCTTGTAAACAGAGGACACTAAAGCTGTGTTCCGGCCTGAGTTTGCTTCTTTATGTTTGGCCCTATCCTTGTTGAGGGAGAATACCAGAAAATGTCCAGCTTCAAAACAGCTGTGTTACAACATGAGATTCTTTTTCATATAATCATGGAGGTTAGTAATTAGCACTGTATTTTTGCTATTGGTTTAGTTCCTCCAGTGAACACAACTAAGATGTTAAAAGTAGGCTAATTGTGTGTCCCTTCTAAATTCTCCGCAGAATTGCCCTGTTCATATAGCAGAAGTTGTGTGGCGGTTTATTAAGTCCTGGGAGAAAAAGTTCTCTAATATTTTCATTGGGTTGTTATAAATATTGGTCCCAAGCTATCAGAGCGTAAATCTTTATTTCTCCCCTGGTCTCTGATGTGGGCAGAAGGTTTTGAGAGCAATTTAAATTACATAGGCCCCAGATGCCATGGCATGCGAAACTTAGCTTGTTCACAGATTCAGAGGTATGTCATGACTGAATGATTTTATGCGCCTGACTTCTTTAAAGGCCTAAATTCTATAACTGAACCAGAATCTAGGCTGTCAACTGTAAATTGTGAGCACTCGTGCTTGATCAGAAGCACCCACAGTGGGCCCTGTAAGATATGGGCACACAAATGCATCTGTTAGGCAGCTCAGTAAAAGCAGTATTACTGTGAAGCTGCCAGGCCTGGCTTGACGGCTGCCTCTGCATTTGTTTCCCATAACTGTACCACATTTATCACTAAAAGAGGAACAAAATGATACGAAAATGCTTAAAGAGAAGGAAGGGGAGGAACAGATGTTTGAAAAAATGTTTCATTTGGGCAGATTGAGTTGACATTCTAAAATGTCTTGAAAGTGCCATGTGTTGAGGAAGTTGTGAAAGAAAGAAGAATCTCCCACTTCTCCCTCTCTCTTTTCTCCAAAGTGAGTTTAAATTTCTTTAGTGAGAAGCAAGACTATCTCTTGTATCTTCACTCTGACCTTTCAAGCTGGCTGGTGGACAGCATAATGTACTGTGAATGCATGATTAAGATTTAAGTGATTATGTTCAATTCACGTGGCCTCTTCAGCTTCCTCTTCAGAGGCGGATATGCTTCCCGCTTCCCAAGACATAGAGGCTTGGGTAAAATACTGTAGAGGAGAGGTGTTCTTGCAGATAGCACAGTTTTACAATGCATTATAAACAGAGGTGTGGTTTTGGTTATGGGCTGGTGGCTGAAAAGCTGAAGGTGACTGAATTATCCTTAATTACTCCAGTTGCTCTGCTAAGCAGATGTAATAAATGCTAAAAGGAATTTGCCTGTCACCTGCCTTTAGAGCTACGTAAAATCCTGGTTTTAAGGCTGTTCTGCAGCATCTGGGGCAGTGTATCTCCTTTTTCTGATGTCTGGAAAGGAGCTCTGTTCCTGTCCTTCCTGCACTGTGCCACTGCTTTGCTTGCTTTTCTGTAGAGCCAAAGTGGAAAGAGGCCACAGATTTATAGCCTTTACTTTTAAACTCACGTTTTTACCTGTTCAGGTAGTTTTGCTTTGAATTGCAAGGCAACATATGGAGGAGAAAAAAAAGTGGCTCACCTAAGGAGACAAGCTTTTCCCTTTCTACACAAACCTCTCCTTCTCCATGGGCAAAGAGAACTGTTTATAGTAAATTCATCTGGTTAATAAACAGTCATGACAGGGAAGACAGTGTGTAACTCCTGGTTAGAGGCTTATGTAAAGCTGAGACTCTGGGTTATTAAGAAACTTCTGCTCCCTGCTGATGCTTGCAGGAGTGTTGTGTAAGAGCTGAGCTCACTCAGCTTGCTAGCAGGCAGCCCGTATTTGAGGTGAAGCTTTGGTCCTTGCAAGACAAACACTAAGCACTGAGATACCTCCTGTGTGGAAGTCAAGGTATACAAATGGGAGAGGGAGAATAAAGGCAACAACTGTGAAAGCTGTGGCAAAGAATAAGTATTAAATTCCTTCAATGCTGCATTTTGCCATTTTTCCCTGGCTGCAAAAGTCATGGTGACTTTAAATGAGTGGATTCATGCCTGGAGTGACAGCAGGCTAAATCTGCTGTTAGGAGGTGGTGTTACATAGCATCCTGTAGCTTCCCTGCTGAAATTGTGCCTCTACTTCAGACTTCCAGTTGTTTGCACTGCAGTGTTCACTGTTTCTCTTTGATTCACTCTGCTTTTTCCCTCAGCCTTGAGCAGTGCTTGGCTGTGCCCCTTCTGAGCGCTCCCTAGGAAAGCGACGATGATCACATTCATGAACAACTCGGACAGCGAGGAGGAGCCCTGCAATGAGAGAACATCCCTGATGTCTGCGGAGAGCCCTCCAGTACCCTCCTACCAGGATGGCTTGCAAGCCTCAGAAGCAGGGGAAGCGCAGGCACGTAGGGTATGTGTGCATCCTTCCCAGGGAGTGAAGAAATGGAGGGTGTGATGATAAGTGTAGTCCTGCTACTTCTCAATCCCTCCCAGCAGACTAGACTTCAGGACTGGCTTTGGTCAGTGTGGTTCCTGTGGTGTCACTCAGCCAGCAGCAGCAGTGCCTGTTTCTATTTCCTCTACTGTGACTTTTTCCTCCTTTTAATATCCATATATATACTCCTCCCTTTTCCTTCCTTTTGGTAAAGATACAGGTTTTTAATCGAGACCTGATGCACATATGACTCTTGCAGGATATACTTTTCAGCATTCTTGCTTTGCCAGAAACCGTTCATCTGCTCTGGTCAAATGCAGCAGATGTTAGAACAGAATCTAGTCCTGCTGCCAGCGAAGCATCAGGGTAAAGCAAGCACTGCACTGCTGTGGGGGAACTGTCACGCTTAGGCCACCTCAGATGACGTTTCTTCTCTCCCAGTTCTGGGCCTCTTGCCCTTCATGTGCACATGTCCATCTGTATGTTTGCACTTGAAGAGGCCCTTAGATAGTCACGGGTTTGGTTTAAAAACTCCATTGCAGCCCGTCTGCAATGGAATTTCTAATTGTGTTGTTCACTTGGTTCCTTTCTGTTAGGAACAAGTTGGAATGCTGTGGTGGCCTAGAGCGGCCTCGTGAAATATGTTGGAATAAAGCTTTGAACACAGAGAAAAGAAGTGTCTTATGTATTTGCTAATATATCTTTTCAGAAGAGACGAACAGGTAGCAGCCGTAGCCCGAACAATATTGCTGATGGAGAAATGTCTGACTCTGGTGTTCCAGTGAGAGGAAGCGCCTTGGAAAATGAAGAGGAGGAACTGACTCTGAAATATGGAGCAAAGCATGTAATCATGCTCTTTGTGCCTGTCACCCTTTGTATGATTGTTGTCGTCGCCACCATAAAGTCAGTGCGCTTCTATACGGAGAAAAACGGGCAGCTGTAAGTGGGGTCTTCCAAACAGCCTCTGAGTACATGGGATCCCTGGCTTTACACACACCTTCCACATACGCGCCTCTGTGTACGCAGAGTGCTCCCTTGGCAGGTCGGAAGGACCTTTACACAGCAAAAGGTGGCTGTGTAAGCATACAAAGATCTTACTAAAGTGTGCTGTGTTCATCTCTGTAAGTTTCTCTCTACCTGCATTACACTGATTCGTTAGCAGTGTCGTTAGGGTGCCCTAAGCAAAGCCTGCAAGCAGAGTAATAATGAGTTGCTTCATACTGCGGCATAAAAGGCCCAAGTGGAACTCCTAGCCTGTTCACTCACTAGCTGGCAGCAATCAGGGAATAGCATGTTCATTTGAATGAGTGTCTCATTTCCTGATGACATTTCTGGCTCTTAAAGACTCATGGTGTGGATACGTAATTCCATGCAGCTCTTGCTGACTGTGCCTGAGAGCACTCTTGGGGTTCTTAAGCGTGCTTCACATGTTGGGCAGAGAAATGGGGATGATGGTCCCTTGAACAGTCCCCAAAGTAAACAAAATGGGAGGGTGGTGAAAGGTGCTGAGAAGGGATAAAAAGACTCTCAAGATTCTCCTACTGAGTGTGGAAAGAAAGGGTCCCTCCCTTTAAGGACAGCACCTAGGTTATATCCTTTTAATTATGGAGAGGATCCAGAGCATGCAATAAAAATTCATGGCCTGGAGAGAAGTCACTAAACTTCAATGAAGTATTTTATACTATGTGTCTCTGTTTAGAGCTCTGCTAACCACAGCTTCTCTGTAGGAATCTGCTTTTGATAGAGACCACTAATCTTCAGTTGACAATTAACTGCAGCCCCTTCAGAGGCTCTCTCTCATGTTTGCTGTCCTTGGCAGTCATACCTCCCTTTCTTTCCCACACACACAGAGATTTGGCTTTATCTTGGGGCAGTTAGTTAGAAGAGACAATATATACTTTATATGACTTTTGCTTTATACTGCAGGATCTACACCCCTTTCAGTGAGGACACCCCGTCTGTGGGCCAGCGTCTCTTGAACTCTGTGTTGAACACCATCATCATGATCAGCGTCATCGTTGTAATGACTGTGTTCTTAGTGGTGCTCTATAAATATCGCTGCTACAAGGTAAAGTGTTCATGCCAGAGCCTTTTCTACCTATACGCTGTGAACGTGAGTTCAGGTGAGGCTTGCGTGTCAGTGAGAAATACAGGCACTGCACTGGCTAGTCCACATCTTCGTCACAGCAAGAGTCATATTGTACAGAAGCCTTTGTTACTGGTGATAGAGCTGTGCCCTTGAATATGTTTTGCTGCTACTTTGTCACTAGTGGCAGGCTAATAAAAAATGAGGCCTGCTACTTTGTGTTAGTCAAGTCTGAGTCTTCTCCATCTAACCAAAAAGTTCTGCCATTTGTACTTAGGAACTAAGTACATACCTTTTCCTATAAATACCTTCTCTTATGAAGTTTCAGCCAAACTCTGTGAGAACCGGTGTTCTTTGTGCCTCTGGTGGAAGGGGACAAGGTTTGGTGGGAAAGGCACATATTCAGGTCTTGTGGTGCCCAGAGAGTTGTTCTATATGGTGCCAGCCCAGTGTTTGAGCACTGGCTATTGCTGATTTTTAAACTTGTCCTTGAGATGGATTTATGGTACAGCTTTTAGCAAACCCCTCCTCCTCCCCACCAAGCAGAGAGAATGTGTGTACCTGTCTAAGCTAGGAGCCAGTATGGATGGGTACCCATGGAAATGGACAGGAAAGATATGAATGCCCTTCCCCTCATAAGCAAAAAAAAAAGAAAAGAAAAACCAACCCAAAGACCAAAACATAGAATATAAAATTAAAGACTTTGGGAGAACAAGGAGCAACTGGCTGTTCCTTCTTCCTCACTGGCAGAGGAGAAGGCAGAGTCTTTGGAAACTGGAGGGGGAGTGCAGTAGGAGATTGCTGGACAACAGGCAGCGCTGTGACCTGTGCAAAGGGTAACAGCCTCTTCAATCACTATCTCTTCTTGCCCTTGATAGTTCATCCATGGCTGGCTGATCCTGTCCTCTTTGATGCTGCTCTTCCTCTTTACCTACATCTATCTTGGGTAAGTGGGAGTGGTGCAGGTAACCTGGCAGTTCAGAGCTTCTTCAACTCTTCGCAGAAAATCCCCAACTTGAACAAGGAAAGGAACATCTCCCCTTCTCCAAATGGAGGTTTAAGAATTGTAAGAATAAGATTGCCTATTAAAGACCTCACTTTCCATTTTTTCAAAAAAAAAGAAAGCTATGTCTGATTTTACAGTGCCTACTCTACAAAAATCACCAGGAAGTGACCATGAAATGAATGAGCTGAACCTTGTGGTACAAAGGCCCTGAATTTTATGTTGGGAAGCAAGTGAAAAGGAACTTTATGTGCTGAGATGGTTCTCTGATTTATCTCGCCTTTTTCTCAGACCAGATGGTTTCAAGCTCGTTCCCTCAGCTCCCAACTTGGGTAGAACCAAGCTTTTAACTTGCAGGTGACACTCATTAAAACTTTTCATTTTTAACTGTCAGCATCACGCATCTGGTGGGGTGACTCTTAGATGATGTCTTTGCTGCAGGCATTCATGTAGCTGCAGGTCTACATTCAGTTAAGACTTGCAGTTCTGCCTGCTCACACCCTTGGAATCACTGTTGACCTCAGGACTACGGCAGTGTGGTTACTGTCTGCACACGTAGCACGTCCATCTCTTGCAGGAAGAACAGAGAACTAATAGCAGCAATGGGTTGCAAGGCAGGTTCTCCTTTCACGATGACAGCTGCTTCTTTCCTTTTTCCTCCTGGTACAGAAGGAGGCTTGCTTTTTTAACAACAGCTAGTAGGATGCTTTGCACATCAGCTGCCTTTATTGCTTAGCTAATATTTTTTGTTGTATTCCAGTGAAGTATTGAAGACATACAATGTGGCTATGGATTACCCTACTCTGTTCTTGGTCATCTGGAATTTTGGAGCTGTTGGAATGATTTGCATCCATTGGAAAGGTCCCTTGCAGCTCCAGCAAGCGTATCTCATTATGATCAGTGCTCTAATGGCACTGGTTTTCATTAAATATCTTCCTGAGTGGTCAGCCTGGGTGATTCTAGGTGCAATCTCCATCTATGGTAAGTCTGGGTTGTGACTCTCAGATGTGGCTCATGGAGAGGTTACTCTGAGCCAATTTCAGGGCTCTGCATGTCATTGAAAAAACAACTTTATGGTGCCAACAGCTTTAGAAAGAGACAGATGGGGAATTAGGTTGACTCCCTGGCTTGTGTCTGGCTAACTTGCCCACGTAGGTACTGTACTCCTACCATGTCTTTCAGAGTGGAAACACCAAGTCAGGGAACTACTGAACCACATCTAACCGTGTGGCAGGCGTGGTTGGATTCTTATCGGTAGGAACCCGATAGTCCTGCAGGTTTTGTGTATGGTTATCAAGAGATCATGGACTTTGGTGTGAGTTACAAGTTTCAAGAGAACCTGCAGAACAAGAGGTAGCTGGGAGGCAACATTCAGATTGGTGAGGAGCACTGCTGTAGCAGAAAGGGCAGGGAAAGAGGAACTGGACCAAAGGCCTTCATTCATGAGCAACACAGAGTCAGTGTATGTACTGATGGTTCATGGAACGTGAACAAAGTACCCCCAGTCCTCCTCTAATTAAATTTAACACCTCTACATAATGCTGTCATCTACTTGCAAAGAAATAATGTGGTAGTCTCATGAGGCTTTTTATAGGATTAGCACAATGAAAACTGTTATATTACTACATCAAGGCTTGGGAATGGTATTTTAAGTGAGCAACGTCTTCAGGGAGTAGAACAGCTGGAGTTAAGCAGAGTGTCAGAAACTGCCAGTCAGGTAATCAGCCAGTTAATATTGATAAAAGTAATTTTTGAGAGAAGAATAGCTTTTTAAAGGTAAGGAACATAAAGTATGCATGACAGTTTGAGGTAAGATTGCCCATCCCTTTTCTCTTTGCAGATTTGATGGCTGTTCTTTGTCCCAAGGGGCCACTGAGAATGCTGGTAGAAACTGCACAGGAGAGAAATGAGCCCATTTTTCCAGCATTAATATATTCCTGTGAGTAAGATTATAATGTTAATGTTTTCAGCCACAACCTGTTTCTGTGTCAAAACCAAAGAGCACTATTTTAGTTACTTCCTTGTTCTAAGATTGGTGCACATTTATGTTCTGGAATGTAGAAGGCCTTGTTTATCAGTTACAATGCTGCCAACACTAATTAGCCAAAGGGAACCCCCCACTTGCCTTGTTCTAAAGTAGATTAATCCTTTTGTGAACAAAGTGCAGAACACAGCCATCTGTTCTGCATACAAAAATCTGTGTTAGATGGACAGCAGTGTTTGCAAAGTTCTGTGGTTGGATGATGCTCCCTCAATACACTTATTCCTTGTGCCTATGCTCTATAAACACACTTTAAATGTGTGCTGAGGTTCCATTCTTCCTGTAGCTCCCTTGTGCTCTGTGCATTGTATGGACAGTGGTGCTTAGAATACAATTGCTTTATTGTTGTGTTGCTGCTTGCTTTTTAAAGGGCTCTGTACATGTATTGCTCTGCAAACAAAATCAGTAACCTCTTCCCTGGCTTTCTTGGGCTGTTTAATTATGACGGTGTCTGTTGCCTTTGTCCATAAAGGTATACAAGTGCTTGAGATTAACACAGCTGACAGGCGGGTGACTCAATGCTCTTGGGACCTGGACTTAAGCGTTTCATGAACCTCAGTAGCTTTTTGATTACATTACATGTAAGATAGATGTGTCTTTCCAAATGCTGACTGCTAAGCTGAGGATGCCTACAACACCATTGATTTTTTTTTTTTTTTTCCTCTGAAGCAGTTAATGTTATATAAATGTTTTTTATGCTCTAAGCAGAGGTGTTGGCTGGTTTCAGCCTGCTTCCCTTTTACTGCAGATGCTGTTACACTGATCTAATACAATGTATATGAAATCTCTCATATGTTGTAGGCGACAAACAAGAGTTTCTCTAAAGGACCATGCAATTCAACAAACAGTAAATACTGAACAAAAACTTATTGTGCAGAACATTAGCGTCTCCATTGCAAGACCACATTCTGTGGCTCCCTCTAGATGCAAAAACATCACCCTGTCTGAGCTTGTAGTGGAAAAGTAGGCACTGTGTTTGCCTTGGCTTAGTTTGTTTAGTTTAGCTTCTATAAAAACAGGAAGACTGATGCACACTTAAATAAACAGCTGATTTGAGTTCCCTTCCACTGATCTCAGAACGATTTGTATTCCTTTTTAATTGAGAGATCCATCTCAAGAATAAACCCCCAAACATCCTCCAGTTGTTCTTGGAACCAAAATAGAAATGACCAATATTTTGACAGAAAAGCAGCAAACCAAACAGGCACAGAGAAAACTACCACTCTACCATCTCATCTCCCTTGCTTGTGTGCTTTACCTTTAGCTGAACATGAGGAGTAAGCTCTGTATGTCAGCCTCTGCTTACCTTTTGTACTACCATCATTTCCTGGGCAATCATTTCCTTTGAAGTCAGAAACCCAGGAAGAAGAGATGAGGACCCTAATTCTGGATTTTGGCTTTCTTTAGCCTACAGAGAAGACTATCTTGACTTTAAGCTGTTTGTTGTCTGAGGACTTTTTAAAGAATGAATGTATGCACCACTTTAATTTTCTTCCACCTTGCCGGCTAAGTGCCTAGGGAAGTAAACTCAGAATGAGTGTTGTAAAAGCATTTACAAGTGCAAGGGTTTCTCTTTTTTAGGGACACCTAAATACTTAGCCCCTCTGAGCTATAGGGACTGATGTTTTATGCAGCTGGTTACTTTCTGTCTTGTCTTCTAGCTGCTATGATGTGGACCGTTGGAATGGCAAAGCCAGACACAGCAGCAAGAGGATCAAGTCAGCAGACATGGGATGCAGGTTTGCTTGCATGTCATTCTTTTATACAGACCACCTTGCCATGGAAATAATGTGTATGCTTGAGACTGCAAAGAAATGTAAGCCCCTGAATCCCGACAGATGTGTTTTTCTCCCGTGTTGTTACATTAATTGCAGAACTTGGTGATGATCTGATACCTGCTGTTAGGACTATCAGTAAAAATGACCAGAGGATGTAGGAAGCTCCAGTATTCAGGATGCTTTTATTTTAAAAACCAAAAACTGAAACAGAAGTGTTGCTCAACACACACCTTCAAGATATACTGAAGTCAAAGCTGAAAGTGGGCTACTAAGGGTTTTAACTAGCTGGGGATGGTAAACTGCAACATAGGCTTATAAATAGAATGCTGATGAGCTAGTGGACTTGTGTGTGTTACAGCTGGTTGCATTCAGGCCACTGCCATGGAGCAGACATGTTTTTACCTACCTGTAAGTGCAATATGGATTATCCTGCCAAAGAAAATTGGTAACCTTATTGTTACCCTTGGGTAAAGGCTTGTGTTTGGGCAGTTGCCTAACAGTAGCTGATATGTTCGAAATTTACATTCTAGCTGGTTCTGTGGTAATTAGAGTGCCTTTGCTTTTATCTTCTTGAAATGCAAGTTAAACTGCAGTTTTAAGGTGATTGAATAAAATCTGAATTGTGGTGTTGGGAGGATTTCCTGTCTACTCCAGTTGCACTTCAGAGATGACAGCACCTTTTTACGTTAAAGCAATAAATGGATGCTAAGATTTGATAATAGAACAGGCCACCTATTTCATGATATACTAAATAGCTGACATACTAACAGACAGCAGAGACATAATCCTGCTTCAAAACTGGGCACAGAGCAGGCACAAACTACGTGCTGAGGTATACAGAATGCCTCCGTGGAAGCTCCGTATCCCCCAGGTCATGGTGTGTTTACATCTGCAGCAGCAGGATCCTGTCTGACTGACATGGCTTGGAAAGTTTGTATGAATGCTTCTCAAAAATGGGATCTGCCAGAGTAATATATCACAAACTGTCTGCATCCGAAAGTACTACCAAAGGCTATTAGATGTGTTGAACAGAGGGGAGAAAAAAAAACCCTAAATAAATGCGCCCACTTTCTACATGCGAGCACACAGCTCCAATGTCAATGTGATTCAGGGCAGAACTTTTCTCGTAAATGGCAGTCATCTTACTCATCCTTTTTTGTCATAAGACCAGTTTGAGAAGACCTGAGCACCTCCACCCCAAAGATATAACAATGTGAGAATGCATCGGAACTTTACTTGGTGTTATTTGTCATTCTAGCCTGTGCAGAGCAATGCTTATTAGTTCTGTGTACCTACTCGTTTGTTAAAGCCACTGAATTCCTGGGTAGCTGCCAAAGCAGCTGTGAATTCATACCCTTCCAACTGTTTCAAATAATAACAAACATATTTTCTTCAAAGCCATTAAATGTCTGAGTTTGAACTGGTCCTGATGATCACATCTCAAAAAACAAAGGGTTTACCCATGCCAGAGAAGCATCCTATCAGTGTGGATTTCATGCATTAAAACAAGTTACAAATGTAGCTACCTCTTGTGTTTGTTTTTTTTGGTCTGCTCTTCTTGGCCTGTTTTTATGGAATCAAGCTGAGGATGGGAGACAGAACCACAGGAGCCCCTCACATGCAGACTCTCAGATGTCCGAGACGAGAGGTCCTGTTCCAACTCACCCCATCACTTCTTTAGAGGAGCTCGAAGAGGAGGAAAGTAAGGGAAGCTTTATACCTTGTTCTCAGTATAGTAAGAGCCTGATGTTTTTACTCACTGTGGTTAATGCTCTGTTCCTCAGTTTTTTCTAATAGCAGTTAATTTGAAAAGCTGTGGCTTGTTGAACAACAAAGATCTTGAGTCTGTGTGTAGCTTCTTGCTGCTGCAGAATCTGTTCTGGGATTGTGATTCCAGTGACATCTCTCGTCTGTGTGGACAATTTAAATAGTTCCTTCTTCCCCTTGTCTCCCATCCCTCTCTGTCCTCATGCTTCCTCAGTTGGTACATCTGTAAAGCAGCCCATGGAAGCACCTCAGAGAATGAGGCCAAACAAAAACAACTGCGGGAGAGGGGGCTGGAAGTCTCAGCCTCCTCAGTAATGTGTAGTGTGTTAAGGGTCCAGGTTGGTAGCGAGGACTAGGAGCCTTCACCTGCCCTCCAGGGGACAAGAGTTTATTCAGGAGGAAGCAAAAGAGGAGGAGCAGAATTAAAACTTGTTTTCTTTTTCTACTTCTCTCAGGGGGTGTGAAGCTGGGCCTTGGAGACTTCATATTTTACAGTGTGCTTGTTGGGAAAGCAGCTGCCACAGCCAGTGGAGACTGGAATACTACACTGGCCTGCTTTGTAGCCATTCTCATAGTAAGTGGGCAAGCTTTTAAAAAATATTATACCCTGTTCAGCAGCACATCAGTGCTGCCAGAAGTACCAGCAGCTAAGCACTGCTGAATTGCTGCAGGTAAGATACTGGGTATTTAGGAGAGAACATCCACTACTCTGCTTATAAAGACAAGCTTTAAACAGCCCCTGAAGCTGAATGATACAGACTCATCAGAGCAGAGACAAGTGGGGAGATGGTGGGGTTTAAACAGCTCCAGGGAAAACAGTTACAGCTGAACTGTGTTTGCTTTGACATTAAAAGATCGGGGACTTCTCTCATCCACAAGAGTTGATATTATCAACTTCAGATTGCTTAGCAAGTGTAGTTGAAAAGGTTAACTCAATTATGCTGAGGAGCACTGCTGGACAAGAGGATGAAGACTTACCTTGTTCTAGTGTTCAATCTGGAAAAAAGAGGAAGGAAGTAGACTTAAAAATCTATGGAAATAAACAGTAAAAGCAGATGATGATACTGTAACTGCTAAAGGACTCGGTCCTGCCATGTCTAATGACTGCAAACTGTTGAGCGTTCACCTAGGTAGAATGTAATTACTAGGAACTTGATGTTTACAATTAGCATCCTCATGGAGACTTACCAGAAGGGCAATGGCAGGAATTTTAGAAGGTAATATACAAATAGTTATTGTGCACTTCATTTGGCCTTCATTTCCCCACTTAGATCCCAAAGACAGTGAAAGACAGTGACTTTTACTTGTGAAGATTGTGGATCAAAGAGCATGAGAGCCAGAAATAAGCTAATGTAAATAATTGGATATTTTTTTTGAGCTTGATGTCTCCTGATGTTTTTTCATCATGGGAGGATTAGAAAGGGTTCAGATGATAGGAGGAATCCATACCTAAATGCATTTAGCCCTAGTGTCTACACAAAATATACACATGCTCCATAGAACAGATCTTGGCCTGCTATCCACATAGAAAACAAATCTTATGAGGAGCCAGCTGGGGTCATTTAGTCTGGAGAACAGGAGGCTGAGGAATGGGACATGATAACTCTCTAGAACTACCTGAAAGGAAGCTGTGGTGAGGTGGAGGTCAGTCTCTTCTCCCCAGTAATGAATGATAGGACAAGAGGAAACAGCCTCAGGTTGTGCCAGGGGAGTTTTAGTGTGGAGATGAGGAAAAGCTTTTTCACTGAGAAGGCTGTTAAATGTTGGAATAAGCTGCCCTGGGGAGGTGGTGGCATACCCATCCCTGTAGATACTTAAAAGATGCATAGTTGAAGTGCTGAGGGACGTGGCTTAGTGATGGACTTAGCAGTGTGAGGTGGGTTAGTGGTTGGACTTGATGATCTTATAGGTGTTTGCCAACCAAGATGATTCTATGATTCTGTACTAAGCAATTCAGACAAAAGAATAGCAGTTGATATTTTTTGTGTTATTTCTGTGTCTTTTTTCTGTTTTTTTTTTTTTTAACCCTAAGACACCTTGAAGACTAGGCAGGTGTTAGAAGTACATGCTGCTATCAAGACCCACCTGGACATGTTCCTATGTGACCTGATCTAGGTGAACCTGCTTCTGCAGGGGGGTTGGACTAGATGGTCTCTAAAGATCCCTTCCAACCCCTACCACTCTATGATTCTGTGATTAGAGTCCTCCAGTGAAACTCTTTATCCATTCACCAGAATTTAAGTGGTTTTATCTGCTGGATCAGTGCATACATAATGGTATAGAACAAAACGTAACTTAACGTGTAAATAAATTCACCTCTTGTGGTCAGCTGTATGTCAGCATTAGCTGTTTGTACCACTCTCTTAGCAGAGAGCTGTGCTCAAGATTGCTCAAAAAAAATACCTGGCCAACTTGTGTGAAAGGTGAAGCTGTGGGCAATTGTACTTGATGCCACTGGTAGCTCAGGGAGGCCTCGCTATACAATGCATAGAGCTTATTATTTGTATATTAGATTGTTGATAGCAGATACATTTCTGGCTTCTAACTGTATCTTCTTCTGGTTTTTTTTTCCTCTTTTTTCTCTGACAGGGTTTATGTTTAACTCTTTTATTACTGGCTGTTTTCAAGAAAGCACTGCCGGCTCTTCCCATCTCCATCACCTTTGGCTTGGTCTTTTACTTCTCCACAGACAACCTTGTACGACCATTCATGGACACTTTAGCCTCCCACCAGCTGTATATTTAGAAGAAGAAGTGGGAGTTAGAAGATGCTTTTTAAAGCTTTGCTGTGAAGTGTGGTACACTGTTGGGATTAAGTCATAAAGTTTTACACTTAGTGCCATATATCTGTAAAGAAAACACTAACTGTGACAGGTGTTCTAAACAATCTAATAGTTACATGTTGAAGTGAGATTTTTCACAGGACTCTTGGATTCCAGTGAAAAGCCTGGCTCATAGCTGATGTCAGAGCACTACTTTTATGTTATTTGATGTACATGCTGGCTGCTGTAAGCACAGAAACCTGCACGTAGCAAAGGACACTGGAAAGGTGTGAAGGGTTCGATCAAACCGTGCTTCCAGAAGCTAAGGTGGTTCAGCCCTGGAATTGCAGTCAAGTTTAACTGTACTCTAGAATTTTGAAAGCTTCACACTTTTGAAGCGTTGCACAAACATGTGGTGCAAATTAGTTGGACTTGTAATTAGAAAAACATTGCAGTCAGCATGCACAGACCACAGCAGTGTGTTACACCTGGCCCTCAGTATTAGAGAGGCTGAACTTCATGTAGTGGCCTCTGGACACACAACTTCTGTTGAAATTGCCCCAATTGCCTATTTATTCTGACCTTCAGTAGACACAGTGAGCCATGACACAGATCCAAGCAGGATGTCAGTGGTGGGACATTGAAACATCAGTCTTCTGGTTCTGAGCGTATCCACCCTGCAGCTAACAGCTGATGAAGGCAGGGCTGCCCATTCCAGCCCATCACATCCTCAGTGTGGGAAAACAGATACTTTTTCCTGCTTCCTCCTAGAATTCTCTCTTTTTGGAAATCTTTTTCTGGGTCCATACTACAATCCTCAATTATTGCACAATTCCAGTAAATCAGATTTGTAACTTCTGGAGTGTATTTCTGGTCTCATTTTTCTTCTTTGTTGTGACTACTACAAAGGAGGATTTACCTTCCCTTTATGAAGAGGTCCTCTTACACCAATTGAGGCTTGGGTTTACCTACTTTTTAGCACTTTTTAGCACCTACTTTTTATTTTTTAATTGCAAATTTTAAAATAGCTACTTACTGTCAAAGGGATTCTTTTGGAAATACTCTCTGTCCGAGTTTGTATCAAAATACGAGGGTGCAAACTTTAATCTGCTGTTACTCTCCATAGTGTGTCGTTAATGCTGGGGGTATTTACACACCCTAAAATGAGTTCATTAAAAAAAAAAAATCACAGTGCTTGTTGCCAGTAAAAAAACCCACAGGTCTGACTGAACCTTACTGTTTTCTTCACCTTTTAAAATCAATAGCCAAGTTCTGTGATATTTGTTCTTCTTCTCTTTTTACTTGAGTGTCTGTTGTGCAAACAAGCTCTGTTTTCTCTGACAGCAGATCAATGTCAGTGTTCCAAAACATATCATTATGCAAGGTTTTGTGGATAGTGCAATGCCATTGAGAGATGCAGAATTTCATTTCTGAAAATACTTTTTAGGTAAGGCTTTGAACTACACATTAGGATAGTGCTTTTTCCTATAGATTTGTTCAAACTAATCTATTTTGGTATTTAACAAGGGCATCACAGAGGTGATTAAAACAATTTTTTTAAAAGTGTGTAAGGGTTTGTGTAAGAGTTTTTACAAGTTACATGTCTCAGTTTGGATAAGAAGGTTATTGCTCTTTGTTTAGTTTCCATCCTCCTTTCTTACACTTGCAATGTTTGGACTTTACAGCTTCAGACAGAGTTAATTATTTCTAAAAGGTATTTCCTTAGGAAACACAAATCACTGGAGCTCTCTCTGCTGATTTTTTTAATGTTTGTGAGAGCTGTTTTTAATTTCTGTTTGTTTGTTTTATTAAACCAAACCAAATCAGAATACAGTCACTTGCAAACATGATTTTACTCTTTGCATTGCATGGTGTAGAGAAGGTGTGAAATATTTGTATATACTAGTAGAAAACTCCTGCTTGGTTTAACAGGGTGGTAGGAAGGATATTGTTAGAAACAATTATTTCTATGAAAGCAGAGTTGATATTTGAAGGAAACTGCAGGGGTACCTTCAACTATTGAAGAATCACTACTGCAGCTGGTGTTTTTTGCAGATTTGTGCTTGCCAAAGATTGGCCTTCCACTGAGCAATTCTGCATAACTTCTAAAAATCTGTAATTTAAAAGGTAACTGAGCAACAGATTCTGTCAGTGCAACAAAATGTATTGTCCTGGTGAGTGATAGGAGTATATGATGTAAAAACTGGAGTGGTTTTAATTGTGTAAAAGTTCATATGTATTTACTACAATACATATACTATATGTATATTCACGCTGTGTGTGTGTATATACACACACACAAGTTCTGGAAGGATATTGAGTAATTTCGTATCTCATTGGACATTTTCACCATGCAGCATGGCCTAAGATGTGAAACTGGAGAGGGCAGGATTTACTCTACTCCCTAGTTGGCTACCATATGAGATACTGACTTTGTGACCTGGCAACTTGAATGAGCAAAACATTTGTCTGTCTGCTGTGTTCATTCACTGGTTCCACTTCTGCATTCTCTGCTGAACTACAGTCTCTTTCATCCTAAAGAAATCCCAATACTCCCACTGAAACACATCCCTGAAAAATCACAGTGGTCAGGTGGGCTGAGGTGACACCTGACAGCCTTGAGTCCTACAGGCCAGGTGATAGCATTTTCCTACACCCACACCTCTCCAGTCCAAAATGAATGTCTCATCACATCAAGTCTCAAATGCAGCTTGGCCATACACCTCTCTCCAACATGAAGGCTGGAAGCTAAGTCCATGAAAAAAACTGTAGTGGTAAGCCTGCCTAATGTAAACGTAGACTTTGCATTGGTGGGAGATAAGTGGCATATGCTCCTTGCAGCATTTGGTGCCCTTTGTTAGAAGCATGTGCAGTTCAAACTGTTTGGCATTGTAACCTTCTGACCACTCAGTGGCTGCTTATTGCTGTATTTCTTCTTGCTACTTTGTTGTTGCTTTTGGTTTTGATTATTTCAGGGTCGTTTTTTTATTTCAAGTGTCTACTGTGCATCAAAGACTGGAGGTGCATTCTGCCCACAGAGAGTGCACAACAAATAGCAAAGTTGCAAAGAAAGTACAAGAAACAGAATGTGCCATGCAGTGCTTCCCCAGAAGCTCTCATTGGTTACTCCAGGTGTCATTCACAAAACCTAACTTCAGGCTTGTTAAGAAAATCTCTCAGAAAGGAGTCAGTCTGTGCTAGAAATGTTGTCTCCTTCTGGTTCACACAGAGAAAACGACACTTGTGCAATATGAGGTGCCTCAGCAAGATGCTGCTGGAGCTGGGCCAACATGGCTTAGTAGATACAGCAAGGCCACAGCGCCCGTCTAGCACAGGCAGGAAAAGCAGCAGTGGTCTGCACCAGTTACTAGCAAAGTCTCCTCTGTGAGGCAACTGAATGAACTTACATGGACCATCTCTTTTTCAGTAAATGGCACTTACTGACAAGACGCTGGTGAAAAAATTGCTCAAGGCCTACTTTGTCCTTGCAAAACAAAGTATTTGGAGATCTCCTTGCTACTTCTAAATGAGTAAATTTCTCTGCTTTGCTGTTGCCTTCCTTGGTGATTAACTTGCAGTTAATCACACAGTATGTTTGCCTTCCTCTTCCTCGTAACTCAAATTGCATTTTGGTTTAAATTGAATACATACTTATTAATCATTTCCCTCAGTCCCTGGCCTCCCTGTTTCTGCATTAGAGATGCTCCTTGGCAGCCACAGGAGAGCAGTGTATGAAGTACCACCCATTTTCAAGTACTCTGCTCTGTGTCTTTTGTTTTTTAGTAAGGCTGAAAGGCTCAGAGTCTCCCTAACGGCAAGGAGAAAGCAGGCACCCCTAACACCAACACAGCTGCAGTACTGACATAGCACATGAGAGGCTCAGAGTGAGTGAGCTCCTGCTGTACCAGAATGCATTTTAAAACAGCTGGTTTCAAGGGGTGCCATGTTCAGCACTGGAGCTCTGGGTGAGGTGCTGCTGTTACAATGCACACTTCGTTTTGTTTGCATCTGTCTCTATTAAAAGAGCCTTCAGCCCTAGTTTTGGTCCTACAAACCACAAGCATAAATCAGGGGTCCCTCCAGACGTTGCTAAATTAGATTTTCTCCTGAGATCTTCAAGAAGCAAAGGAATAATAATACTTACTCATTTCTCCTCTCCTTGCTGTCTCCTATTCTGTCCCAGCAGGTCTTCCTGATCTGGGAAGAAAGAAAAAGAGAACATACCACTCATTCCAGTTTTCAGCACTGGGTGATCTAGAGTCTAGCCTAGATCATGTTGGCTGTGCCCTCAGGAGGACCAAAGGCTATCTAATTTTCTTGAACTCAGTTATTTCACAAGAAAGCAGCCTGGATGAATGTGGTATCTTTGCCAAAAACTCTCCTGTCATGCTATTCATATGCCCCCAACCACACTGTTGCATCCTCTGTTGAATTTTATCCTTGCTTCCTCTGCCCCTGGTAAGGTAAAGTTATGAGCTATTTCCTTTCTATCTTCCCTAAGATCCGTGTATCCCCATCAGCTCAGGGCATCAAATATGATCACACAAGTCACTATATTTTCTTTTACATCTTCCCTTTGCTGCAGGTTTGCAGTTGCCCATCTTTTCCCACTCCAAATCCAAGACATTTGCCTTGAGCACTCAAGGAGTTAAGTAAATATGAACCATTCTCTTCATGCAACACATTTGTTTGACAGGTGCCCAAGAGCACAATTTGGGAGGTGTCAGCGCTCAGCACTATTTATGGCTCAGTATTAAAAAGATATAAATAAATAGAGACTTTGAAGTGGAACTAGCTAAAATCCTTGATATAGAAACCTGAGACAGGTACGGGGCCAAGCAGTTGGAAGTTTTTCAAGACTGGGAACCGTTTGAGTCCTATCAAATGCAGCCTGAACCAAGTGACAGTTCCCAAGTTTTGAGTCCTATCAAATGCAGGCCAAGTCGGGATTAGGTCTGCACAGAAATAAAACTGCCTTGCAGTGCCTCAAGAATCAGAAGGGGGCAGAGTAAGAAAAGCATTAGGCCTACTTTCTCCTATGATTGGTTTAACTGCGTTTTCAGGGAGACTTTGCTCACCCTGGTATAAAATGTGAGTAACTCCACAGCTAATTTGCATTTAAGCAGACTAGAAACAATGTGAAGAGCGGGAAGGCAAGTGTGGAAAACTAATCCAACCTTTTAACTTACGCCATGCCATCTTCAATCTTCACAAAGCTAAATATAAGCAATTACAATTCTCCCTGACTTGATAGAGCTGCATCTATTTCTGAAAGAATTTGAGCTTTCCTTCAGAACTGGTGTAAGACAAGTAAGATCTATGGAGCTGAAGGTAGGTATTGGGGATTATTTTTAAAGCTCTCGATGCCCAGCATTGGTGTACCAACAGACAGTGGCAATAAAATGCCAGTAGCGTTAATGGGAGTTATTTCAACAAGGAACGTCTTACGCTTTCATCATGCCAGAAAAGACATGCCCTCTTTTTAAGCCCCACCAAATATGGCCTTCACGATATTCTGGGAAATTAAAATTCAAGCTGTTTTTGTTTTCCAAATATTGTGTGAACAGTTAAGTCTCCCAGATTGTTATGTGCTGCTTTCAAGAGACATGAAAACTTTTATTTTCCTCTTCAATGAGGAAAATAGCCGATGTCTGTCCGTATGTGATTGGGGTGGGCAAGCTAAGACCTGAAATGGCAAACACCCTGCATGATTTCAGGCAACTTACGCTGCCAGTTCAAACTAGATTGTGCAGAAAACTGATGGGGAACTGAAATCCAGCAAATGCATTTGGCTATAGAGGCTCTCAGCTGTAGCTGGTCAGCTTTGGGAAGAATACAAGGCTACAAAAAACTGAACACACCTCAGGTATAGGATAGGCTTACAAAAGAGGAGTGGGGTGCTGGCTTCTCTAACTAGGCTTGTTATGGCAGTGCAGCTATAGCTTCAAAGACTTATGCAGGATGGGAAAATGAAGGCTAGCAGGAGACATAAAGCAATACCAAAAGTACTTAGCATGTGATGGGTTAGGTCACCCTCTTTGCCACCACTGCATGTGTGCACACTTTTTAGTGTGGTCATGAAACAGAAGTGCTGCTGCTGAGCAGAACAGCGAGAACATCCATCTGCTGGGAAAGGAGCCATGTTTTCCTGTGCTTTGAAAGCAGGCCACCAGTTAAACTGAAGCAACAGTTGTTCAGTTCCATGGAGTGGATGGCACACGATGGAGTCATTGTCCAGGCTTCACTACATACTGTATCCTGTAGGATTACAAAATGAAAGGGACATCTTTGTGCTCCCTCCTTGGGTTCCTCCAGGCTAGAAATCTTGGAATCGTCTGGGAGTTGATGGGAGGGTGAACCGGCACAGCTGGTTCTTGGCACTGCTGTGCCTAAAGGTAAGCTCTTTTCCTTGTGTGCAGTGACAGAGCATGTTGAAATCACTCTGCTGTGCTTCTATTGAGACCTTCTGAACACTTATTTAGGCATTGTGCTTCAACAGCATGGCACAGCAGAATGCCATTAGCCCTGTCTTACAGATAAGAGTTGAACAATTTGCTCAGGGTCAAAATAAGGGTTTAACCTGGATGTCTGGACCATCTCTTGATCAGTCATTCCTTCCAGAGGCATTAACTGCTGACGTCTCCCTCCTGGCTTCACTCAGACACATGTCAGTCAGGATGTTCTGCCCAGATCGCTCGCTCTCCAGGTTTGCAGACACAGATGTAGATACTAGAGGTCAGATGTCGCAGGCCTTCCCAGCTCACCTCAGCAACTGGAACCATAGCCCCAGCAAAGCAGAAAAGGGGTCAGTCACCATCCAAAAGTAGCAAAAATTCTGCTTTTCATCCTAGACTGACTGATAGGTGTAAACTGTCAGGACTGTCTGTGAGTCACCTTCAGGCAAGTGGATGGAGCTTATGAGTTTGTCTGTTTGTCACACAGGCCCTCCAAAAAACCACCACAGCTTTCCTTCTCTCCCTCCCACACCTTGCTGCATTTTGGAACAGCGAGACAAGATGCCAGGAAGCCAGAATAAAGACTGTTTCTCAGGGCAGTGAAAGAAAACATGGTGTCTTGGGGATGATTCCAGTCTGGGGCGAGGTGGCTCATTGCTCTCCAGCTACGTGACGCATGGCAAAGCTGTGCCAAAAGCTGGGGGTGATGGTTGAGTTTGGCAGCATGTTTTACCATTAGCCAGCAGGGCAACCTATGATGACAAGTATTAATTCTTAGTTCCAGTAAAGTGTTCAGAAATAGCCCTGTTTCTCTTGCATTCTCTGGCTCCAGCTTGCCTTCCTGTTTAGAACAAATCTGCACAAACTGCTCCAGATAACCCTTCTGTTCTTTGTAAAAGGCTCTTTAGAGTGGCTGAAGGCAGGCAAAGGACTTGCTTCTGTTTGCCTACCTTCAAAATTAATTTGCTATGCTTACTCAAAGGGTGAATGGCTTGGATAGTTATCATCTGTAAAGTCAATCCTGGTTGGAAGCTACACAGAGCTGAATCTGTCCATTCTTCCTGTGCACGATCGATTGAGGTACAGATAATCAATCTGGCGGCAAAGCACTTACCAAACTGTACAAGCAAATGCAGTTTACAATGAGCAGAAACAACTGATTTGTCTAGACCAGAGATAAAGATGAATTCCAGACTGAACAATGTTTAACAGGATCTCACAGATCCGGGGAGAAACAGAAATAGGGATCCTTGAGGTACACAGCTGTTAATCAGACAGCTGCATTCTTCATCTCATCCGAAACAGCTTCCCTTAAAACACCCTTACAAAGTACTGTTGTGCAGCAGAATTTGAACAGGCAAGCGTGATATTGTGAAAGTTTCACTACATTAATTGCTAAGGTGGCAGGGGCAAGATGCCCGTCCTTGCCTCACATGCTATCCAAAGACAAGGACTGGTATCACTTTCTCCTATTTAATACTTCTATCTGCAGCCTCTCCACCTGGCACTGTCTTTCTCTCAACGTACTCCACCCCACGGGCTTGTCTCCAACTTTCCAAAGCAGCCTGTGCCCACTCGGCACCCATGAGGCAAAGGCTGGAGGGAGCAGTGGGTGGCATGAGCCACAGCCAAGCGTGGTGTGGCGGTGTATGCGTGGCGTACTGCACGATTTTGTCTGGCAAGACTCTGTCAGTGATGAACATGTTTGTAGCTTGGGCTTGTTGTGACTCGTTACTGCTCCATCTAGAGATTAACACCTAGTTTTGTTTTCTTTCATAAACTAAAGAGAGGGAAAAAAAAATCCATCTACATATATGTAAATTTCCAGTTGGTGAGAACGTATTTGCTATGCTGTTTTCCTCCAAATGATTATTAGAGATAGCCCAAGCACTAGTGGGCTGGTACCCACCTCCTATTAAAGTTCAGTCCTGTATAATCAATGCCCTAGAGCTACACAGCACAAACCACAAACACAGTGCAGTCCTTTCTGGATAGGTAACAGCAGGAGATAAGAAGTGCTCGAGTCCTCAGTTTTGCTACCAATGCTGGCCTCTCAGACCTCTGTTAGTCTCTTCCCTGCATACCCTGCACGTCTGTAGTTTGACACCTTTCACCCTTCCCTCCGGAAAGTGGCCCCTCTCTTGGGTGACAGAGAACAGGTGAGCGGAGTGAGTAGGGGCATAAAGAGGCACCTGTGAAGGTGGCTTTCCCAGCAAGGTAAAATTTAAGGAGTAACAAGAAGGTTCTTGTGTCTTCTTCCCCCTCTTTTTATTTTTAAAACTGGGGGACAAGGTGGCCCTTCAGCAGTTCTCTCTCCTCCACAGAACCTGATGGCTGCCTCAGGGCCCTCCAGCAGCCCTGCCGGCATTCCCTACACTCTCTAGCTATGCAGAGCAAGGCTACATGCTGAGCACTCCAGAAGGAAAATGGGGATGGAAACTCTGTAATACCCATCCTGCTCACTGCACTTTGTCTTCCTCTTGGACAGAAAACATTTGTCTCAAGAACTGCCATGCTGTCTGCTTCTGACAGCACTAAATCATCTTAAAAATGAAGTGCTCACTGACTGTCTGAAATGGAGCCTTGTCTCCGTCCTTTTGCAGTGACGGGAGAGAGAAAGGAAGGATAAGTGCAAAGAACACCTGAATGCTTTGGGATGAAAAGACACTGTTTGGGAATCAGAGCACTCCCAAAGCATGACAAAAATAGCTCATGATTTGGATCATGATGATACTGGATGTGCATCTACCACTGACTGAGTCAGACAGATCTCATTTCTTCACAAGGCTATTGCTCTCATTCTTGGCCATAAAGCCATGTAAATAACATATGGTACAAACAGCGTCACCAAAACCTGACAAAGTTTTGAAATACCTACAAGTTAACTACTAAAACCAAGCCACCTGTCCAGTGACTTCTACTTGAGCTGTTCCAGTTCATCATCTCTGTATTATTATAACGTGTTGAGGGAACACCATAAATCTACCTAGTCAGATAAGATGTTACTCCTGCCCTGAAGAAATTACCCTCTAAAGAAGATGAGTGAACACAAGGTGAGACCCCTCAAGATGCAACTTATCTGAGCCTCACAGGTTGCTTGGAGGAGGACTGAGGGCAACATTTCCAGAGCAGCTTTTGTTTTGTGGTTAGCTGTGTGAACGTGAGAGAAGGATGGTGACGTATATTTTGTTGTGGCCAGAGGAACAGCTTGGGCCTGTCCTAAGCAAGAGGATTTCTGAGTCTTCTCTGAATAGCCTGGATACTTGTCAACCTAATGACATGAGCAATAGCTGCCTAATTGAGACTCCATTAACTCTTTTTTCCTGCAGATTTCCTGTTGCAATGGAGCCCTTGTTACTGCAGGGCCCGAAGATCCTTCCAGGCCATGGTTCTCTAAGTTTTGTTTGCAGAAGTTTAACCACTCTGGCCCATTTCTTTCCATGTTCCTCTCTGGGAGCTTGGCTCACTTTGTACGAGGCTTTAAGGAAGCCAGCTTTCACTGGGCTCTTCAAAGCAGTCAGCATCAGAACTGGCAGAGCTTTGCTTGGGTGTTCCCTGGCACCTAGTAAGCGGCAAGCAGCTCGGTGGTGAGTGAACAGACTCCTCTCAGAAAACAGCTAACAGGAGGAGAAAAGCAACCCCAGTCAAAGACTGACAGCGGTCCTGCTGGGACTCAGAGTCCTGGACTTGCACTTCTCAGTGCCTTTCTTGCTGTTTCTACCCCAGATCCTCAGCAGAACTGCTTATGCACCTCATGTAATTGCATCATTAAGCCCTTCGTTATGTAAGTATATGCAAGATGAGGTGAAGACATGATGGCATGGCTAAAGCATCTGCTGTGGAGTCAGGACTTCTAGCTGCTACATCAAGCATTCCAACTGACCTTGGGTAAGGTACTGACCTCTCTCTGCTTGCAAAATCAGGATATTTGGAGAATTAAATAATATTCAAAAAATGCATTTTAACCAGAAGAGAGACGGCTCTGGAGAACTGTGACTCACTCATATATATTATGAGGACAGGCATATCATCACAGCATTTGATATGTGTAAGTTATATTATTACAAAATGTTCCATACTTTTATTATAATTTAATAAAAGATTAATTTATGTAATTATCATAACTCTAAGATCTTTGCTAGAAATGCTCAAGTTTCTGGATAAGGCAGCAAGTATGTTGAAATTTGACTGAATACAACACTACTGAACAAGATGCGAGAAGCAAATGACAGTTGTAGTGCCAAAGATGTGGCTGATTTCTTAATAACATCCACTGCTTGTTCTTACAGGTAATTATGAGACTCTTCAAAATCTCCGAACTTGCTTTTTCAGACTGCTCTGGTTACTCTGTAAATTCACATCTACACTGCACAGCTCTGCAAAAGAATGCAGACACTTAGCACAAAAACTACAAGAGATACAGACACTGAAGTAAAAACTTTTAACATGCAACAACCTCACGCTGCTGTCACGTCTGAAGCATCAATAGATGCCAACATTTAGGTGTTTACATAGAAGTTTCTTCTAGAAGTTTCTTCTCTCTGCCTTGCTTGGAACGGCTTTTATCTGGCAAGTGTTTGCATAGCACATTTAGCAGATCAGCTCCTACATAACCTCTGACAGTTGATTCAAAGCGTGGATGAAGCAAGTGTTCCTGCTGTTTTACCTACAATCCTTTGGTTAAGGGCAGAAAACCAGCATGGAGCAACCTGGACTGATCCCCATGGGATTCCCATCCATATCTCCTGCCTCTGAACAGGGCACAAGTTTGCATAAGGCCAGACTGTAAATTTGTCTGGGATTTGGAAGGCATAGAGGAGTGCTTCATCCTCATTTCCTCTTGCTGAGCTCTCCCATTGTGTAGAGCATAATAGAAAATAAGAATAAAAAAGCTGGAAAGAGGAGAAAGCAAGAGCATGCGTAACGATTAGGGTCCCGATGTGAAGGTCAAGTGCAAGCAGAGAGGGAATTTGAATTTGGACCTCTCAAAGCCCATGGGAACTGTTGACCGTGAGGCTGTTACATAAACCACTGATACCCTTGCTGAAGAAAAGGATGACTCCCTGGTCTGTTTTTGAAGTACAGAACTCCGTGTCTCTTTTTTTTTTTTTACCCTCAAGGGTTCAGGGCTGTAAATCTCCTAATCAGTAGCACTAAACTAATCCCAAATATTGACAGATTTTTTTTTTACTCTTTTACCCTTTTAATCTAGTTTACAGAGATACCGTCCACGGTTTCTGCCATGGAACAGTTCTTATAGTGCTTTACATTCACTGTGTTTGATGTTGATTGTGGATGCATTTAGGCAACCACCCCTATGAAAGTCAGCCTCTGGATTGTGAGTCCTGGGTGCAATGCCCTTACTCCCCATAAAACCAAAAATAATCAAAAAGGACATAAAGTAATCTGCTCCTGGCAGCTTCAGTGCAGCTTTCAGTTCTACCTCTTTGCATTCCAAATTGGGAGGGAAAACAGACACTTCTTTCTTCTTTAGTCTAAGTATAGAAAGAGCAAGCTTTGCACTCAAGTTCAAGGGGTCTTTTAAGGCTGCAGAAAGCCTGGCAGAAGAGGTGTGATGTAAATCCAACAGCAGTGGCACAAATACCCAATGGTTTACCATGAGGGAATAAAGGGAACCAGCCAGGCCTGTCTTTGAATGACGGGGAGAGCTTTACCCTGTGCATGTCCTGCCTACATCTCAAACGATGACAGTGTGCTCACGCAGAAACCCATGCAGTTCTCCGTGCTCAGCACAGTGAGTAAGGCATATTTCACAATTAATTCTGAGCTGATGCAAGCAAAGTGACGTTACTCAGAAACTTAGAACCAACATCCAGATTCAGTACAGAGCAGATAAAAGAGCATCCTCACAAAAGACATCTGAAACACAGCTTTTTCCAGATGGAGTAAAGAGGATCTTCCCTTTGGGGAAAACAAAAAAAAAGTAGCATGGAATTAACCACAAATAGAACAGTTGCTTTGTATGTATTTCTGGAGGTGTCAGTATTGAAATTAAGAAAACAAGGGACTTTCTTTCACAAAACTTTTCACGGCTGCTATCTTATTGCAGATGTGGTTTTGCATCATCTAACACGTCCAGTCTGCATCCCATTCTCAAACATTAAAGTATCACGTTGGGCCTTTCCATTTCAGATATATCCTGTCTATGCACAGCCTGTCTGCAGAAAAATTAAATCAATAATGTGTCTTTCCAGAGTTTTCTTAACCTTTCATGTTCAAATCTAGGCTTTCTAGTACTGGCAGGCTTGCTTCCAACTGCATAATGGCTGGGTGATGAGCTATGCTAAATATATTTGTAGCTGTCTAGCCTAGACCTCCTCATGGCTTTACTGGAAAGCTGAGTGGGGCTTGAGTGGGAAGCGTTATCTTTATTTAAAAAACAAAACATGAAAGAATATATGTAATATTTGAACAATATTTTGTGTTAGCCAAAAAGGTTGGCCAGAGCAAGCAATGGACAATACTGAAATTAATGCTTGGGGCTGTTTGTTCGTCACTCAAGTTATGCGATGACTAGAGAAGATTTATGAATCCTGATTAGGAAGAAATAAACTATTTCATCTCTAAACCTCATCCAAATATGCTTCTGCACCAACGCAGCCATGCAGCAAATGCACCATACATAAAGAATGCGTTGTCGTGCTTCCGACAGGAAAGTTGCTGACGCAGACGGGCGCTTACCAGAACATGCAGAAAAGCACAAAGCTGGCTGTTAGTTATTAGCCCCTTGCAGCAGCTGTGAGATACCACATCAGTGGAATCAACCTGCGGGAAACAACACGTTCGTTTTATCTCCAACACGTATGCGAGCACGCGGCTTCCAACACACGCCTTTTAAGCCACGCCGACACTGGCACCCATGCACAGAGGCTGCCGGACCCCCGGTCCCCAAGCGCCGCCTGCTCGGCCTCCCCCGCCCGCAGCGCCCGCAGCGGCACACGCGCCTCACGCCTCGCCGCCCCCCGCCCCCCTCCCGACGGCCGCGGCCGCCGCTGCCGCTGCACGGACCTCACGGGCCACACGTCGCCCTGCAGCC
>WBNH01005808.1:121570-346816 GCA_013401255.1 Urocolius indicus
GCGGGCGCTGGGGCTGGCAGGTGAGCGCTGGCTGGGGCGGCCGAGCGTGGGGACAAGCCAAGCCAAGCCGGGCTGTGCCGGGCCGGGCGCGCAGGCCGGTACGCGGAGCGGCCACGGCAGCGGCGGGGAAAGGGTTCTGGGTTAGCCGGTAGTGCGGCGCGGTGTGCTGGAGCGGCGCGGCGCGGCGGGACGTGGGCGCTGACGGTGCCGCCGCGGGGAGGGGCACCCGTGCCCCGGGTACTGACGGGTTGTGCGGCCGCCGCCCGACCTCTGTGCCCGGGGTGACTCCGCCGGGCCGGGCGCCGTGCCGCGGCTGGGGGGGACGTGTGTGGGGTCCGGCGGGCAATGGCGGCGGCGGGGCTGCCCCCGGCCTCAAGCCTGCGGGGGCCGTGACCTTCGCTGTGCCCTTGCCGCGCCGTGGCGGGGGGAGGCCGCGCCGCCCGGAGCCGCCGCCGCGGGCGCTGAGCGGCGGGGACGCGCCGTCGGGTCTCGCCCTGCGAGGTCGGCAGCCGGTCAGCGGCGCCCGGGGCTGTCCCGGCAGCTGACAGAGCGGTACCGGGCTCTTGTCGCAGTGCCCGCGTCGCCCAGCGCGGGCCTTGTGCGAGGGCCGGGGGCTCTGAGCTTGGCCGCCCTTTGCTTCGGAGAGAGGACAGCGACCCTCGGCTTGCCCGCGCCGGCGCGTGGAGTGTCCTGGAAAGGTGTTGCAGGTGGGACGGACGTTCGCTTAAACTTGCCAAGGGTGGAATCTGGCCACCGTGGGCGTCACGGAGGAGTCTCGTCCCGTCCTGCGTGCGGGTGCTGGCTTTCCAGGCTGGTTTAACAACTGCACTTCACTCTGTTGCTCGGATCAGTCTGGGCGTCTGGGCGAAGGTGGATGCGGACAGTGGATGTTGCCTGTCTTGAGCTTGCTTGTGGCTCAAATGAGAGAGGGGAAAAAAATTGTGAGACCCTCCTCACCCCCCGGGCTTTAGTAAATGAAGGAAACCAGACTTGTAGAGCCTTTGTAACAAAATGAGCAGGACTTAACGGTAGATGTACTTAGTTTTCCATACACACATAACAAACTACTTACAAGTAACTAAAGGTATAAAAGCTGGGCTTGCATAATATTGCTTTCATAGCTACGAAGCATCCTAATTTCCACAGCGTTGGATTTTACATGACAACACTATTTCTGATACTGCAACACACTTATCTTCTACCTAGCAGGAATGTTGGTGGAGAGCTTCTCCTCAGCATCCCCCTCGTGCCGTGAAAATCCAAACTTTGTGGTCAGGGTTATGAAAAATTAAGAATTTAGAAAGCGGCGCTTGGTAAAAAATGCAGCAGACAGGGTTTTTTTTTTTTTTAAACTTGGTGTTTAAGCCAAGAAAAATAGGAGAGGAAATAAAAGATTCTTCTTTCAATACCCAAAAGTATTGTTTTTCTAAAAGGATTTAACCTAAATTCTTTCTGAACTTTATTTCCTGAATGGCTTGTCTTTAAGTTAGATTGTTTGATCAAACTGGGGTGTATTCTTTGAACACATGCAAAATAATTCTTAGCACCAGGTGTAGAAGGATAGTGGCTGAAGTATCCACAGTAGCATCATAAAGGACTTCTGAAGGAATTCAGAAATTGGACCAAGTTAAGGGCTGAAAGCAGACCGGTGTTTGCACAGATTATCGGTGGTCTTGCATTTCTCATCCGTCTAATAAGAACTTGTCTCTCATGTGTCATCAGAAGGAATAGTTTAGCAGCAGTTCAGGAGCTTCCAAATCTGCATGCTTTTAGACCAGGAGACTTATTTAATTTTTTTTCTTGTCTGCCAGCTAACTGACCTTGCTAAACCTTGAATGAGACACACTTGGAATAAACAGCTGTATGCTGTCCAGTCTAAGTCAAGAGGGGGATGGGACAGAGGGGGAGAATGGAAATTGGTGACCTGCTGTGCTTTGACAGTGTCTCCCTTTAAAAAAAATAAAGCAGTGTGATAAGTAGAAGGAAAGGTCACAAGATGTGGAGAATTCCCTTATGTGTTTACTCTCCTTGATGTGTTGATCACCTTTTTTCATTGCTGTCAAGGAGAATTCTGGTGCTATGCAATGCAGCTATAGTTATTTCATTTGCAATATTTAGCCCAGGTTAATTATAGCTCATATTGCATCCATGCAACAAGGACAGAACTTTTTTTTGGCTTCTAGTCTTCCAGTACTCCTTTTACAGGCAAGTAGCGGTCTGTTGTTTCACACCCTATTTGTCAGCCTGTGTTATTTTTTTAGACATAGAGAAGGATGAAGGACAGCAGCTGAACTCATACTTTTTTAATTTCCCTTATGTTAAACTGTTTCATTGGTGACAGAGCTGCTGATTGGGGTTTTTGGGGTTTTTGTTGTACTGAGGTTGGTTTATTCTTCCTCTGTGTGAGATGTTTTTTTAACTGTTTTAACAAGGATTCTAGGGATGGCATGTGTCTTGTGGTCTTTTATCATGTGTGTCAGCCTGCGTGGTATAGCTTGCTTCGTCCAGCTGGCTTGCTAAAGGCATCTCAGGAGTTGGCTTGATGCATGAATAAGCATTTATCTTATTTATTCCTTAAATCTGTACTGCTAGGTGAACAGTCCACCTTAGGATGGAGACAGTGAGTGTGAAGCAGTATTTAGGTATGCTATCTCCTGTGTGTGTGTATAGGTCTCTCTGTTTGCTCACTCTGAAACTGTTTAAGAAGGGAGTGTCAAAGAGGAGGCTTTTTGACTTACTCAGCTGTGTATTCTGGAGCAGAGTATCTCTAAAAGATGACTAGAAGAGTAGATTTTTCACTGTGCTTTTTCTACAAGAGTGCCTAAAGCAGTGGCTGTTCTGTGAGTCCGTGCTTTCCTTTAGTACCTGAAAAAGAAAATAAGTTGTTTGCATATGGAGCCAAAATGCAAGCTGTCGGTAAAGCACAGTAGCTTGACGGAGGGAGCTCAGACAGCCTGCTTTCCAACCCAGCAGTGAAAGGTCATCTTATTGACACGTGCCTATGTTTAGATTCAGAGATGCTCTGGGTTTAGGGGTTTTTTTTTACATGCTTTTTGCTTTGTTCCCACTTCTTCACCCTCCTCCCCAACCTCATTAGAGTAGATGGCAAACTTAAACCCATCTAAACTGGTGAGAAAGAACAAGAAATAAGAAGATGTGCAAGTTTTGCCCTTTCTTTGCACAACTGTGTTTCTGCGTCTTATTTTAATGTCTTTTGTTTTGTCAGTCAGTAGCGGTTTAGCGCTAAATGAACTATCTTACATTCCCAGTTATTCAGCGTCTGAAGTCTCTGTGCTTCTGACAGCATAGAAAATAACATCAGTTATTCTGAAAAACAATCCATGGAGCTGGTTTCTAGAACCCTCTATGGATTCATATACCTGCTTAAATAAGTCTACACACATATGTTGAGAAGTTTTTGTTTCTTTCTTTCTAGAAACCGCAAAAGGCTATGCATCTTTGTTAAAGACTGTAGAGATTCTGTCCGTAGAGACACTGTAAAAGAAGATATGCAAATGGTTTGGGTGGTCCTAGATCTGTTCTGTGTTGTGCAGATGATAGCTTATACTTAAAACATTCTCTTACTGTGTTTGTTTTGCCCCTGAAGTTTGCCCTAGTTTTGTGTGTAGATTAGATCTTTATGTGGCCCTTTCATTGCTATTCACATCTCCTTTTTCACCAGTTGCACACTTTGATTTTAACTTTTTTTTTTGTTTTTCCCTGGAAGTCCTGAGCAAATGTACTGTAAAAGGACTTGATGTATTCTGAAATGTCGCATCTCTTCTGCTGCCTGAATTGTGCCACTTGGGAATACCAAATCCTTGCCTTAGTAGTGCTTATCAAGACAATAATCAGGACTAGGAAAGAGGTGGAAGGGAGAATGATAGTGCAATAAATTCTAAGTGGATTGAGTGTTTCTTTTAGAGAACTCTTCTAAAATTTCTAAGCGTAGAATTTTATATCCCATAGCAAACCTTTGTGGAGCATGGTCATTCAGAAAGTTGCTCTGAGAGGTTTGGGATTTTCAGAGGCATCTGTGTAAGTTGCTTTAAACTTTTTCTTCTAGTTTGGAAAAGTGATATGTTTGTTATATAGGACGTGATTCATGAAATCTAAACAGAGAGCATAAATAGTGTAGATTACACATTCTGGATCAGGTATGAGAGCTTGCAGATTAGGTTTAGCAGTGAGTTGTGGGAAATAGCTGTTATTTGCCCTCACGTCAAAAATACCTGTATGTGGTAAGCAGGGACTGACACAAATAACTTGTCTGAGGACTGTGGCAGATGGGACAGAATGCAAGAGCTGTAGGTTCTGAGAGGCGGTCTCAAGCACAGAGATGAATTTATGTTGTCTTCAAGTAGTCTTTTGCCTGTGGTCCTCTTCTGGCATTCGACTTTTCCTCTTTTTACAGGGAGGTATTGATGCAGCCAGGAAAAAAGAAAGCTCCTGTAGCTGGGACACGGGTATGTAAGAAGGGGGCTAAGAATAATCTAGGATGTGTTTAAAGTTACTAAATTTGAACATAACCCTAGCTACCAGGGCAAGGTTAGAAGTCGTGGGATCTATATAGACATGTGTGCCTGCAGGATCAATAGTGGGAGGCTGTGATGTTTGACCTGTTGTTTGTGATGATAACAGGTTATACTCACCGTGTGAGCAGAGGATGTGTGCGTGCCTCTTGGAGAGATATGCATGAGGCACTTCTTACTGACTTCGTACTGTAATGACACCAGACATAGTGTGCGTAGGTCTATCTCAGTATACAAAAAGGATAATAAGTAAAGGAACATCTTACACCTGAGGAAGACAGATGTACAGTATACAGTTAGTTACAGGGCATATCTAGTTTTCCAGACGCTTATAATTAGAAAGGTTCTGGCTAGAAACCGTTGCTGATGTGGCATTTAGCCTTTTAGATATGAATGTTAACTACATCATGTTAGGATGGTCAGCAGACTGGCTATAAATCCTTCTTTCTTTTGTTCGGTGTGGGTGGATATTTAAAGGATACTTAGGCTTTGTGCTGTAAGGATGTGTACTCTGGAGAGAGCTGTGATCCTGTTCCCAGTCCATCCCTGACATGCTGTGCAGTTTTGAGTAGATGACTATTTCTCTTTCCATCTAGAGCAAAGGACCTGGGTGTCAGTCCCCTTTCTTTAGCTTTTTGAAGTCTGAGTGATGTGTGTTTAGGTGCAAGAATAAGAGCTGCTATTTTTCTCAAGAGTTTTGTCTTAAGCAATGGTGTATTTGAGTCTAAAGGAATTTGCCTTCGTTTGTGAGACATAGCTTATCGTTTTCCCGTTCCTAAATTGGACTCGCTCTGCTTTCAGAATGTTTTTATTGGAAGTTTTAACTATTACAACATAACAGCATGTGCCAGAAAAAAGAAAATTAACAGCAAACTGATAACCTCCCTCACTTACACTCTTAATTCCAATGTGGAGCGTGAGGCCAGTGGGCGGCCCTGCGGGTTACCTGTGCAGAGCTTGTGCTGCGGGGCTGTGCATCAGACAGGGACCGGCTGGTTTCCTGTGGCTCACACAGAGCTGAGCTTTAGTGGTCTCTTCTGCCCTAACTGGTGAAGAAGTGACTGCAAGAGCATTGAGCTACTCTGCAAACCTGTGGGAAGATGTTTGTGATGTTCAGTTTTTGTTTGAAGTGCAGTGTTTGGATTTGGTCAGTTCAGAGCTTTGGACTAACCTTTTTTAAATAGCACCAGTTAGAGTTGTTCCATAAGGATGTGAGGGGGTTTGTCTTTTACAGTGATGCTGTATGCTAACCTAGACAGAAGGACAGTGGGGAGCTAGTGAACTGCGCTTTCCTGTAAGCTTGCTGTAAAAGCAAATTAAGGTGTAAATTCAGTTTGTAGTAGTTCTGTTTAAGTATATGCTTCAAATATGGAACCTCTGTGAATCTCATATTAATCTATGTTTTGTGGTCATGTGCTGTTTTAATTTTAATATTCCATTGTCCTTGTTGCTGGAGGAAAGATTCACGTGCATAGGAAGTAACTTTAATCACAGAATTGATCAAAATTATTCATAGCTTTTGAGCCACATGGAGGATGAAGTTCTAAGCACTACCCAATGCACAAACAGGAGAAAACTCTTGGGTTTTCCTTGTCCTCTTCTGTTCTTTATCCTGTTCTTCTTGGTAATGTAGAGAATAGGAAGGTAGAGTGTTTGGTATAAATACAACCCTGGCTTAGCCCAATGGCCTAAATCTTTGTTGCCCAAATAGTACATTTTAAAGGCCTGCAAATGAGGTAAATGCAACGTGTTTTGTCCCCCAGTGGCAAATAATTATTTCCCAGGAGAAGAAGTTACTCTTGGGAGGGGAAAAAGTGAGTGAGCGATAGCCTTAAAATCTCAGCAATTGAGTCAGATCTACTGAGTACTGGGAAACAACATGTGCCTGGGATAGAATTTATTAGTGTATTGTGGCAAGGCGCATCGGCAGAGGAAGCGGCCTGTAATGAGGGACACGCGCTCCCGCCAGGATCTTAATTGAGTGAATTATTTCTAGATCCATGAGCAGGGTAGAAAGAGAACTGTTAATTCCAGACACATGGTTTGTGACTACACTTTTGCATGTCTCCAGACATCTAGAAAGAAGTAATGGAGTTTGCATTGATATATCTGTGCCTAAAATACAGCAGGCTGTACTTACTTTTAAAGTGTCCAAGCATTCTTTTCACTCTTATGTGTCAAGCCATTTATGGGGAAACTTGTTTGTACTGGGTTTTGAACTAGTTGTCACTCGCCAGAAATGAGTGCTAGGTCTTCTGAATTTTGGTGGAAAGATGTATTTGTCTGTCAGACAGCCCACATGTACTGCTATTAGAGAGTAAACAAGTTCAGCCTGCCCTACAGAGGTGTTTGTTTTAAATGGCCTTGGCAAACTGCTTTGTGCAGGGATAGCTTTAGAGCAGCTTTCAGAGACCTGAGTTCAGTTTAAATAGGCTTGAATCAAAGCCACGGAGCAGGACTTGAATATGGGAGGCTTTAGTTCCATTGTGGGTCAGATCTTTAAAGACATTTATTTTGGAGGTAGTGTGTGGCACATGTAGGGAGGGAAGAGAATGAAGGATAAACCACATAGATTTTTTGTTTGATCTGAAGATGACGGCAACTTTCCCCTTTAAAAATGCAATTTGTTACTTCAACCCTACATGGTTGAAGTTTGGGTTAGCTGCAACCCAAGGAATCTGGACAAGGAAAACATGTCTAGGCAAGGGCCTGGAAGTCTGGTATCAGAGGGAACTGATGGGAATGAAACTAAAAAAGGCTATGAGTGAAAGGATGACATGGAAGATTGCTATGGCAACACACACAAGAAATGGAAAAGCCTCTAAAAGATCACATACAGAACAACTTAGTGAATAATACTTATTTTGAAGTTGGTTTACTGCTGGTTTATGGCCCCAGAACAAATATGCTGGATACCTGGTCATCTGTGTCTTGTTTGTGGTGTGTATTAGGGTTTGTTGTTTTTTTTCACACTGCTGCCACATGCAGTCTGATGGTGCAGGTGTTCATAACGCTGATTCCAGGGTTATAGTCCTTGTTTATGTAAAACCAAGATAACAGTAATTATGATAACGGATAATAGGATGTGGTTTGGAAGTGTGACAAGTGAGTATCTGCCTTACTACCTGTCCGGCCTAGTATTTTTCACTTTCGTCTTGTTTAGTTGAAAGACAAGTTGGAGATACGGAAGGCAGCTAAACCTGTTACAGACCTAGGAGGAACGAATATGGTCTACTGTAAAACTACTGGGGTTTTTGTGAGGTGTTTTTGTGGTGGCATGTTTTTTTTGTTTTGTTTTTAATTTGTTGATTTAAAAAAAATAATTATTATTTCTAGTTACTTAACAGTAGATGAACAACTTAGTTGGATAGCAAACTGTTGATTGCAGCAATAATTCCCTTAGATTGAAAGAAGCTGTGTTGTCATGCACAGAAACCTTCCAGAAATATACCAGAAATATTTCTCAATGATTAGAATTCTCCTGGTGTTTAAACTTTGTCTATTTTATGTATGTATATACCTCTTTGTGTTTATGTATATATGAGTAAGGTTTTTGACTATACAAGCATTTGGGAAAAGAAGTCAGAAGCTGGTCTGTGTGTCTCTGGGAGTACATATTCAAGCTTTCCTGTGCTTCTAACACTTCGGACTACGAAGCACTTATTTCTCTGTAGAGGTGTTGTTTGAATGGTCTCATTTCAGCTAGAATAGTATGGTGATGTTCATTGATTTTTTGCCTGGCTCTGAATTGCAGGGACAGCCTGCAAATATTTTGAGAGAGATCCATGTGGAAATTTCCAGTGTGAAGATGTGTGTGTGGGGAAACCACCTCCTGTTGACAGTACATTTCCTTATCTGGCAACTTACAAATCTAAAAGTGCATTATACAACATTAAAACCAGCCCAAGTGATTAAACACTGGAGAGATTTAGGAGTGACACTTCTTTCCATTCTGGAGCGTAATCGATGTGACTTATAAAGATAACCACAGAATAATGACCTGAGTAGGTTTGATTTTTTAATTCTTCCTGTCCTTCTTAGAACAGTACTTAAAGCACATAACGTATACTGCTTCCTAGCCACAGTGGTTGTTCCTAATTTAGGTCACTCATTAACAGTTGTTAAACAAATACTTGCATAATAGAGTGTTTCTGAAATTCAGCTCTAGTAATCCATGTGTCGTGTCGCTTCTTTGATTGTAGCAAAATTGTGTACTTATCCAGCAAATCAGCTGCATCAGTCTGTACTTCCACGCATGACTGATGGTAGCAGACGTAGTTGTGAGACAGACTTTGTATTTCACGAGAAAGTAACTGGATCCAGTTGCTTGTGATCTGCAGCGTGGTGTAATGGCATGTGCGATGTTGACTCGGGATCGCTTGCACCACTTCAGTATATTAGTGTTTATAATTGCAGTGCATATGTGAGTGTTGACAAGTTATCTTCTGAAAATGAATTGGTACCTACCTATGAAATAACTTAAATATGTGGCCTTAGACTACTGCTTCATACCTATGGCAGCCAGAATGTTTTTTTTTTTTTTTCTTTTCCTCCAAGTCATTACAGAGGAAGCTGTATGGGTAAGGCTGAACCTTAGTCAGCATCTTGTGCCATCTCTGTTGCCTGGTATGGTCAGCTAACTATCCGTCGTTCTGGCTGGCTCGTGTGCTCTCTTAGCTGCAAACAAGTTCTAGTGGTGGCAGGTTGCCAAAATAGGAAGAGATTGTCTGGCTATGCCACAGGCTCTTAGCTGACTTGAAACTGGTTGCAGACTTGTTCCTTGACCTCTCATTTGCTTTTTTTTTTTCCCCTCTCCTTTCTTTTTCATCTTTCAGCACAGAAAGACATCAATCATGGCGGGTGATGCCATCATGGTCATGAAAGGCTTGACAAAGCTCAGCAAAGCAGTCATAGAAACACAAGCTGGACAGCTTCGGCAGGTGCTCCTTGGGGGCGATGCAGTTACCATTGCAAGGACTCTCCAGGCTACCGCTGAAGAACAGTTCAGTTCTGCCTTGGGGAAAATACAGGTAAGCAAAGCTCTTTGCACAGTCTAGTCTGATGTTTTGCTTTTCTTCCAGGTACTTTTTGCATTTATTGTGAAAGTGGCTAGGGGCTTGTATCATGAACTAGAATGTATGTATCTCTGGAGTACTGGGTCGATAATACAGGTGTTGCAATGCTCTGGGAATTCTCCAGGATTTTTGTAGTGTGTGGTAGGTGCTTGGACAGGAATGGGAGGGGAATGTTACTGCAGAGGGTTTATTTCCATTACTGAGTGTTTAAGATATGCTGAAAATCAAAAGTGCTCTTTCTGTTCACTCATCTTGTCAAAGATAAAGCTCTTGCTAAGACTGGCCAGCAGCTTTGTTACTTAAAGTCCCTTTGAAATTTCAGTCATTGATTACCTTTCTTTGGCTGAATGGGCTATTTTAGAGTGAATTGGATTTATCTTGGTGCTGCTTCCTTTCTTGGCAGAACTGATGCATATGATATTTTCCAGAATGGCTCAGGGTCAGGTGTTTGCATGTTCATCACTTATGGCTCAGGCTGAATTTTCAAAACTGATTTTCAAATGGGGAACATAAGGGAAGCCAGTTGTTTTTTTTAAGCAGCAGCTTCTGTCAGCAGACATGGGGATGGTTTTATAAGAGCTTCACACCTGCTGTGTTGCCCTCTCTTGAAAACATGGAGCTTGTTTGAGGTAGAGAACAATTAAAAATTACCATCCTTTATCATACTTTAGAAAGACAGTGTAGCTTAGGTCATCATTTTTGAAGCAGAAACTAATGAGTAGGGTTTTGATGTTTTTTATGCAATCAGCTTAGGGTATCATGGCAGTCTATAGCTTCAGTCCTAGAATCTGGGCCTATGTTTTCCTGGTTCTGTTTAAGCTTGCAGTAGAAATACCGTAAGGTCAAGTAAGAAATCTGTAGTCTGAAACTAGAGTCAGAAGGCTCAGTCTGAAGACTTAGTAAGAAATTTGTAGTCTACAGCTACAACATTTTCTGTTTTGAAGAGGAAAGCTTTTGTTAAGTGATTGTGTTTCATTTCTCTTGATCTGTGTCAGGGGTTTGGCTTTTTAAACTTTCAGTGTGCAAGTAGAAAGGCCTTCTTGCTTGAAATCACCAGTCAGTACTGTGGCCACAGTCCTCATCTGTACAGAAATTTCCCCTCTCCCTCTGCTGTGAGGTTCAGAATAGCATGAGACCTGCTGAATAACAGGAAAGACCATGTTCTGTTTTTTGCTGTAAGGAAGGGAAATATAATTAGTGTTTAGGAAAGAGGCTAAAATATGCTGCCTGCTTGCCTGACCACAGCAGGATTTCAAATCCTGTTGATTGACTGTAATAATCATCAGTTCTTACCTGGTATTGCTGCTGCTGAGATAGTAGCTAGAATATGGCAAGTAACAAATGGGAGATAATGCTCTGCAACTGACTTCCCCTGCACCCCATTGAAAAGTGTTGGGAAGTATCTGGACTTAGAGGGGCAGGTGTTTCAGGCCAGGACAGAAAAGTCCTGTCAGGAGAAGCTAGCCTTGAGTCTTGCTGGGTCTGTTGCTTCTATCCTTGTTTCAAGCACAACATTTTATTTACTTATTTTGGAATGACACCAAACCCTACCATAGTTTAGTGGTTGAATAATGAAATGTGTTTTGCAGTGGGTAATGTCATTTGCCATAGAAGGCTGAGCTTACTTTGAGAAGTAGGTAACTGGTATTGGTTTGGGAAGCTTGGGGCTTCAAAGTGCTGACATTGCATGATTAGGGACAGGATGGGAGGGAGGAGTGTGATAGGGGTAAGAACTGAATATTATGAGGTTTTTGTTACCCCTTCTAAGTATGTCTCCTATGATATTGCAGCTCTCATCACTTGTTTCTGAGCAGTGTATTGCTTCTAGTAAACTCCACAATTACTGACCCTTCCTGGCAGTCTATGGCTAGGACAAGGCATCTCCAGTTAGGGATATTTGAGAAGCTGTTAATGCGTTTGTCCTATCAGTGAGGTTGGAAGACTGCCAGTGATCCCAGTGTCCTTGGTGTGCCTTTCTTTTTCCAAACTTTTACTGTGAATGTCTGCAGTGCCAAAGTCTCAACAAATTAGTTATGGTGGGGATACGACAGCCTGGCTGCATGCCCATCTCTGAAGACCACAGAAGAGTCGGTTAGAGGTTTTAAGTTCCTTTCTTAAAGTATTTCTATTGTTGTTTGCAGGATCTAGGCAAACAGCAGGAGAACTTAACTGATCTCGGTGGAGATTTTGGGAAAGACTATGACTTCTCAGCCCGAGAACCATCAGATGCTGCAATGGACTTCTCCACTGCCCCTGGCAAGCCTCACGAACACAGCAGTGAAGGCCCTGCTTACTCTTACACTACGAATGGACCTTTTAGAAATGTTGCTGAGACTGGAGATTCTGGCATGGGTCAGAAGCCTTTCCCTCCCAAAATGGATGCAAGGTTATTTGGAGGCTTTAGGGACCCTGGAAATCCTTTTGCTGCTGCCTTTGGACAAAATAGGGCTTTTCACCAAGACCATTCCTCCGTTGGTGGATTAACAGCTGAAGATATTGATAAAGCCAGACAGGCCAAAACAGGTTCAGAGCAGAAACCTTACAAACAGATGGTATGTTGTTTTTTGTTTGTTGGGTTTTTTTTTTAAATTAAGCATTCTCAGCACTATGGCTTCTGTTCTGGATTGTCCTTACCTTCTCCCGTGTTTCTCACATGTCTTCCTCTAATGTTACTTGTCATTTCTGGAGGCGAGAGAGGGAAGTGTCAGTACCCATTAATTCTTATCTCTCTGATGATAATTTTGTCAATATCTTTTTCAGGCCCTCCTTTCACACCTGCTCCATGTAGATCAGATATTCTGATGTCATAGGATGTTTAAAAAGCATTAATTGAGTTAGACTTTAGTTTTGTGTTAACGGCAACAGAACAGTGTTCATTCACTGGATTATGAGTTGATGTATTTCTTGATGCATCTTGCAGTAATGAAGGGTCTATATTTCATCCCAGCATTTGGGGTGAAAGTTTTGTGCAGCTGGAGACAGCTGTAGGCTACAAAGGATTGAAGACTGACCTAACAAGTCTATCTTTTCCTTGAAGGGCCCGTGTCTCTTCTGGCTAGTTGTTTTGCTATGACTGTGAAGAATGAGTTGGACCTAAGCTCTTCTCAGTTGAAGGCTGTGACTTTCTGTAGTGTGTCTTGCAGTCCTTCTAGAGATGGAGAGAATGTTGCCCAGTAACATAGCTCACAATTGTTGCTTTAGTGCTTCATGCCCTTGTGTAAGACAGCACAGAAAGCCCACAGCAGAATTCACAGTGGAGGTAACTTGACATCTGCTTTTTCTGCCTCCTTTCCTAAACCCAGTATCAGATACTACTGTGGATTCAGTCACTCAGGATATTGTTTTGATGAAACTGTATGCTTCTGCTGCTCCAGCTGTTGTGCATGGGACATGGTATGGTGAACCCAGTAACCTTCCATGAGTTTTAATTCCAAAGGTGGAAGGGTGTTTGGGTTGACATTGTGCTGCTTCTCCAAGCTCTAAATACATGTGCTGCTCAAGTAGAACAGGGCTTTCTAAACATAGGTGTCACCTTTTCTGCCTTTCCTACCTTCTTGTCTTCTCATGTGCTTAATGCATATTCCAGTTTATGGTTTATCTGTCCTGCAGTGTGTTCACTTGAAAATCTGTCAACATACATAAGGGTCAGTGTTCAAGAAAAGCTTTCTGTAGCATGGAATTGTTCAAGTGCTTTCAGAGTTGCACTCTGAATTTGCAGGTATATGTTCATTTGTGGTTTTCTTTCTGTTTTATTTTCCTTTCCCCTGTTTCTGCTGCAGCTCAGTGAGCGGGCCCGGGAGAGGAAGGTTCCTGTCACAAGGATTGGACGACTTGCCAACTTTGGAGGTCAGTTTGCACACCTACGTTCGCAAAGGCATCACTCTTGCATATACTGATCAATGGTTAGCTATGCCAGTGCTCCTGCTGAAGCTTTAGTTGGTTCTGTTCTCTAGTTAGGCTCACTAATAGGAAAGTACTTTGCCACAAACAGCTGTTTAGCCCAGAGCTTAGGGCTTTTTCGTTACAGTTATGGATCTCGGCCTTTAGTCAGAATGAAGTTAGACTTTGAATCTTGACTCGTGTCACTCTTGTCATATCTAACTGCTGCTCTGATAGGATGACAAAGGAAAAAAGCTCTTCACCTTAACAGACTTTTCAGATCTATTTGGCAAGCTACCTGTAAACAACAACTATGAAGTTAGCATGGGTTTTCATTTGTGAGGCTGATACATTTCTGGAGGTTAGTTTTCATATCCCTATTGGATAAAAAAAAAATCACTGCTAAGAATGTAGGGCAAGATGAGCATAGCAGAACTGTACATTTTCATGGTAATGTGCTGGGCTGTGCTGCTTTAATGAGAGAGTGTGATGTGCAGGTTGTTCTCCAGTCTGTACAAATACACTGCTCCCTGCATATGTGATTTCATTTTACTCAGAAAACTCTCGGTCTGTTCTTTACAGTATGTGGTTACTGTCAAGCATAGACAGTTGGAACAGCTCTTGTTTAAAATATTTTATTTACTTGTTCTCCAAACAAAAGTTAAATGAAAAACATATCCTTCTGATACTGATTTTTGAGGGTGGGGAAGGTGTTAACAGTCAAGGTTTGGTTTACTTAGCCATTGCATAAAAAACATTTTCTCCCAGGAAGGCTGTAAAATCTGAGCTTATAAGATGAAGCTATCTGAAACCTATGTGAATTTTATTTGCAGAATGGGACTTCCTCTGTTAAGAAGCAGCAAAATACCTTCAGTTATATTAACAGATGGTGCTTATCTAATGCTTTATATCCAAAGCCATCAAAGGACTTAACATGTTCTTGAGAAAAAGAGAAGTATCACAGTATTGCAGGTGAAACAGTTGATAACAGGCAGTCTTAGTTAATCATTAGATGAGTAGTCTCTGGTTTGTCTTGTGACTGTAGTGTTCTGAGATGACAGTAGCCTACCTAGGTTGGGAACAGTCTCTCCCAGGTAGCATGTTAGAGCCTTGTGCTTCATGTGATTTTTCTTCCACAGAATTTGATAGGGAAGCACATGTGCAAAGCAGACATCTTTGTGTTACGGATCCCAGGAGAAAGAAGAATAGCCTGTCCAGTGTAATTCAGGTCAACTAATCGAGTAAAAAACCCAATTATTCTTTCTTTGTGTGTTTCTTTATCAGAGTAATATACACATTAGGAGGAGCGGGAGGCAGGGACTGACTCTGTGCAGTGCAGGAATAAACAGCAACTAAGTTTTTTGATAACAAAAGGTCAGGTCAGATCTCTTTAACCCTATAGTTAATTGCAGGTGCTGGGGCTTCTTGATATGCTTGTTATTCCTTAAAGGGATTCATGATCTGCTTTTTGGAGTAACAAGACATCTCTTTAAAACTCAGTTGATTTTTTTGTTGTTGTTGTTTTTAAGCTTTAGTAGCATAAAGAAAGGTCTCTGTTCTAATCTAGTCTTGATTTTTATGGAAAGTGTCTCAGCACTTTTAGCTGTCATCTTCCAAATTTATCTGTGGCTGCTTTGTGACAGCTGGTGGATGTGAAGTGACAGATGACCACATTTTCTGTGAACTGTGAGTTCCAGTGCTGTTGCTGTATGCTCCAGCTCTTGGCATCCAAGGCTGTTGTGTGAGAAAAGGCTGACTCATGCTTCAAGGGGAAATAAACTACCTACCTTCTAACCTCAGGTTAGAAACAGAATTAAAAAAAACCCCAATAAACCAAAACCACAAAGGGTGAGTAAGAAAGAGGTTGTTTATAAGCAGTATCCCCAGTCATATCTCTCTCATCTGTTTCTTGGTCTTTCCCTTCTCCGGTTGTCTGGTTTAGATAATTGAAATTGCTTGCAAGACAAGGCTCTTGGATCAGACTGCTTTTTGGAGGACACTGTTGTAAAAATGGTGTTCAGATTCTTCATTCTCTGCAATCTTTTGCTCATCTCTCTTGCTGAATTTTTTCTCACAACAGCAAGGAAAAATAGTTCTGTCAGTACAGTGTCTTACAAACCAGGAATGTGGTCTATAGGTAGGTTTTTTTTGAGTTTAAGAAATCCCCTGGTAATACTTTGGTAGGCTGGATAATGCTTAAGGCAGGTTTCTGACGGTGTGGCAAGTATGAAGTGGTGTGGACATCCCCACGTTGGAGGACTGCCTGTAAGGAATGATGCTTAATGTCCAGATCTTGATCCAGACTGATGCTGAGGTTTTAAACAGCCTCTAGAAATGCATGGAGAGAAGGATTCCCTTTATAGCAAGGAGCAGCTCCTGCTTGCTGTTTTTTCCAAGTTGAGAGAGCTTTTTCTGACCTGCACATGGCCTTGAGAGAGCCAGTGCAATTGTGAGACTTCATCAGCTAACAGTCAGGAAAAAAAGTCACGTTACAATGTCTTTTCTGATGAGAAATGTTCTTTTACAAATTGCATCTTTATGAAGCATTTTAAAGACTTAAACCAGGAAACAGCAGGCTGATGGCAGGAGCTGTGGTGTACCACTCACTTCTACCCTTTTTTAATTCCCTGAAGTCATAGGTGAAGTTTAGCTTATGGTTGACTCTTCTTAGATGTGAGCAGAGGAAGGTAGTACTTGTGTGCCTCTCGTAGCTACTTACTCTCATCGCTGTCAGCCCTTTCTGGGTATTATTCTCAGGAGCGGTGCAAGAGATAATGTGTACAAAATGTGTATTAAAAAATATCTGCAAGCTGTAGAGTGAAGCTGAGTAAGGGAGTCTCATGGGGGCATAGGAGTTTCCAACCGAGATGAGAACTGATTTTTACTTTTCTAAGATCTATCCAAACTTATATTGTTTTTTCTTTTTAAGAGAAGGAAAGATAAGCTTGAAGTAAACTGTTCCAACTCGCCTACCACAGAGCTTTGAAAGTTCCCTGTGCCTTTACAATGTGTGTTCTCTTGTGCATCTTCTCTTACCTTTTCAATGGAAATCTGAAACAAGTTGTAGAATGATTTAATGAGTCTCCAGTTACATTATTGGTTTTTGTGAACCCCTGCTGCTGCTGAGGGATGATGGTCAGCAGCTGGAAGGAACCCTTTTGCAGGAGATGTCACCGTTACCCTGTGGAATAGTAATGACTCAGCTCTGTTGTTGCTTCCTAGGATATTCAGATGATCAGAATTAAACAGGAAATAGCACGATTAGGGAGGTGATGATTTTCTGCTCTAGTATCTTCCTCTTTGTATTGCCTTGAAAATAATTAGGGTAGGAGGCTGCTCCATGGTGTGTCAGGGAGTGCGGCAAAGAGCAAATACACTTTTTGTGCATGACTTGTTTCTTGTGTGCTTTGGGGTGCAGTCTTCATTTGATGACCTCAGAAAATCACTGTAGGAAATAAAATGGTTGAGATGGATTCTTCCCCTACCAGCTCTAGACCAGTCAAACTAGCATTTGAGTCTGACTTTTCTTGGTGGCATAAAGCCTACTTTTTTCTCCATTACTGTGTTAGAAGAACATAATTTTAGACTTGGAGAAGATGGAAGGATGTTGAGTTCAGAGAGCTGAATTCCCATGCTATTGTCATGATTCTATTCATATTTGAATAATTTCTCCTTCTGTCTTTGCATGATTTTGTTAGCCCCATGATGTTATATATCTCAGCTGTGATGTCAGGACACTATGATGCATGATGGACACATGAATGACTTCAAGAGGCAGAAATACCTGGACTGCAGAGTTTGTCTGGTTTCTTGCCTCTTCTGGGAGTAAAGAACACTTTTCCAGAAAGATCGAATATCACTTTCTCCAGTGGTTGTATGAGCTAATGTTTCCCTGTAATCAGCACAAGATCTGCCACTGAACTTACTTGTCCTGTATATGTATTTTTGTGTGCTACTTGTAGCAGCTGGAGTAACTGCTGGTAACTGTATTTATAGTGCCAAAATAGAATCCTTGAATTTTTTTTAATGTTTTTTGGTTTGGTTTGTTTTTTTTCTTCCTGGGATTGGAATTGGTAAAACAGATTTTTCTGCACTTTTTTTTTTTTTGTTCCATGCTTGTTTTGTAGCCTTATGGGTCATCAGTTCCACCCACACAGTTCTTGATCTTTTTGTTTCCATTCTCCCTTCTTTGCCTTATTTGCCTTTTCTAAGCTGTTTCTGTCACTCTTACTCATGTTCCTGGTTTCTTCATCTATTATTTTAATGATATAATAAGATCCTTTTGCAATAAATAAAATTCAGGAAACTTACAGTGAAGTCTAAGTCTAATGTCATTATAGCAATTTTGCCAAAATAAAAAGGTAGCCTCTTCAGGTACACTGTTAAAAGTATCTACAGGGCTGACAGCTATAGCATTCAGATTGTCACAAGAGTGTGACAACTGCATGCGGTGATCTTCTAGTGAGCATTTAATGCTCAGAAGGCTAGGGGAAAAGGCTGTCTGCAGCTTGCAACCAGTTCTGTGTGCTGCTTGCAGTGTTTGACGTGACTGAAACCAGGGCACAGGGCTGCTCCAGGAGACAGTCTTGCCCACCCCTGTGCTTGGCAGGCGGAGCAGAGTGATAACAGCCCATTCAGGCTGCTGTTTGTTTTGTGTCAGTTGCTGAGCAAGAGGATTCTTGCTGAACAAAAATGATTCCCGATCATCTTTTGATGGGCTTGGTTTGACGCGTAACAGGTGCTGGAGATACCTGGAAAATGTCTGAAGAGGCACTTCGCTAGTACAAAACCAAGTGGCGTTTTCCAGGCCTGAAAGAATCTGGCTGCATCAAGTACAAAATGAGTGACTCTCTAGAGAGATGCTTAGGGATGTTATTTGCCAAGGAGGAACCATGGCTGTTCAGTGATGCCGAAGATTATTCCAAAATGATTAATATTGGAGGAAATACTTTGCAGACAAGGAAAATGAGGGACGTTGGGAGAGACCTGTGCAAGGTCAGTAGTCTAAGGGCCCAGAAGAGGCGAGTGCTTTCCTACAGCCAGCAGATTCTTTGGAGGGATGATTTGTTTGTTAACAGGTGAACAGCTGTGAGCGTGTGGTGGGTTGACCTTGGCTGGCAACTAAACACCATGTGGCTGATCACTTGTTTCCTCCCATAGCAAGACAGAATAACAAAAGCAAGAAACCTTGAGAGTTGAGATACAGTTTAATAGGTGAAAGAAAGCTTCATGTGCAAGCAAAACAGCAAGAGGGATTGGTTCACTACTCCATGTTGGCAGGGCAGATGTCCAGCCACTTTGTGGGAAGCAATGCCTCTGCATCTGTGGCAGTTACTTGGGAATGCAAACATTGTAACCCCAGACATCATCTTGCTTCATCCTGCTTTTTCCAAGGTTTTACTGCTGACCATGATGTTATATGGTATAGATATCCCTTTGATTGATTTGGATCTTCTGTCCTGGCCGTGTCCCCTCCCAGCCTACTTGCTGCAGGGGCAGAGCAGGGAAAAAGGTCTTGATGCTGTGCAAAGTGTCCATGAACAGCTAAAACACTGATCTATTATCAGCACTTTTAGTCAGAAATCCAACACACAGCGTGATACAGGCTGCTGGGAAGAAATGTAACTCCTATCTCAGCCAGACTCAATACACAGTGTTATTTGTGTTCAAATATTATGTGCCTAGACCACAGCCTTTCAGGTGGGTGGGTGTGTAAAAGAGACCTGGGAAAGAAATCTGGTGGCATTTCATGAAATTAGCGTTGTAGCTCTGAACCCTCCTGTCTGGTGCTTGCTCTCTGAAGCCTGGAGAGTTAGTCTGGTTTGTAAGATGAGAAAAAGTTACGTTTTCCATGCAGAATTTTATTGTGTGAGCTGTGTGTGCTCCAAATGCCAGAGTGAATGACATTCATATTGATAAAGGAGAAAATAAGTTCCTGAAGTTCAGGCTCAGACTGATCCGCAGTATGGATGTTCGTGGATGGACTTACAGCCGTGAGGAATTTAGACCATTATTTAATTGTCTGATTTCGCAGGTTTTCGGATAATAACTTGGTGAGAACAAGGAATAAAGTGAGCAACTGAGACTTCCGAAGAGTGGCAGCTTTTTCTAAGCATTGTATGTTCATGGAAGAGGCCAGGTTTTGACGTTGTTTCCGTAACAAATACAACTTTGAATTGTTACCTATGTCTTAGTGAGAGACGATTACATGCACACATGACTTCGTGTTTTGCAGGCTTGACTGCTAAGAAGCAGCAAACACTCAAGGTACACTTGATCTTGCACAGTCCCAAGACTGTTGCCTTCTGCTACCCTTCTGCTACCACATTTAGAGCAGGGCTGTGCAATGCCCTGAATATTCACAGTAGTTACTGAAGACATGAAGCAAGAAGACTGCATTGTAATTCCCGGTGCTAAATATTCTGCATACTGTGATGATAGTTTAAAGATGCTACAAGCCTTTGTTTAAACTTCAGCTTTTTTTAACCTTAGCAGCTGTTTAACTGTAAACTTATTTATGCCCGGCATAAGTTTATTAGAAACAATTGACTGATGACTAAATTTTCTAGCAAATTGGGCAGAGTGGAGCAGTGAGCAAATTCTAAGAGCACATACTGTAACCCAAGACCTATTTCTATAGTAGTCCATAGTGTGGTTTAGTTCAAATACTCAACTGTACATCCATGAGAGAGGAGGTGTGACACAAATTTGTTGAATGTCTGAGCTTGCCCATGCTGATGTAAACCACAAGGAGCTTCTGAGCATGCTAGAACTTCTCCAGATTTGTTCTGGAAGACAGTTGCATCTGGTTCCTAGTCTTTAAGTTACCTTTGAAGTGGTTTGTGTCTTGATGATGAAGAGAGTTTGGAAACTTGGGATATGTTTTATTTTAGCTGCAGACAGTAAATCCTCAGTAGTGAATACAGAGCCTTTAGAAGGAGATTATTTGGAAGCAATTAGTGCCAGCCAAGTCCAGTCTGTCTCTGATACTGACTAAGCTGATTTCAAGTGGGGATCTTCTCTTTGGAAGTGGTGAAAATGGTATTAAGGCCAAGAGAAGTGCTCTTTGAGTAATATTCAGCCTAGAAAATCACATTTTGTTTGATACCTATATTCATTGGCTTCTTGTCTGACTTGGTACTTTCTTCTCCAGGTTACTGTCTTGCATATGGGATCTGATTGGAGATGACTATGTACTGACATTTTAAAATATATTGTTTATGATGCGTTTGAACAGTGTTTTTGCTGCTTTCCTGTGAAGTTCAGGGATGCTGTTCTCACTGTTCAGCTAATAAAAGTCTGAATTTCTGGTGCAAAAGACTTTCTCAATGGTTATGCATGGCTTGGCTACTGAAGGATCTGCAAGAGTCAGCTAGTGATTCTTCCTGTGCTTCACCTTATGCTGGATTCTTTGGCCAGGTGCATGTGGTCTGCAAGGTTGCAGATAGAGCTGTTTCTAAAGCAGATATACTGTGCTAGTTTGAAATTTTATTGGTAGAAGTGGAGTTGTAATTACCTGGTGGGAGAGAGGAAAAACACGATGCGGGATGACGTTCAACTTGTTTGTGCCCAGGGTTCCACACTTGAGACCACAAAACTTGTGCACACGTTCCCTCCTGCATGCATGTGCAAAATGCCTTGGACTGGTCAGCTCTGCATCCTTTCTCATCCTGACTGTCCCCTTCAGTTGTGGTACCTGGGAAGCTCTCCAGTAGTCTGTCAAGGAGAGCTTGGGATGCTTGGAAAACATGCGCACTCAATACTGCCAGCTGTGTGGGAATAAGGCACAGCAGGATGCACTGTTGCTGAGGGCCTGTGAGGCAGCCCCAGCTATTCTGGTTGCCCATGTTGTTTATCTAGAAAAGTAAATATTTTGAACCTGGGGAGGGAATTAGACCTTTGGTATTTTGGATTACTCTGTGATTAGGTGTTTCGGTGGCTTTGGTCAGGTTAGTGGAGGCAGACAATGCTTCTTTTGTAGTCATAGCTTAATCTGTAGCTCTTGGCCAATGCCCTTACAATTCATTGTTTGCAAGGGTGATAGTGCACGTGGAGTGCTAGTGTTTGATCTCAGGGTCTTACTGTTGCTGGGTGAGGTTACTCCCCAGCACAGCTCCTTGGAATTGCAGGTTACACACTGCTTCCATAAGGTAAGCCTCAGGAAAAACTCTTTGCTGCTCATCACAATCAACGAACACATGAAAGCCAAAGCCAACTGATGAGCACAAATACACCTGAATGCTTAGACAGTAGGGTCACAGAGACTTAAACTTTACTGGCAGTAGCTTCATCTAAATAAAATTTTCCTTCTGCCTACTGTGGTGGCATGGTGGGAGGGTTCTGTTTTTTCCTGAGAATTGTACTTTGAGAACCGCGTTTGTGAGCCTTCCTCTTGTTTTCCAAACCGCACAATTTGATTCTACAGCAGGACCTCAGCCAGAGCACAGAGCTCTGAGCAGCACTTGCTGATATGCTTTAAAGAGCTGGGCATCACAGACTAACCTAGCATGTGATAGATACATGGCTGGCATGCTGAGCTGAAGTGCAGGAGAAAACAGTTCCATGGCAAACTTGAGGATAACTCAACTACAAAAGCCAGGATGTTGTTGTCAAGATGTTTTGCTACTATGTGTTTGACCGCGTGGCTTAAGGTTAATTCCAAAATTGCCTCTGGGTGTGTGTCAGCTTTAAAATCCTGACCTTGGTCTTTGTATTTTAAAGGACTAGCTGTTGGTCTTGGCATTGGGGCATTGGCAGAAGTGGCAAAGAAGAGCCTGAGACCTGAGGAACGCGGTGGTAAGTCCTTTCTACATTACTTTACTTTTTTCCCCTTAAAATTGTGCAGTTTATAACTTCACAGACACAGTTTACCTGCACTTGCAAGATTTTATTCTCTTGAAAGCTGGGATGGTGAGGCAGTCGGAATAACAGGGGAATGTGGGTAGTTCTTTTTTATAGCTAACAATCCTTTTCTACCTCCAGACTTATTCCATCTAAATATCATAGAATAGTACACCATGACTTCACTGTATAGACAGGAGCAAAGGTATATTTGAGAGAGTAAGTTTATGTCAGTGTAATTATATCAGCTTACTTTCACACAGCCACCCATGAGTTTGAATAATAGTACCTGTACCTGCTGTTGGATTGTCTTGGCCTAACAGGCTTTTAAAACTGTTCAGTGAAGCCATGTAGTTCTATCAGTATGGAAACTGTAGGTGAGCCTTGACGTTTGGAAAACTTATTGTTAGCTGTTGCACTCTGTTTGAAACTTAAGGATGTTCTGCCTAGTAGGAATTCTGAGGATGGCTGCTCTACTTCAGAGACAAAACATTTTGATGTACATATTAAATGGCAGTGCTTGTGCATTTCCAGGGAGGAGGGGATTGACAAATGTCTAAGCACTTTGGGTGTGAGGTAAAAGTTATTTCTGGTTCCGAAGCACTGATTTGAGATAATGACAACTGCTGGGTTTTTGTAATTTTACAAATTAGGCTGTAAATGTAATTTTACCAATTTAGGGCCAGTAGAGTTCCACTATGATGCCAGTTGGTGTCTTCCCCTTGGTCTTCTCTGGGGGTAACGCGGGATAGAGACTGAGAAAGTGTGAACTTCTATTACAGGAAGGTATTGGAGAAACTGAAGAAATTGGGGGGCTATTTAAAAAAAAAATCAATCCATGCATTTAAACCTCCCCAAAATCTACATCCAAGCCAAAACCCAACATCTCAGCACATGAAACACGTTTCTTGTGGTGAGGACAATTGCAAAGGCAGGGAAGGTGTTGTGTGGCATCAAGGACACTATTTGTTAATGCTGGCATTTTTGTATTCCCTGTACAGCTAGGTAATGCAGAGCAGCAGAGGAAAAGGATCCTTGGCAGAGAGTTGTTATTTCTCGCCAAGACCCAAGGGGTCTGAGGCTGAATGGGTTTCTTTGCTTTGATTTAAAAGCATGCACTCAGGTCAGACAAACATGGCCCATCCTGTCGAGAATGCTTGAAGGCTTGTGTTTGACAGGTTGTTCCTACCTGTTGGAAGTTGATGATTTGCTTTGCTTTTCAGAGAGGAGGAATTGCGCAACTGTTGGTATTTCTCTGCTTGCCAGATTACTTTCTAATTGGGCACACCCCAAAGGAATAACATGAGCTTATAGAGCTGTTAAATTTGAGGCAATAACATGACCTTTGTTTTTTTGTCACAGCTTGAGACAAGATTGTTTAGAAGGCAACAGATGCTTTTTCCTTGCAATAAAGCAATTGCACCTTCAGACTTTTTTTCTTCTGGCTAAGGAAATGATTATTTTCCCCTGCAACTAGAAGCTGGTGCCAGAAGCTTGCTCTGCAGCCTGAATCAGGCTTTGAGAAGCTTTGAGAAGATTAATAAAAAAGAACAAACCTTGATTAAAGAGTAAGGCAATGAAAGCTGCCAACTTAGATGCCAGGTAAGGGAGTTAGAAAATGACAGCAGCGAGTATTGAGGTGAGGCAGAACTAAAAGACTGTTTGAGCTCTTACGCTCTCTTGGATCTTCTCAGGCCAAGAACACAGGAAAGTCTCTGGGTGACTCAGCTACGGCCTCTAGATATTATCTTTGGATGTGTTTTCGACAGAATTTTACAGTGATGGATAAGGCTCCATGCTGAGAACTCCTTCCATTGCTCTCCTGCAAAAATGCATGGTAGAGGATATGTACACAGTTTTGAGTCCAAGATCCCCTTTTCTTACTGTTCTTCTGCAGTATCAGCCTTAGCTGTTCTTGGGGGAAGTCTCTTGACATAGGTACCTCTACATTTCTTTAAAAATACTTCTGCACCCTTGTCATGATTTCAGATTGAGACATTTGTGTCAAAGTTTTCTGGCTGCCAGTACCATAAGCTCAGGCTGAGACCTGTCTCTGAGATACTGTCCTGTCCTCTGGAAGCTGGTCGAGGATGTCTTTTCTCTCCTCACTGCTGCAATATTAATAGTAACTTCTTGGCACTTCAAACTTAAACAAGTGGGATGTGTGTGTGCCCGAAGGCCTGCCTAAGAATTTCTCACTGTCGTTGGCATCCAGGACTGATGAGAGAGAGCCTCCTCTTAGCCACTCAGTACAAAGTGTTTTCCCACCTTTAAAACGGATCTAGAAACATAGGTGCTTCAGTCACAAAACTGCAAGCCAGAAACTTAAAACTACAAGTGATTGTAGTAGCATGGCTTGTACTTCCTCTTTGCATTACTGCTACCAAATGGGGAGACCACAAATGCCGACTCTCCTGCACGTTCTCTGTCACCAGTGCTAGCGATGATTTATCTTTTCCTGCGCAGTTTCCCTGTCCTTGTTTTGTAGCCACAGGGTCCTTCTTTTCTGTCTTGGGTTGTCCCTGTTTCCATTAAAAATGTAACAATTAAGGGATTTATCCTAGAACAAATGTCTGATTAAAGGTTTATTAATTTCTCCTTTCTCAGACATAAATACTTTCAAGTGACAAATTGCTGTTAGTAAGTGCAGTTTTGGGTTGTTTTAAAGGCTTGAGCACCTAATGCTGCCCTCTTTAAGTGGTTTGTGTAATCTTGTTTTTTTGGAAGATGGCTGTACTTGATTTCCAGTGGGAATTCTCTTGGTAGGCTGACGTAGCTAATAAAAAAAAATAACCTCCTTGGTCACCAGTGACCTTGGTGACAGTCTCAGGATTTAAACTGTGAAGGTGATACAGGGTGGGAATGGCAGAGTATATTAAATTTCTGGGAATAAAAATGAAAGAATGTCCAGATAAATAGCTGCAGTTACTAGTAAAGAGACTCTGGGTTCAAGGTCAGCTTTGTTAACTTATTAATGACCTGCACTGGGATGTGCTACCAGGCACTGAGCAAATACCATGCCAGGCAGAGCCCTGAAGCACTGGCAGCTGGCCTAGGTTTGAGTGTACGCTTGTTTCCTTAGGAAAAGGATTAATGCTGTCTCCTTGAGTTGGGGAATCCTAAGTGCTTAAGCTCTGGTTTTGACTCTTCCCTTGCCCCAAGGTTTCAGATGGGCTGAAAACCAGAGTGTCCAGTGGCTAGTTGTCCATTTTACAATAGCAAAGGAGGTAGAAAAGTAAGTTATACAGCTGTGAGATGCACTTGGATCTAGAAGGATTCCCACTGATTCTGGATTTGGAAAGGAGGACGTGGGTCAAGCACTTCTAAAGGCATGTGCTTCTGCTGAGGAAGAGCCGACGTGTTTCCTGGCGCTGCAGCTGAAGGAGCCTTCATTTATGAGGTCTCCTTGTTGCCACAGCTTGTTTAGATGCAACTTCTACTTGCCTTTTTTTCTTTCTCTGATAAAGTAGGTAAAAAACTCACCAACTGTTGTGATCTTAAGATGGGGAGGAAGCTGGAGCATTGAAAGGTGCCAGTGATCTTTAGGATAAATGTTAACTTACTGAAAACTGGCACATTTCTTCGTGAACTTCTGCTGGGTTTTGTCCCCGCTTCCTTTCCACCTAGCCTATGTCTGTTTTCCCTCTGCTTGCCACTTACATAGTCCTACTTTTGACTCTTGCTTTCAGGTCACTTTCTTGTTCATACCTACTTCTAGAAAAGTACATAAACAAGCCAGAACAGTTCAGATGCTGTTGGGCTGCCTGGTGATCCATCAGGTAGTGCCCCTGTGGGCTTGACTTCAATGAGAAGTGTGCCAGGAGAGGATGGGGAGTGCCTGTGTTTGGCTGCTTCTTTGATAAAGAGCTGTTTAAAATTGTTCACGGTTTACTGGCTTTTGGAGGCAACTTTAATCATTAACTAACTCCTTTATCCTGGCGCAAGCTCAAAGGAGGGTGTTGTTATGTGCAGGTAGTGTGAGGGAAGGTAAGGGGGTGAGCTGGTACTTTCCCTGCCTCATAGGAAGGATTATTTGTCACATCCTTGGTAAGGACACAGAGTCCTCCTGATGGGGCAGTTGAGATGGTTGAGAGCCAGAGCTTTGCTAGATGGTTTCTAGCATTCCAGTCTCCACAGCCAACTCTTGAAGTGGGCAAAGCCAGATCCTTCTGCTCTGGGCAACTCTACCTATTCAACCTCAGGCGTCTTTCTCTGCAGCAGGCTGCAATGCCATGTGTGCGCAAGGGAGTAAAAGCAAAAGAGTTTGGCAGTCTTGACAACAGATATTAACTTCCCTTTCAGCATGATTGTCCAAGAGCAGCTTGGTATCACAGATGAGAGTTTCTGCTGGGCTTCTCCTGTGAGGACTATCTCCAGCCTCCATGACTAGCTTGATTAACCTCACTGCAGGTTTACAGTCTGCTGCCTTTTCAAAATGCTTTATGCAGCCATGCTGTTTCGGGGCTGTGGTGTTAGAAGAGTTTGTTTGCCTGTGCATCAAGAGATGGTAAATTTCTGTTTGATTAGAAAAGAAAGTTATTATTGACTTGGAGATGTGAAAGCTATCTCTGCACTAGAAATCTGTAGGGAGCATACTCTGGATGTGCAGTTCACAGCAACATGTGTATGAGCAAAAAGGTTTCAGCACGAATGATTTGCTATGAGAATGGAGGTTTGGTGCTGGTGTGAATCCCCGTGTCAATCCTAAGAAGTGCCAGCACGTTCTTAGTCTGTGCCAGTGCATTGTCAAGGCTTTTGACAGTTCCCCCTTTGCTGTGACTCTCCCTACTGCTCCTGTAGGCTGCAGCAGAGCTGTAGCCTACAATGGGGTACTTGGGAGACCTTCACATAGTGTTTTAGGCTGAGATAGCAGGAACAGCAGAAACATCTGGGCAGTTTGTGTAGCAGCACAGACATTCGTGGAGGCCGTGACTTGCTCAAGCCAGCAATGTTACAAGACACATGCACGACATCACCGCAACCCTGAGGCATGGACTGAAGGCACTCGGTGTAGTCTTGTGGGGAAGGGCAGATCTCCCATTCAACGTGGGCTAACAGGATGAAGTGAGCTGTCTCAGGGTGTTCTTCCATACGCTTTCTCTCCTCTCCCTCAGGAAAGAAAGCAGTGATGGATTCCAGCCCGTTCCTGTCGGAAGCCAACGCAGAAAGGATCGTGAGAACCTTGTGCAAGGTCCGGGGAGCGGCACTGAAGCTGGGACAGATGTTAAGCATTCAAGGTAAGTGGTAGCATAGGCCCTTAGCTGTTCTCCTTAGTGCTGCCAGATGGGGCAGCGATTTCTTGTGATATGTGGCCAGCTCTCTTAGAGTCAGTGTCGAGTGAGTGTGAAGAGACTAGATGGATAGATTCAGTTCATTCCAGTCACAGTATGAAGTAACTAGGTGTATGTGTGCTATATACCCCAATATACTGCTTCCCCAATGTTTTTGTTGTCAGGCATGTAACTGAGATTGGTTGAAAATAAGGTCACAGTTTGGAGTTTTAATGCCTGTCTTAAAAGCAGTTCTTAAGAAGCAGAGCTGTATCACACTCTATACTCAAGTGTCCTGCTAGAAAGGATGACAAGAACATGATCCTTTTCTTTGTTTACCAAAAGTGGTCAAGGTTATATCCACAGCCCTCTCCCATTATGGCATGTTTATCGGTTACACGCTTTGTTGGCACTGGAGCTTTGCTGGAAAGGCCAGTATAGCCGATAATCCTATCAGGCATACCAAACTTGTTTTCATCTTGAGGAGGCTTCAAACTAGTACTTACTCCATTGAGCTCTGAAGTCAGTGATCACAGGTGAAGGCATGAGTGACACCTGCTCCTGGAAAACAGCAGGTGTGCTGAATTCAAACCTTATCAAACCAAACTTCGCCTTCCTGCCCAATTTGATAGGGAACGAAAGAACCAGCCAAAAATAGCTGTTACACTTGTCTGGAAACAGCTTTCAAGATGTCACGGAAACTGAGTCAGTGTCCGAGTGAAGCACTCGGCTTGCTTGGCTTGTGCTTCTACTTGAGTTTTTGTAGGTGTTGACTGATGAGGCTAGACCTATTGTATTAAATAACATCGGCTAGCCAATAAAGCAGGAGCAGCTCCCTGTTCCAAAGATCATTTCATCCATCATTTGCTAATCACTTGGTTTAGGTGTATGCCAGGATGGTAGCGACATTAACAAAGTTATGTGGGAGGCAGCAGCTGCTCTGTCAAAGGCTGTCACCCATATGCTGTTTTCTCACCCTCTGGAAACTGCTAGGTGCCAAAGATTGGTGGTTCACAGCGCAGATCCAGGAGGAGCTCTTGTGCTCCTTGCTTTCTGTGGCCAGGGCCTCTGCTATGGGGGCTGAGTGAGCCATGTCTGGAAATCAGCTCTGAGGTTAACTTATCTACCATAGGTGAGGGATGATTTTAAAATTCTCAGGAGGCTATTGAGTTACACCTGACATGTGCCCAGCCTGGTCCCAGCTACTCTGTGTTCACATGCAGGTCAAGAGGGAATAGCTGTGAAAGGCCAGCTCTGAGAAGCAGGAATGCTCTGGATTTTTGTCACTTGCCCACTGTCTCCTAATGTTACTGGACTCTGGCAGGAGCGTCAAACACTTGCCAACTGACTTCACTTTGGTGTCGAGAACGCAGAGCTCATTGGCAACCTCCATGGCACTGTTCAGCCCTCATTTGATTCATGTGATGAGTGTGTGGAGTGCTGCAATGCCTGCTGAGAACACAGGTGCCTGATAACCTTGCTGAGGAACAGTTGCGATGAAGTAAATTACTTGGCCCTGTTGCAAGCGTCTATCTGTTTCTTGAGCTGGCTGTTGGGACAGCAAGGTTTGACATAGTTCCTGCCACGTCATGGGCTTCTCTGTAGCCTGATGACTTTTTTAGTTGGCTTTTTCTATTACCAGGCATGTGTGCTAATTGAGCACAAAGGTTCTCTGTTACCTGGTCCAGGCACAGCTGCCACTAAACTGCCCAGAAATTACAAAGCAGCATCCTTAAAAGCATTGATGTTTGCTTCTGGGAGTCTGTGGATTTGTTAGGGACCCGCAGTCCTAAAGGTCACACACAGAAAGGATGCCAAAGCTCCAACAGCATCCTGTGTTGGTGTGCGTGTGCTCTGGAAGATGTCAGAAAGGCCCTGCCTTGGCTCTTGCTTCACGTTTTATTCCAGTAAGGCCTCATCAGCTGACCACAAAGCTTTGTTCATCAGCACTTTGTAAGCCTCGTTTTGTCAGAGCTGCCTCTGCAGTGTGACTGACTTTTAATGTTGCTGCTGAGTTTCTGTACAGTCACTCTGGACTCGAAGTTTCTTGGGTGCTTGGTGTTGCACTAGTGGCCGAAGCAGCGCTGGTCAAGCAGCCCGAGTTCAGAACACCCTCTCAGGCTAAAGTTTGAAATACATTGTGAGTGCAAGCAAAATAACAGAAGTTGGTCCTAAATGCCTGTGGCAGACCCTGATGTTTTGACACAAATGGCTTCCCGGAGCAAGAGTCAGTTTTAGTGAGATCCATTCTCTTTCTGCAGAGTCATCCTAGGAGGTGCAGTTATCATGTTACAGCATGATCGTCAGTACTTTCACATCCCACTGAGAATAGTTTTTACAGTGTTCAGAGGTTTAGTCAGTGATGCAGCACTGGTGATAGAACAGAAGTTTTGTTCAGGGTTTAGAATGTGCAGGTGAATGCAATGCCTGACCTTCTTGCAGGGTTACAACATCGCAATGGGAGTTTTACTCTCAGGTCCTGCAAAGCCTGTTAATCTCTGACTTGCAGTGACAGAATTGGGGCACCTCTTAAACTCCTGTTTAGTCCATAGTGGGGTTTAGTGCTTGTAAATGCTGCTCATGGATTCAGTGGGAATTTCTGAACAATGCTGAGTGTTACTGTCATGTCTCAATGTTACTTCTCACCATTCCTTTCCACCTCCCTTCCCAAGACAGTGCTCTTAACAGCAGCTATTCCTCCATTCTTGGGTTAGGCTTATGGTTGCACGTGCATCTGCAAACGCAGAGGAATGATACATTTGGATTTGAATGTCACAAGCACACGTGCAGGTTGAGTTCTCAAGATTAAAGCTAGTAGCCTGAACTTTGTTTTCCCAGTGTTGGGAAAGCAGCAGATAAATCTAATTCCTCCATAAGTCTGTATGAAATGAAATGTTTGCCAGAACTGAGAGCTTTTTTCTGGGCCATTGTAAAAGCCTTGGCTCAAAGGAAAGGACTAATCTTTCAAGGTGCCCCTACCCCTCCTCTTTTTTATGGGTGTAAATATTTACTTGCTAAATACTTTTGACCCTTAAAATAACTTTGCTTTTCGCTGGGCTGTGTTTTCTTCTGCCCACTTGCAGTTGCTCTGCATTTGGGAAGTTATTTACAGCAGCAGATGCCGAACCTTGATTTCTCCAAGTTTGACACTCGCCTAAGTGGCAAGTCTCACCATTGCACAGCTTTCTAGAGAAGCTGCTTCCCCTTAATGAACTGGACAGAACCACACCATGAGCCTGAAAGTGCTGGGATGACTCCCCAGAGTGTTCCTTCTGTGACCTGTGCTTGTGATGCAGTACCTTCTCTTAGCCCTGAATGTCATGCTGCTGTCAGCAAGAAGGGCTGGTGGGTGGCAGAGGCTTATTCAGAACACTCTGGTCTTGGGTTGGTGCAACCTGCCATCACAGCAAGCATCAGACCAGAAGCCTCTGCACCTTGCCAGCAGCAGTGGGCAGCTCTGCATTGCTGTGACAACTGGTGCCTGACTGCAAAGCATTAAGAAGTTTCTGAGTGTGCTTTGTAGCAGTCCTACCTTGTCTTCCCCTTGGTGGTTGGGAGGGGTTGCACAGACACTTTCTCCTGCTGCAGCAGGAGCACAGCTTAGGAGATGTTTGAGTAACATGCAAAACTTTTTGCAAGAGCAAAAATGAAGGAATTTTTTCCCCTTTGCTGCTTATGCACAGAGCTTCTGCTTGGCTAATTTCTAAAGGTGGGATGCCTCAGGAGGTGCACCTCAGTTGAACAGTCTGGGTATGGAGAGTTTCTGAACTGGAATTATCTCCAAAACCTTCCCTGGGCGGTGCTTGGAGACAGGACAGCCTGGCTTATCTGAATGCAGGTGCATGTTTCCTTGTGCTGAAGAACTGGAGAATGCAATGCCTGCCCTGACTGCTGTGTGCTTTTTCCTTGGCAGATGATGCCTTCATCAACCCCCATCTCCAGAGGATTTTTGAGCGTGTACGTCAGAGTGCTGACTTCATGCCCATTAAGCAGATGATGGTGAGGAATATTCCTTCCTGCTTATCAGGGGAGGAGGGTCTATAGCAGAATAAATGGCTCCTGTGACATACCACAATAAAGGAGGTGGATGGGAAGTTTTAAGAGTCTTCTTCCAATAAATGATGCATCTTTTCAATTGTGGGTAACATCTGATTCTTATCTCAATTAGTGCTGCCTTTGCTCTCCAAAACATTGAGGTTCAGCTCTAGACAGAGGGGAAAAATGCGGGTTTTTTTATGTCCCAAGACTATGCTGATGGAACAGGATGTTGCATACAGATACAATTATAAGCTATTGTTGAATGTAGCCTCTTCTCTATGTCCTCTCCTCTTTCTCAGGGATGTTAAGCCACTGTCTAGAAGTCCCTACATCTCATTTTAGAAGCAGACTTAAAAGCCTTAGTCTGACGGAAAATGAACTACAACTTTGTCCTTACTTTTTTTGGTTGAATCTAACCTGCCATTAAGAAGATAGAGAATGAAGCAAGCTGAGTTTGCTTTCCCCAATATACATGTTTCTCTCTTTCTCTCTACAAATTACAATGTGAAAGGTGATGTAAAAGGAATTGCCAGCACTACTTATCTTCTGAAAGACACTGAGCAGAGCCAGAACTCCTATATGGCATTCTGGCAATGTTGCAAAAAAGCTGTTAAAGCAGGCTGTGATGTTGAATTGTTAATATTGCTTTAAAGAGAGTCACGCTCACAGGCCTGGGTTGCTTCTGTTCAGATTGGCAGCATGATGAAAGAGGAGAAACATCTTAACTCCTGGGACAGAGCTGGGCGTTTCCTCCTTGCTTCTTTTCTGGAAGATAACAAGTGGCACCAAAAAGGGAGACTTTTGTTTTGCCAAGGCAAAAGGTGTTTGTGCTCAAGATCTCTGTCCTTGAGGTCAGAGCAACAGAGCGTCACACAGATCTGGTCAGCATCTGTTTAGAGCTGGGGGAGCACTGCTGGCTGGAGCACTCCTTCTGATGGTGTGCAACAGTGAGGAAGGGAAGACAGTCTAAACAGGCTCCAAGTGCTCAGAGCTGCTGTAAGGCTGTGTGAGTCACCTTAGAGGAACGGGATTTTCAGTAGTGAAAATCTTCAGTCTTTGCTTCCCATACCCTGATGCTTTCTTTTTCTTGTATTTGTAGAAAACCCTAAACAATGACCTTGGCCCCAACTGGAGGGATCAACTGGAGTCCTTTGAAGAACGTCCCTTTGCTGCTGCTTCCATTGGCCAGGTTCACCTGGCACGCTTGAAAAACGGGAAGGAAGTTGCCATGAAAATCCAGGTGGGCATTACTGACCAGCCTTGCTCTTGTCTGTGCCCCACAGAAGGGCAGGGGAGCTGCCCAAGTAGGCTTGCTGATAGATGAGAATGATTTTAATGCAAGTGGAAATTTAGGTCCAGCAGTATCTTATGCAGTGTAGGCAGAGGGAAAGACAGAAAAGCTCTTGCAGCTTGAGCCAGTCTCTGACTCCAGATGAGCCAGAGACATCTCGCAGGCGTATTGCAGTGTGGGAATAATGGTGGTAGGAACTGCTTGTTCAGTCCCCTCTCTGGGGTTTGCATGTGCCATGTGCTCCTTGCTGGCCACAGCCCAAAGGTTAAAAAAGTTGAGTGACATATAGGCTCTGACTGTTGAGCAGTGGCCGTCTAACAGTGCAAGAGGTTTTTCACCAACTTACACTAAAGCTGTCAGCAACTTCAAGCAGCTCTTTCGAACAGAATCTAGTTCTGGAGCTGAACCCCCTTGTACAATGTGCTTTGTAATCCAAAGGAATGAGATCCCTTGCAAGGCCCCAGGCAAAGCTGGTCATCTTGTCAGTGTTCTTTGTAACACAGGAAGACTTTAGAAACAGTATGGATAGGTACTGGTGTCTTCTTCTGAAGACATTTGTGCCCAGAGTACTCTCTGAAATTAGGCCAAGGTAAAAGCAATGGCAAGTTAACTGTGGCATCAGCACATGTTCTGTTCCACTGCAGTATAGGCTGGTTCCCTTCGTGACAGATAAGGTGAGGAAGAACAGGAGGCACCTTTGCCAGGACTGGGCTGAGGTCTTGCCTCCTCTCTGTGGCTGTGGATGAAACACTGAGCCTGTCAGTGGCAGGGTCGTTCAGCTGGGGCAGGGAAATGACTCACTGTCCTCTTTATTGTGAGGTTTGTTTCTCTGAGAACCTGTCAGGGGTTGGAAGAGAGACTGTCCAAGGATTTGAACAGATCATTCTGGTTGCAAGGAGCTGCATCTCAAGCCTGTCTCTGTCTCCTGTTTTAGAGGCTGGGCTTTAAATGAGTGTTCAGAGGAGGGGTGTGTGGCTTCGGTATCCCCCAGTTTGTGGCCAGGGTGTGGGTGGCCGTGTTGTGGGGGTGAGGTAAGCTGGAAGGTGTTTTTATCTTTCTCTGAACAACCTGTTCATCAACCTCACCACTGCCCTCTCCCATTCTGTCCTGCAGTACCCTGGAGTGGCTCAGAGCATCAACAGTGATGTTAACAACCTGATGACTGTCCTGAGCATGAGCAATATTCTCCCTGAAGGTAAAAAGACAGAGACCCTGGGCAGGCCCTGCCTTCTCTGGTTCTGAAAACCCTTTTCAAGGAGGGCGTTGTGTACTTCTACCCAGGGACTAGAGGGAGGAAATGGCATCTAAAAACAATAAAAAGGACTTAAGAATTGCTAAGTCTGCCCCAGAGCAGATCTCCTGCAGAAAGTAGGAGATGTAGCAGATGTGGGCAGTGGGTGCAGGGCTAACTTGGGGAGCTGCGCTTTGCTCCTCTCTCCTGCTGCAGAGATGCCACCGTCTGCTCCAGTATCCCTTCAGTGGGGTGGGAAGTCTGCCTGTGTAGGTCTGTGCATGTCTCTCTGTGCCCTTTACAGTAAACGACCTGCAGGGCACTCTTGGCAAAGTATAAAGTGTCTGGGCATGCTCATTTCTGATTTTGATGGCTTTTTGGGTATGAAGTGGGGTCAGTGTTCAGGTCGGGTAGTCTTGCTTTGTCCTTGTTATTTTCTAGTTGGCAGAATTCATTCTTCTCCATGTTTTCTGTAGTCTTCCCTGCCTGCCATTCTTTGCTCTTCCTGATCAGAGTTGTAGAGGAGTGAAGAACTGTCAGGCTTGGAGCTTGCTCGGTGTGACAGCTCACATATCACAGTCTCTTTTTGCACAGAGAATGCAGGACTGACTTTTTTTGTTTTCCAAATATCTCCCTGTGGCAGCTGTAAATCTTAGTGGGATGGTACAAATAACTGCTTTAAAATAGGTGCTGAGTGCTGACAAAACCTGGGACTGCTCTCTGTGGTGGCTGGGCAGGGCCCTGCAGAGGCTGCTACAGTCCCAACTGTGTCTGGCTTAAGAAGAAGATTGGTTTTTCCAGCTCCAGAACTGACTCCAGTCCAGGCCCTGACTATATGCTGCTGCATTTCACTTAGTCATGCAGGCTGTTTCTGCCTGGCAGTGCCTGCTCCCAGTTGTAGGCAGATATAGTTTGGAGCATTTAGAGGGGTTGTTTTTTTTTTTGTCACTGCTTTTGCCCAGGCTAGTGTTTGGGTGGCTTCTGCTCCTTGGGGAGTGTGTGTGTTTGTGTCTGCACAGCCATGCCAGTAGCAGGAACTGACAGCTTGGGCTGTGGGCTGGGAGCTGGAGAGGACAGTCCTGCTGTGGAATGATGTGGATGTAGCTTGCTTCATGGGCAGCTGTGTACCCTTAGCCTGGGATCACCCATAGAACTTTTATCTGGGACTTTTTGTACCCTTCAGCTTGGAACTGGCTGGGTAGCAGGTTGCTCATTTGCACCTCTGGAAGGCTCAGCTTGAGGGGCTCCTTCTTTTTCTAAGCCTACTCTGTGCTGTTTGGCTTTCAGGTTTGTTCCCGGAGCATTTGATTGAAGTCCTGAGCAGAGAGCTGGCCCTGGAGTGTGACTACCAGAGAGAAGCTGACTGTGCAAGGAAATTCCAGTACGTTCACACCATTGCCTTCAACCCCTCCTGTCTCTATATGTGTTCGAAACAGTGGGGAGATGAATGTCATGGCCTGAGGTGCAGCACAGGGGAAGGGTGTGTGTTTGTGGGCTGAGCTGTCGGCCAGAATTGCCACCTTGTCTCAGGCAGGTGTGCTTTCAGTCAGCTGAGCTGTGCTGCTGCTGTTGAAGCATGAGGATAAGGCAAGTACCAAATATCCTCTCGTTCAGCATGAGCCTGCCTGTTCTACCCCAGGTGAAGCTACTGCAAGTGAAGTCCTGAGGCCAGGCAGCAGTGCTGTTGCTGTTCTGGGTACACTTTTGTCAGCCTGTGTTGTAAGCTTCTCCCATCCTTTGGTCCAGAAGGCTTTTCAGTTCAGCCCTCTTGCAGCAGTTAGCACAACCAGCACTGCCTGCTCCCTTGTCTTAGAAGTGGGCACCAGGTTGATTTGACCTAAGGCTGGAAGAGGGAGAGCTGCCAGAGGCTGGCTGGCCCTCCTGTCCTTCTGCAGAACTGTCCCTGTGGCAAGGCTCCCCAGGGAACACAGGCCTGTTTCTTCCATGTGTGCAGTCTGGCCCTGAAGCAAAGTGGGCTGAGCAGAGGAGCCCAGTGCCCCTTGATGTACCAGCCTGGAGCCCCCTGTTCTGGCAGGAGATGAGACCTCAGGAGTGGGCAGCAGCTGTGAGCCACTGGTGCGGTTTCTGGAGACTTGATCCCTGCTGTAACTGTGGAGAAGGTCTCCTGGCAGCCTCAGGCACGGCCTGGGGAAAGGCTGTGTGAAGGGGCCGTGTCCTGTGTGAGGTGGTGTGGAGGAGCCTGGCTGCTCTTAGGCCTCCTAACCTTTTCCTTTCCTTTCTCCATCCCCTAGGGAGCTGCTGAAAGACCATCCCTTCTTCTATGTCCCGAGAGTAGTGGACGAGCTGTGCAGCAAGCACGTCCTGACCACAGAGCTGGTGCCAGGCTTCCCCTTGGATCAAGCTGTGGGGCTGAGCCAGGAGATTCGAAATGAGGTACTGTGTGGGGGGATCTGGACTCCCCCTGGCTCAGGGCAGCTGCTCAGCCTGCCTGAGGGCCAGAGGAGGCTTTGGGGAAGGGCAAATCCTGAGCAGTGCACAGTAGAGCTGGGGTTGGGAGCCTCTCAGAAGGTTTCAGTGTAGGTAATTTGGCAGAGATGCCAGTCTCCCTGGGCCAGTCCAGGCATTGTAGGCACCAGCATTCAGCAGGGAAGGGTTGGAGGAGGTGAATGGCAGGTGACCTCACCGCAGAACTCCTCCATGCTCAGTTTCTGATGACCTTGAGTTGGGGAGGGATTGTCAGCTAGGGGAGAGAGGACTTGTTTTGCGGCTGCTTTTTTGGGCAGGTGTGCAGAATCATCTTGGTACAAGTGGCTGGGTGTTGTGTCTTTCTGTGAGACTGACCTGTGCTGCGCAGGGCTGCTGGAAAAGTCCCTCTTGGTAAACAGGAGGGGAGTTGTGGGGATGGGTAGGCGTTGGTGCTCAATATAGCAAGGGATTGGAGCGCTGTGGTGGGACAAGCAGCTGCTCTAATAGCACAAATAACTGTGCTGGTATTTGGATTTTTAGGGTGGTTTTTTTTTTTGTCTTGGTGTGAGCTGTCAGCTGTTTGCAGGTCAGTGGGGAAGAGGGCAGAGTATGTTTCTCTACATAAACAGACCTCAGCATCACATTGAACGTGGAGCCAGGCCAGAGCTGGAGGCCTCTGATACCTGACCTGTCTGTTCTTAGGGCTTGTCCCTTCTGCTGAGCTGCTGTATCAGGGCTGCTTTTAAAAGGCTGTGAGGTGGGGTGTTGCTGCAGGAGCAGCCCTTCCTTCCAATACGTGACTGGCCTGGCTGACTCACAGCCTTCTGACCCAAATGGCAGTGTCTTGTAGCAGGGTCTGGCTTGCATCTGCCGCTCTCTTCCCTCCAACTTGGATATGGTGTTTCATTCAGCTTCACAGAACCTGAAGAGGGGTAGAGGCTTATGGTTCTTGTGCTGAACAGGCTCCAGCTTAAATGTCCTCACAGAAAAGCTCTGTTGTAGTAATTCAGCAGTGGGCATTTCAGGGACTGCTACTCTTGCTCCTCCTGTGTCTGTCAGTCTCGAGGTGGGGGTCTGCTGCTCTTCCCTCAAGCTGGGTCGGTGCTGCTGAACCCAGCAGAAGACTTGGCTGAGGAGTACGCTGTGGGTGGGTGTATTAAGTGAAGACTCCTTTTAGTAGTGATTTGGACCTAGCTCTGTATTTGGTTGGGCAGCTTTGCAGGAAGAGACCTCTTATTTAGCTTCATTCGACCTTCACCTTAAAATGCCCTGGAACCACACCTCATTTCCCTAAGCTGCACTGGCTTCGTTTTTGCCAGGGTCTGCATTACAGACATCTCCCCAGGGTAGGCTGTCATGTTTTGCTGGCCTCTTCCACCTCTACTTCTGAATCCCTCTTCAGACTGTGAAGACATTCCTCTGCTCTCAAAGCAACTACCAAATACATAGCCAAAGCTGGGAAGGTGAAGGCAGAACCAAGACACAAGTAATATGTGCAGTTGGACAGCCCCTGCAGCCTACTGTTCTCAGCTGCCAGGTACAGGGCAACAGCCCCTCTGGAGGCACATCCAGGGCCAGCTCAGGCTGATGTGAAACTTGCATGGCATCTGTGCCATCTGCTAAGGATGTCCCATGGCAGCTGTGGGCTGAGACGTGCTCACTCACCTCTGTGGGAGTTTTGCAGCATGGAAAAGATAGCTGCTGCTAGCGTAGTGAGGTGTGCCTGGTTTGCTAGTGCCTGCTCTTAAGTTACGTGTGAGAGTAGGGCTTGCTGCCCACCTGACTTGCTGCTTTCTCTCCTTGCTTTTCAAGATCTGTCACAACATCCTGGTGCTGTGTCTGCGGGAGCTGTTTGAGTTCAGGTACATGCAGACTGATCCCAACTGGTCAAACTTCTTCTACGACCCGCAGACGCACAAGGTAAGCCAAAGAGCTGCTCCTCTGCCTGGACAAGAGCTCATTTCCAGCAGCTTTGGATTATTTCCCACTCCCAGAGTTTAAGGAGCCTGTACTGAGATTCTCTGATTCCTGTCCTTGAGCCTTGGGCCGGCAGGACAGTGAGAGCTGTCCCTTTCACATTTGTCTTCCTGCGGCCTGGGTAGGAGCACAGGGCTCCTGTAACCCTGCCTGGCTGCCTGTCCTTGGCCTTAGATCCAGTCAGAGCTCAGGGGCTGTTCTGAAGCTGGGAAGGAAGCTGCAGACCTCAGCTGAGGGCTCTGGAGTAGGATCCTTTAGTCTTGTGCTCTGCTGAAGATACGAGTGGCAATTGCAGAAGTCCTGCGTGCTGCTTGTGCCCTGCAAGGCAAATGGAATGGCTTGTTCCTCCTGAGGTCTGTGGTGGAAAGTGCTGGGGAAAGGTTCTGTGCTGCTTCTGTCCCCTCCCAGAGGGAAGGTAGCAGCCAAGGAGGTGTGACAGTGTGAGCACAGGCCCTCTCTGCTCTGCTCTCTACCCGCACAATTTGTGCTGCTCTCTGGGAATAAAGGAGCTGGGGGAAGCTGAGCTGCCCTGGAAAGGCTCTCTAGCCAGCTGAGCTTCCTCGGGACACCAGGAGCCACCTTAAGGTCAGGCCCTACTCGGGTGGTTGCCACACTAATGCAGAGGGTTTTGTCCATTTCCAGGTGGCCCTGCTGGACTTTGGAGCAACAAGGGGCTTTGATGAGAAGTTCACAGATGTCTACATAGAGGTGAGGTCTTGCACTGTCTCCTGGAATGCTGCACTGGGGCTCTTAGACTATTTTCTCTCTCTTATTAAGTGTATCACTTTGTATTGGAAGCCAATGCGGGTGTGGAGGGAAGCAGGGCTGGAGGGGAGGGAGGGATCTCTGCTCCTGTTTCAACCCTTAACTGCAGCCTTCTGTGAGTCTGCAGCAAGCCTCTGGGATGTTTCACGTGCAGGACTGGGATGTTGCCTAAGGCGGCAGAGCATATCAGAGCACTCTGATGTGAGAGCGTGGAGGAATTGCCTGTCCTGTTCACTGTCCCTTCCCGTAGTTTCTAGCTTTCTTACAGGCTGAGAAATTGACGTGAAGCCCTCTGTGCTTCCTTCGTAATCACCATGTTCTGCACTTGGCAAACTAAGCTGCAGGGTCAGCTGCTAAAGCTGCTCTCAGCTGGCTCTGCTACTTTGTTGGGGAAGGAGCTGAGTGGTTTGTGAAGCATTTCTTTTTGTGCCTTACATTTCTTTGGCCATGTGTAACCCTACCGAGAAGACTTACAGAGAGCCAGCAGCTCTTAGACTGACCAACACAGAGACCACTGTGGGCAGAGACAAGGAAGGGAGCAGGCAGCATGTGTATCTGGTACTAGTTTTTGGCTCAAAATGTGTTTTAGTCATCTCCTAGCTCTCCTGAAAGTGTTCCTCCTATTCAGGTAATCAAGGCAGCTGCTGACATGGACAGAGAAAGAGTACTGAAGAAATCCATTGAAATGAAGTTCCTCACTGGCTATGAAGTCAAGGTATGGAGCACCACCATTGCCTTTAGTGGTGGCCACTGGCAAGTTTGCTGCGGGTCTTATAGACTTCCCCAGATTTCTTGATGTGGTAAAAGCTAATGTCAGTCTGAAAGCCTTGTTGATAGGGATGGGGGAGGGGGGAAGGAAAATGAGGATTTGGCTTTTGTTCTCTCGCTGCTTTTGGGAGGCAGGAGCAGTATTGATGCTACATCTCGCCACAAACCCATCTATCCCTTCTCTCCCTCCAGCAAAAGACCCAGCAGGTGGGGTGGCTGCTGGAATAGTGACCTGGCAGATGGGTCTTCTGGAAGGTTAAGTTCCTCCAAACCGAACGTGCAGCAGTCCTGCTAGGGGCCAGAGGTTCCCTCTGGGGACAGAGCTGGGCGTTTCTCCTGGGCTGCTGCTGTTAGCACTGGCATTTCTCCCGTTCCTCCCTGGTGCTTAAAAGGGCTAGCAGTGTTATTTCTGCCTCTCCTTTTGTGCAGGAAATGGAAGATGCCCACCTGAATGCTGTCCTTATCCTGGGAGAGGCTTTTGCATCCGAGGAACCTTTTGATTTCGGCAACCAAAGCACTACTGAAAAGATCCATGGCTTAATCCCAGTCATGCTGAAGCACCGCCTTATCCCTCCGCCGGAGGAGACATACTCTCTTCATCGGAAGATGGGGGGTTCTTTCCTTATCTGCACCAAACTGAAGGCCAAAATTCCTTGCAAAAACATGTTCCAAGAGGCATACAAAAACTATTGGAGCAGCAGGGGCAAGAAGCCAGAGGAATAGTGAGAATGAACTAAGATGTCTCGTTCTGAAGGCACAGTTCACCTGAGCCTTGCAGAGAGTGTTGTAGCCTCCCACGCGTTGCACCCCAGCTCTCCATCCTCTTGAGATGCGGCAGCCTGTGCCCTGGAGGCCAAGTGTGTGTTTCACAAGGACAAAGCTGTTTTTTCATGCCATGTATGTCCTCCACGGACTGCCAGTCCATCCCGCAGCTTGCAGGAAACTGTCTTCTCGAGTGCTTCTGTTCTGTTTCAAGGCACCACCTGGCTCCCTTGAATGTGTTTTTAACATTGTGATGGTGGCTGCGTATCGATTTGGGTTTTATGACGAGTAGGGGAAGGGAGGACAAGCACAGAATTTAATACTGAAACCTGTTTGTAATTCTCCAGAAATCCTTTTTTAAAAGCCCTCCCTCTTTCACGCTGAGGTGGAATTGTAGTAGTTTTCGTACTGTGAGTTAGTGAATGCGATGCCAAGGTGTACCCTTACCCACAGCCACGGTCAGCACCTCCTCTCCATTTCTGTAAGTCAAATGGTGGCAGTCCAAGAACCCTCTTGGATTTTACTGACATTGGTTTAAAGCGAGGGCTCTGTGTGTACAGAGGGTGAAGTTTGATGCTTTCTGCCTCTTTGGCTTGCAACCTTAAACGTAGGAAATCTTTTAAAAACCTGACAACTGAGTATGAATCTCTTTTAAACACACATACACATACTGGCACAGCCCATCGCAGCTCTGGGAGTCTAATCTGTAGCCAACAGAGCTATTTCTGAGCACAAATAGTGGGATCCTTCACTGTCTGGTAGGTATCAGCTTTCCCGAGGGCGAGTTAGAGAAGCTACGACTCTTTGACACCAATTGCTTGCTGGACTCCTGAGAACCTAGTCGGTCTGTCCCTGTTTTCCTTACCTGCAGACCTTAGGGGCTAGGCAGACAAACACCTCTTGTCTGTCTCACCGGCGTTTAAAGCTTTTTGCTGAAGTGTCCCCCGTTTAGAAGCAGACACACAGTTTTAAACTCGGAATCAAGCTAGGAGATTTACTTCCTTAGTTTTTTGTACCAAGTCTGTACCTGTACAACTTGCTGGTTTCAATAAAAAAGTGCTTGTGCAGTGGGTGGGCCTTCTGCCTGCAGGTTTTTTTTTCATCTTCTGCTGTGATAATGCATAGCCAAGTGAGCCAAAGTCCTGTTCTGTGGGATAAAGAGGAGCTGGGCAAAAGGAGAAGCTTCCAAGTCTCTCCTTGTTGCAGTAGTTCTTTGCTCAAAGAACCACTGTTCTCTTTGTAAAGCCATCTACCCAGGGCCTGCTCATTCCTTCATCTTTCTGTTGCAGCTGTGGCACTGGTGCTTAACAGTGCTGGTGAGGAGCTCACAGGAGGCAGAGGGACATCAGCCTAAACAAATGTCTGGCTCTGAAAATGCCTGCTAATTGATTTGGTTTCTTGGTTTCCTTGGTCTTAGTCTTAGCAGTCACCCGGATAAAAGTCCTTTTGACTTTCCTCCATGTGTGAAGACAGAGTGGCTGTTTGGAGTTGATGCTTACCTGGTGCCAGCTATGCAGGTGTCCTTACCTGGCAAGTGCCAGATATTTAGCAGCAGGCTCAAGTGGCCCAACTCAGTTACCACAGGCAGGGAATGCAGGTTCTATGAGCCCATACTTTGGTACGTAAGGAATCCTGACTGCTGCCACTGTTAGAGGTGAAGAACAGGTAAGTGAATAACTGGTCTCTGAGGAACCTCTGAGAAATAAGAATTAATGCATGACCTTTATTCCAAGAGCAGAAACAGCTTCTTTTACGACTTCGTTGAGAGAGATCCAGTGATGTGTAATTCAACTGAAAGTACGGGTCAGGTTATTCTCAAAGGATTAGGAAGAGCGGACTCTGCTGTTCACCGAGTAAGAGTTTTGTATGAAGCTGTTAACTTTGTACACAGAGTAACTTCCCTTGTTGGTTTGGATTCTCATAGAGAGTGTGTAGTTTTCCTCCTTTGGATCTAGACCTAGCTGTAAAAACAGTGAAATTGTTGAGATGTTAAATGCTTCTGTTAAAGGTTAAAAACCAAAGTATAAAAAAAGCTGACAAGGGACTTGGATTAGATGAGCTTGGACGAAACATTTCTGAAACTGAAGGTTCAGAGAACTTGCAAAGGCAGCAAAACAACTGGAAGCACATCACAGTTCATTTTTTTTTCCAGTCAGCACAGCAAGGTGAGATGGATATGTGCTGCTTCATGTGACCAGATATCCTCTGTGTACCATGCTTGGGCATGTTTAACTCTTGGCAAACATTTCCTTTCCCTTGAGAGGCAGCAATGCTTAAGAATAACATCAAGCTGAACAATGCAGTTGTTTTGAATTTGGCTAAAGGGCAGCAACTAGCAGACTCTAAGATGTTTCTTTATTAGGAGAGTTAATTAGAGCTCTCAGCCCCTAATTCTCCTTGCCTTTTGTGTATGTTCTAAAAGTGTTAATAACTTCTGTACTTTTGTCCAGAGAGATCTGTGACGTGGGGAATTGCATGTCAGTGGAGAAAAGGTGAGCCAGAAACAATGTGTTCTGGCTTCAAGTCAAGGAAGTGATGATACTTGACAGTGAGCAAGAACACTTGGTCACTGCTGCTTGCTCTGTACTCAGCCACTGCATTTGCTTGGACTGCTCCCATAAGCTGAGGATACAGACATTTCTCTGCTGCAGCAAGCTTCTATGTTCCAGACAAATCCTCTGGGAGAAAACAGTTCCTTGTTCTGCAGGGCAAGGTGGAGGTTAAACCTGCCTCTCTGAAGACAGGGATTTTCCCATCCCAAGGAGTCAAGATACAGTCTGTGTGGGTAGCGGTGACTTTTCTGCCTCCTTTCTTCAGTCAGCCTGACTGCTGCCCTCCAACCAGAAAGTGAATGCTGAGGAGCTGAACAGGAAGCCTAACATGAAGTTCACTTTCTGCTTTTCTAATGTCCCAAATCCCTTGACAATAGAAAGCCCATTTCCCAAGACCTTCACAGCTGCGATGGTGCAACTGGAACCCTGGGAAATAGAAATGTTGCACTGATTGTAAAAGCCAGAGCAGAGGAAACAGATGGTATTTCAGAGCTACATGCGAGGAGCCCGTGGGCTTAAGTTGACAGAAGCTAGAGTGGGGAGCCTGAGAGAGTACTAATTTTGACTGGACAAGAGGGGTAGCAGGAAGCACATTGTCTGTTCCTGGGGAGAACTGCTGGCTGGCTGGGGCAATGGGAAAATGCCCAGGCTGGCACTGCTGGCCACACAGGGTCAGTAACAAGGGGAGCTGGTGACAGAAGCATGTAATCAAAGCTAGGACTTTTAGCAACAGGGTAACGAATGAAGAAGAAGATGTTCCAATACCAAGTCCCAGGCTGACTTTGTGAGGAACTCGTGGATGATGTAAAAGGTGTAAAAGGGTCACGAGGCACACATGAAACCTCACAGGTATTCTGAGATGCACGTAAGTCCACGGGATGGGGCTGAGCTCTGAAACAAGTAAGTACCCTGCCTCCAGCACCAGGACAGCTGAAACATTGGACATGTTCACACTAAGTGAAGGAGGAACATCAGAAACAAATGGTGACACGCAACAGATGACCTAAGGTCAGGAACACAGTAGTTGATAGAATTCAATGTCCCGAGATAGAAGGTGTCTTGGCTTTGAATTTTCAGGAAGGTTCTGTTAATTTTTTTCTGAGAGCTGTTAGAGCTAAATTCATTTTTTTCTCCTTTATTCCTTCCCTTCCCCCGAGTACCTGTGCAGATGTGTTACATGCTGGTTTCATCTTCCAAGAACACTATTCTTCCCCTTTCCATCTCCTCCCCAAAGCTTAATGCGGGAAGGTAAGAAAATGAGACAGAACATCTGCATTTCTAACAGTTCCCTGTTTTATTGCAGTACATCAAAGTAGGTTAATATTAAGTGTGTTACCAACATAAAATATTGGCGGTGAGTCATTTTTTACATTGTTGACTTTTCCACCTTAAATATTTCTGTGCAAAAGAATCTACATCATTGTTCTGTAGCAGAGAATCTCTTACAATGTCCCCTACAACATCGAGGGCATTAAACAAAAGAGTGAGAAGAGGCAAAAAGCAGAATCTTTTCCCCACACGCACACTTGTCAGCTTTGATACTCTAAAACAAAAAAAAAAGTGATTACATCTATGCCATGCAAAACTGTACAATAATATTACAATGAAAAAAAAAAACCTAAAAACCATAGTTTAAAAATAAATGATATGAAACTGTCATACATAAAAAGGCAGGTATAATTGCTCTGACATACCAACACTGGTTTGTTTGTTTGTTTCGTGGATTTCTTCCCTGTGGATGAGACTTTGTCAAATGCAGAATGAAAGTAGGTTATGCTGAGCTAGGGCTGGAAGGAAAGCCCAAGTAAGAGTTGGAATTCAGCCTGGAAAGCCTCCAGCAGCGTGGTTTCTGAGGGTGTTTATCAGATGCAGCGTGAACACAAAGCAGGCGGAAGGGTGCAGTTGGTGTTAGTGCAGAAAGCTGTCCCGTTTCCTCCATGAAACCGACTCCCAACACCACCACAACCCCCAGCAACAAGCTGCTGTGTGCCACTTTGCTTCTCAGACTAAGGCTCAGGAGGTGTCGGGGACTTGCACTGCAATAGATTTTTACCCTTAATGTATTAATTTAAAATGAAACAGTGTGCGTAACATGGAAAGGGAAAGAAAAAGCCAACCCAACCTTCTTCCACCCAAGAGCATGTTTGTCCTGTCATTCAGGCTCTGGCCATGCAAGACAATAGTGCCAGAATCTGTGTTACTACTCCAATTGTTTTGTTGTGAAAGGCTGAAACATTCAGTTACACGTGGGCTTAAGCTACATTAAGGGACACTTTTTGGTATGACAAGACCCTTAAAAACTTCCCTCTGCCCTGTACCTGAGAATAACACACCTGGCTTGTAGTTTTGTCAGAATCAAAGAGATAACATTCCTGCCTCGGTGTTGAAACTTGTTAAAATGGGCAAAACGCACATTCCTAACCAGCCATGGCACCTAAGGGAGAGAGGAAAAGCAGCAAGTACTTCACCACAGCCCCAGGAATGTTGTTTTTGAAACCACCAGCTGTCTTCTACAGGTAACAGAGATGAGAGTACTGTAACTCTGCTTTTGGGTGCATGAAATGTGGAAGGAAGCCACCCATCTCTCTCTGTGTGCACACGTGCAGGGGAAAACTAGTTACCAAAACTTTTTCATTCTGTAATGTGGAACCCTTAATAGCTGCCTGAATCTGTTCAGATCCTTTGTTGCCATGAAAAAGCAAGAGAGAGAAAGAAAGAAAGGCCAAAACCCAATAACCCATATGTTTAAGCGCTGTCAAAAATGCAAAACACCTTCAGTCTCAGCCAAAAGGAAAAAAACCAGCTCGATATCTACTGTGTACAGAGAACCTATGCTACAATCACAAACTCACCGGGAGATGCTCGGCTCCCTGAACAAAACGCAGCCCTCGAACTGGGCAGCTGAAGCAATGCCACAGTGCAGAGTAGCAAACATCAAACCTTAAGAGACGACTGTCTTGGAGATACCAGTCAAGCGTCTGACAGTTCAAATGACCAAGTTCCCTTTCCTAGCCCAATGAGTATTTATAAAGCTCAGCTACTGTATGCGTGGTTTCAGTGTTCATACCAACAACAAAGAAAAGATGAGTGTGGTTTAAAATTGAGTGTATGATCAAATGGTCCCCCAATACCGCAAATGATTCCAAGTCCTAGGACAAGTTTTCTCTTTTCAAATAAGCGACGTGGTCATTTGCTTTTCAACTGAGAGAACAGTTGCTGTTTCTCTTTTGAACAGATGTGTATAAAAATGCACAGTACCAAACTAATGATTAAATACAGTAATCCTAAAGGAGACTGCCAAGGCTTAGAAATTGAGGTGTACAAACAGTGTTAGGCCTGGGGAGATCTCGTCCTCTGGAGCTTCAGTTTTTTCAACACTACGCTCTGCCTGAAAAATGTCAGGGTTTGATATGGATAGGTTACAGGCACTGTAACGGAGCAAACACGGGAGTTTACTCGAGGTGTTTGCTGTGTCGTGGCTCTTTGGGTTCCACTTTCAGATAGAGCATTAGCTCAACTGCAAGAAAAAAATGTGTCTAAAAATCCACAAAAAAAGATCCCGTGACCCTCTCTCAGGGGGACTGTCACACAGGCTGCTCCACCTTAACTACCTGCTGGTGAAAAGCCTCCTCTCACCATCAAAATCAGGTTAATGTTTAAATACAACATACGGTAAATACGAAACTCGTCTGCAAAGGCTTTGAAAAGTGCGTGGACATGCTTCACCAAAAGGAGGGGACTGTGGGGAAAAAGCAGTGGCTACACTCGAAGCAATATGCAGCTTTTAAAGAGAAGCTGATGTGGAATTTTCATAGTGCCGCTAACGCCCTGCCTAGCTCGCCCTTGAAAAGACTGAACACTTTTCTGGGAGGAAAAGGTAGCTGTTGGCTAAAGCTTTCATTATTAAACGCCAGGCTTGCAAAAGCATTAGCTTTGAAGTGAAAACAAACACCACAACCAGCTCGCTACTCTGGAAAAACCCAAATAAGAGAGAGACAGGCTTTAGATACGATGGTTCCTAGAAAACGTCTTGATTTCCTGTCCCAAAGTAACACTGAACGAGCTTACAGCTGGACGTGCCTCTTGATTGAAAGAGAAACCTTACCTAGGAGACCAGGATGATAAATGGATTAGATCATCCGTGTCTCATTCCCTATTTTGCACTTAGGTCACACCTGGGAATTACTGTACACGGTTTGAACTTACCTATAGCTTCTGCTAGGGAAGACAGAAACTGGAAAACTCCAAACATCTATCTCTATGTGCGTGAAACGCTTGCTGACTGCAAGAATATGGAATGGTTTAGTAAGAGCCAGAACAAGCTTCCGAAACCCACAAACCCCAGTATTCTAAATACAAGAAGCCCTTAAGTGTTTGCTTACGGTCGTAGTAGAAAGCCGGCACCGAAGGCTCGTCTGAACACACTCCCAAATGAAAAACACACCTGCCTTGCTAACTAAGGAGAAGAGACACCTTCCTCTTACCATCCATCTGTACTCAGCCTCTCGCTCATTTCTGTTGACTGCATGACCAGCTTCAGCTTTCTATTCATTTCTGCAGCTTCGGTGGGCTCCGTCTCCCACCGCCATACTTTCTGCCCCCCAACCTGACCTGTTGTCGGAAGCCAGCAGCAGGTGAGTGCGCCGAAACCACCGCACATTGCACAACCCCACAGCACGGGTAAGGGAGGGAGAGGAAAACCAGCCTTGCCGGCACGGCAGTTGTGGGTCACTAGGCATCTTCAGCTACCACAGTGTGAACAGTGTGAGGTCAGTCCTCAAGGTTCTCGGTTGCTACAGTGAGCGCGTGGCCGGCCACGGCCAGCTGTGGGCTAAGGGCACTCGGTTGGCTGATGCCTATTAGCAACTAGTATTTGGTAACAAGAGTAACAGTTTTCTGGTTAAGGATGGACAAGGAGGTGTAGAAGACTGCTCTGAGTTGAACGTGGCCAAAGGATGACCCAGAGAGTAGTTTTCCTGCCAGATCCCGCAGCACTGATCTCCCTTCCTGCCTTAAGCAACTCTCCCGTGGCCTGCCCGAAGGTTCCTCCCCGCGCAGCCAGCAGCTGTGCCCGACACTCGGCTGCCTGCTGTCCCTGCCTGCCCGGGCCTGGGGTCACTTTCCCACCGGGGTCAGTTCTGCAAAGGATGAGGATTAACGACCACGGAAGCAGGACCTGCAGCTTCAGTTACACTACCGCGAGAAGCAGTCACACAGTGACGGCGCTGCAGAGCCCTGTCGCGGCAGAGCAGCCAGCGCTACGCTAAGGAGCGTCTGTCCTCCATGAGGGTTTAGGCCAGGCCTCCGAGTCTGCACATTACTGAGCGTGAAAACAGGGACAACACAAGTCTTAAATTAAAGGCTCTCTTAAATAAGCATCCATCTTCTGCTGCATACACAATGCTTTTTTTTTCTTCTTTGAATATATACATACGTATTTTACTCTAACATCTGCGTATTTATTTAAACTCTGTACTGTAGTAAAATATGCATCATTTTCATCAATAAGGATTTGCTGGCGACAATCAGATTGACATTCAAACATGGTGGCTGAAAGCTTTTATGTGCCTCTGACATACCGATCGTTCCCCGTGCAGGGGAAGGGGTCTCTGTGCTACTTTTGTACAGTACAATGAGCTATTGTATGAAAAAAATCAAACACCCTTCTGAATTTTCTCTTGTCGATACTGGTCTGGTCTACTTAAGCTACTTTTTGGGAAGGGGAGTGGTGGTGGTGCGGGAGGGTAGTGTAGGATAAATCTGTCCTTAAAAACGAAGCAACTGTAACCACAAAAATGAAACCAATACTAGTACAAACCTACAGCACCTGGTATTTACCAACACCCTAGCTTTGCTCGTTTGCTGCTGTCAAATCTGAGACAGGGAGGGTGAGGCAGTGCCGAATGGTGCTGAAGATGACCAGCTTTTACCTTCCTCTGTACCCCACTCCCAAATCACTTTCAGACAGGGAACGGGGAGGGTTAGGATGATGAAGGTGAGAACTGGAACAAGTGAAGGGGACAGCCATGGGGACAGCAAGCTGCTGTGATGTCAAATCTGAATGCTGAAGCAGTTCATGAGTCCCAACTCACGTGGTCAGAGCTCTCCAGGGAGAGGCTCTTGGTCTTGTGAGGAGAAATGGGGCTGGGAGGGCTGCTGAGGTTGGAGCTGTTTGATGCAGTAGAGTGTCTCGGAGAATCAGAGTCCTGCAGCCAAAGACACAGAAGAACCACCATTAAGTAACAGGAAAGCAAGCTTGAGAGTGGCTGGGGCGGGGGAATTGTGATCAACAGGGAACTGGATTCAAAGGCTCCACGTGTTTCATATGTGTCCAAAAATACTGAGGAATCTTTTTTTTTTTGCTCAGAATTTCCTGATTTGAGTGAGAAGAGTAAGTAGTGTGATCACTCTGCTTTCAGCAGGTGTCACTGATGCTGACATCAGGACACAGCACCTCTAGGACTTTTGCATTCTGCATGTTGCTGAGGGCCTTGTGGACAGCAGAGTGTGCGACTCCAGGTTGATCCTGAAGCTCTCATGGCTCTCACCTTTTCACAGATTATGATCTGAGATGGTCTTGCACTAAACTGAGAAATCTTTGTCATAGCTACCTCTGTCACTCCCACAATATTAATTCTAAGCATCCTATCAAGTCGCTCTTCCACACTACAGTAGAATGCAACTATATCTGAGCTTGAGTTTGGGTTGACAGTTGCCCTCCAGCTTCAACTGGAAGGATATGTTCGGTACCAGGAAAAGCCTGGGTGATCCCTAATTTTCTCATTCGTTGGTCAGAAAATGGGCTGGGCAAGTTTTGCTTACCAACCCCAGATTGAGCCCTCCCCGTGTAAAAACATTCTTGGTTGGAGGGACTGAGTTTTGCACTGGGCAGGATTGCAGTGCTATGATAATGATAATTTATATTCTCTGCAGAACAAGACTAAGTCCAATTTCTACTCTAAATTAAATTAATATATGATAATTCTTAAATTACCTTGTTAACTTCAGACAGCCCAGGTACAAAACATCTTCTGGGAAATGGTTGCTAAGATAGCTTAAAAGCCTTTGCAAATAAAGGGCAGAAGGAATATCATCACTTCAAGCTACCATACTCACTATCAAGCTGTTACTCTACTGGGCCAGTATTTTTTGGGAGCATCACTATTCATGTATCTCCAGGCAAGGAGCACAGAGAGCACTTCCTGCATGTTAAATACCAGAGCTGACCAAGGTTAAGTTTGACCAAAGGTTTGTCAGGATAGCTTGAAATACAGGAAATGCCAGTCTTCACTGTCAGCAACTCCTACACTTGTAGCCAAACCCACGACAGAATTTAACTTCTTCATTCTGCATCAACACACTTAACACACTCACCTCTCGCTCGTAGTCCCTTGCTGGTGCATCGCTGCCTTGGTCCAGGCCACCAGAGGATAAGGAGCCATCTGAGGGTGATGCCATCGGCTGGCGCTTTGCTCCGTAGCTGCCTCCTGAGAACTCCCTCCGCAAAGCACTCCCGTTTTGTGCAGACGACCCTAAATCGTGGGGAGGAATTAAACTGTGATACAGACGCCCACTCATCGTGCTAGAAATTTGTTACCCGTTTCTTTGGTTAGTTCTGCTCTCCTCCAGCAGGTCCCAGGACGCTCAGCCCATGGCTTGCAGGCTATGGGGGCTTTATGGGGATTAGGAACATGGTTTAGTGGTGGCCTTGGCAGTGTCAGGTTAGTGGTTGGACTCTGTGATCTTAAAGGTCTTTTCCAACCAAACAATTCTATGATTCAATGATTTTATCTTTCTTCTCTGCTGCCAGCTGCAGCTTTTCCTAAGGATTGTCAGGTTCCTCCCTTGGCAGGTCAGCATTAGCACAGACACAGTCACTACGTTCCCAACAAACACAGCAGTTGTAGAAACTGCTCTGGTGGCAGCCTAGTTCCTGTGGCCTCTTTCCCAGGGAGCAAATACATTGTACTGACAGGTATAGNTTACCCGTTTCTCTGGTTAGTTCTGCTCTCCTCCAGCAGGTCCCAGGACGCTCAGCCCATGGCTTGCAGGCTTTATGGGGATTAGGAACATGGTTTAGTGGTGGCCTTGGCAGTGTCAGGTTAGTGGTTGGACTCTGTGATCTTAAAGGTCTTTTCCAACCAAACAATTCTATGATTCAATGATTTTATCTTTCTTCTCTGCTGCCAGCTGCAGCTTTTCCTAAGGATTGTCAGGTTCCTCCCTTGGCAGGTCAGCATTAGCACAGACACAGTCACTACGTTCCCAACAAACACAGCAGTTGTAGAAACTGCTCTGGTGGCAGCCTAGTTCCTGTGGCCTCTTTCCCAGGGAGCAAATACATTGTACTGACAGGTATAGACTACAGCAGACATACAGGCTTTCTGCAAGCAGTTGGCAACAAGTTCAAATGTGTGTGCCTCAGGAAGGAAAAAAATCCCAGTAAAGCTGGGACACCAATCTTGCCTCTATTTTCCCACGGTCTGTTCTTTAGTCCCTTGCCTGGTCTCAGCACAGCTGACTGTGCTGACCCTGGCACAAAAAGGCAGCGTGGTAGCACTGGGAAAACCATTTCCAATGGAACTCTTCCATATCGGCAGCCTGTTTGCTATTGCCTTCTCTCTGCTCTAGCATCAAGAGCCCTGCTGTCCTGGTTTTGGCTGCAATGGGGTTAATTTTCTACCTAGTGGCTGGTACAAGGCTCCATTTTGAGTTTACGCTGAAGAGCATGTTGGTAATTGTGTTGGTTATTGCTGAGCAGTGCTTGCACAGCATCAAGGCCCTTTCTGCTTCTCCCCCTGCCCTGCCAGCGAGTGGCCTGGAGGTGGAGGGTGGTTTGAGGCCAGTGTGTGCCCAAGAAGCTGGGAGGGAGTGTGGCGAGGATGGCTGAATTGAAGCAGCCACAGGGCTATTCCATACCACAGGACATCAATCCTCACATATAAACTGTGTGAGGGGCAGGGTAGTTGGCAGGGTGGGCAGATCACTACTCAGATGTCGGTCAGCAGGTGGTGAGCAACTGCATTGGGCATCGCTTGTCTTTTCCCTGGGTTTTGTTTCTTTTAGATACTCTTATTTTATTTTATTCTTCTTACTGTTATGATATTTTAATTTAGTTATTTATTTCTTATCTTAATCCATGAGCCTTGATTTTCTTTTCTGATTTCCCTCCCGATGCTACAGGAGGGTGTGGGGAAGGGGAGCGAGCAAGTGGCTGCCTGGGGCTTTGCTGCTGGCTCGGCTTGAACCATAACAACTACACAGTTTAAAACACTTAAACAACAGTAAAGTAATCCCAAGGGTAAGAACAGAATCTTCATTCTAATGTCAGTTTTAAAAATGTGACAAATTACGAACGTGGGACTGTCCCAAGTGCCGGTTGCTTGTTGACGTGCTCTGCTGAGAGCGAGATTAAAGCACCGTGTTCAGCCTCAGCAGGGACAGAGTCAGACATCACTTCTGAAAATGCTGTCTAGTGGCAGTATAGACAGAAGCAAATGCAGGTGACCCTTTCCCTAAAACGCTTGTAGGTGGACCCCAAAGCAACATAGCAGTGTTTGCTTACGTGCTGCCAACCCGCTGCTGGCGCTCATCGATCGCCCTGGTTCCGTGCGGGACTTGGTGATTGAGGGGATACTGACAGAGCCGCTGAACATGGTCCGGCTTTCCTGGGGCCGAAGATTCTGCAACGCACACACACACACACACACAGTGACACGTTTACTTGTTGGCTGCTGGCTCAGCCTTGAATGCTATGAAGTAAAGCCCCCAAAGTACATTAAAGACCCCAACCTTACCAGAGCTGAATTATCTGGGCAGCAAGTCAGCAAAATTTGCAACATAAGAGTCTGCAGTTTAAGTGCAGAGACTGGAAGCACACGCAACGCGGTCGTGAAGCGCTGAATTACATGGACATGTGCAGACAACAGAAAGAGTATGTCTAATCCTTCAAGAACTTCCTTGGAAGGATGACTTGCAAGCCTAATTAAGCTGCTGTAATGAGTAACGTTAAGCTGTGCAACGCGTTCTTTCTGAACACGAGCATCCAAGGATCCCACCTAAAATTCCTCTCTCTGATGCCACCGTTTGTGCCATGCACGTGCAACTTCTTATACAGTAACGCTGTTAATCCCCAGTGCCTGCAGAGTCAGGAACACAGAGTGGATCCATCAATTGGAATTCTAAAAGGTTTGAACAGCATTACTCCAGACCCACACCAGTTGAGCCAAAGTGAGAATCAGCCTCCCGTTTTCAGCCTGCTCAAAGAGGATGATTGGAGCACGTGCTGCTGTTTTCCTGTGTATTTTGATTACGGCTCCTGTTTTGCATCCTGCGAGTTCCAGTGGTGTTTTCTAAACTGGTAAGCCACTGGAGTGAAGCAGTCTTTTACCGAGGGCAGAGATAAAACACAACACCTCTACTTGGATATGGTAGTTTTTTAAAAACAAATTGTCTTTAAAGGAATACTAGCTCTTTGAAGTGAGTTCTGGGAGATTTTGTTTCTGCTTCTGTTAACTGGCAGCTGACTTTAGGGAAAAAGACTTATTTAGCCCCATCTCTCAGACTGTCTAATGCTTATGCATATCATTTAATCTCGGGCTAGATATGAGACTTCATCCTGCTCCTAACGTGATTTGCACTATTAAGTCATTATCGTTAGCCAGAATTAGGTTTAGGAAACCTTTAGAGATGCAGCATGTGAAAAGAACTGCAGGTAGCTCTGAGCCTTTATTTCCACTTTACAACACACCCCCTACAATAACTGACAATTTCTTCCTGGTCACGTGTAATCATTTCCCTGTTCTCATCCTGAGATAAAGTAGTCACACATAAGACAACAGTTGCAACTGCAATGCCTTTTTAAGCTAGGATGTTATGGAAATTTCAGACTCGGAATAAACACTTCACACACCCCCACTTCCCCCTCAAGTGTACTCTCACACACTACCCATTTCTCTGTATTTTCAAATGGACAATTAAACAGAGGATTTGTAACAAACAGATTTTATATAGTTCAGACTTTATCAGAACTGTTAGCAACCTGCTGGCAAATCCAGTTTTACACTGATCCTCAGTCATTGCTATGACAGACCTCTTTGTCCTTACAGTCAACCCTTCGCTTCATATTCTCTCAATGGGTTAGAACCAGCTGATTTTTAACATGGAAACAATGAGAAAAAATTACAATCCCTCCTCCCATTCCCAGGTCTCTCAAACATCAACAAAAGAGAATCAGAGGCTTTACCAATGAAAAAGCCCTGTTTAATTCTCCCTGCATCCATTGCTGCACTATTCTCAATGAAGAGTTATACCCAAGGACTTAAAAAAAAGTCTCTTAAATCATTTGTGGGATCATACTGCTGTCTCTTGCTTGCCTTCCTCCTCCTCCTTTTTCTATTCTCCACACCCCTCCACCACCTCGCCCCTCCCCGATGTTAACAACCAATCTAATTTGTAATATAAAATACTAAGTTTCTGCGCCTGTGTCCCTCACCATGCAATAAACAATCTGAGTTCCAGATGAGAATAAGAGCATCCTGGTTGTACACAACAATGGAGGCTCCCCTGAGAGCAGCAAAGGAACTAATGGGCCTTACAAAGAATAAGTTAATGCTGTCATTAGTACACTGGTGCTGCAAGAAAGGCCTTTTGTTCTCCTATAAATAGTTCATTTTGCAAAGAGAACAATTATGTTTAATGATAAGGTGATTAACTTCCTTACCAGTGACTGAACAGCCAACATAGAGGCATCAGGGGAAGAAGGGAACAGGTGGATTTTAATAGTGTATTCTAAGGATGATTCTTTTTCATGACCTCAGTTTGCAAAGTCCATGTAATTCCTCACAGAAAGTTTCTCCACAAAGCACATCTTTAATTTTCATTTTTTTTTCCTTTGTTCTAAAAATAAAATAATCACATGCCAGTGACCGGGACATTTTTGGACCAAACCCCCTGGAAGTGATACGCACATGATGCAGAAAGGGGGTTCAAAGGAAAACAAATGGCGGTTATTAGCGGTAGTTATAAAGCAGCAAAACGCAGCAAGTTAAAAACAAAGAAAAAACCAAAACCAACAAAATCTCAGCTTGCTGTACTTAAGGAGAGAGACAAAACCCCCTCTTTAGAGCAACAATTCAAACCCTAGCAGGAAAATTCATCCCCGCTGCTGAACCACCTGGAGAAAGGTGAGAGATGAGAAGAAAAATAATCAGCAGCTGAGAAGCTGCTTGCTGAGCAAAGTCAGCCACTATGGAGCAGGGTGAAAGACTCAAATCGACTCAGGGCACTCCACACCCAGTCAGAGAACAGAGCTGCTGGGGAGCTGTGGGTTATGTATGTGCCATGGGTGCTGGCAGCTCTTCAGCGTTACCCATACTCAGCCCTCACACCCACGCTGCCTTCCCAGGCAACGGGGCTGGGACATACACACAGGATCTAACTCGACAGTTACAACACCTCCAGCAAACTGCTTCTCTGTCCCTCGTGCTGCATGCTTTTGTTTTGGGGTTTTTGCTTTGGTGTTCTGTTCATTACAGTTCAAACATAAGCTTTTAATTCTTCTGTGAAATAATGGAACAGAACCAAAGAACCTACTGGAATGGGTCATTTTTTTCAGCTCCCCTATCGATTTGGTGCTGTTTTGGTTCCAATATCCCACATGTAGCTGGGACCAGGTTCCCCTCAGAGGGAGTGCAACCCTTCTTACACTAAAACCTTGACAACATCAAGGGAGGATGGACAGACATGAAACCAAAACTAACAGACTTGCTTTCCCTACAGCTTACAGCATCTCTACCCTCAAGCTGCAAAGGAGACAAACGCTTGTCTTTACACAAGACTAAACTTCTGGTGCTCTGAGGAGCTGACAGGTACAAGATCCCAATGCCCCAGGTTGCCTACTTTATGTTTTTCCTCCAATTTATGCTAGCAGGCTGTAACGAACCCTCACACAGCTGCTGAGGCTGCGTGAGGGATCTTCTCAAAGCAAAATTGAAAAGTTATTGTCTGAAACATCAGGGGTCACTTCCTTAGGGAAGGAAAGGGAGAGGGTGGCTCACAGTCTAGTGAAACATCACTGCATATTAAACATGTAAAATTTTCTAGTGAAGTTGCATTAAAAACAGCTTCTTAAAACCAGAACTGAGATACAGCTTCAGTGACCCTATAATGACCTTCTAAGAGAGAAACAACTTTCAATTCAGCTTAATGTATTTATTTTCTTTGCATTTCAATAGAGCTTTGCTGTTGTGTATTTGCACCTCTCCTCCTACCAGAAAAGCCAGGATGGATGCAGACCTGTCATCACAGGGCACGTTCTCCAAAATCCTGCAACTTCCTTTTTTGAGTAGTAACAGCTGTGAAAACTGGGACTTGACAACAGCAACAGAGGAGTGCACACATGCCCAGTCAAAGCTCAGCTGGGCAAATTTGGGTTGGAGCCATACTGCAGGGATTTATATTCCTCCTGTGTTTTTGAATTCTCTCTAGTGTTTATGCAGGTACCTATACAAAAAACCTTCCCAGCCAGAGGGATCCAAAAGACCAACCAAAAAGCCCTCAAAGCAGTCTGCCAGTGAAGGTTTGCCACGCACATTTGAAGGGTGTCTGAAGGCCTCAGAAACCAGCAGCAGGGTTTCCATGACAGCCACAGCTGTGGCTCAGACCCAGACAAACTCTGAGCAACCAACCACCACCACCACATATGTCTAACCTGGCAGATTATTCTGGATTTAGCTGCGGGTCTGTCCCAGGCAGAGCTGCAGGCCACAGCATGGTATACAATGCCACACATGGCACATGCCTGTGTCCCTACACGACCAGCAACCCCCACGGAGTCAGACCAGTCCACACAATACAAGAAAAGGAGACGACCCATTCCCCCAATTTACATCCCAACTGGAAGGACAGCAACAGAACAGTATTCTACCTCAGCCTTTGCTTACAACTATCAAGATTAAGAGGACTCACATCAGCAAGCTGCCATCATCTTTCATTTTGATCTCACTTGTGCACGTTCTATCATTGCTTATTTGCTTTAACCTAGAAGCTGTCCGAAGCACAACCCGTGTCTGTCTGTCTCAGTCTGCCCACAGTACTGTGTAAAACTTCTTGCATTCCACGTTTTCATCACAAACAAATGGTTTGAACTTTGGGTTCAACACAGACAGACCCAGAACCTTTCCCTAACGTAACCTCATACACTGCATCCTGCTACTGACCACTGGAGGACGAACACTGTAGAACACAGAACTTGTCATTCAGAACTCCCACATCCTTCCTAGTGATTAAAAACGCTATCCTCACAGCAGAAAGTTCAATAGGCTTTCTTTTCTAAAGCAACAAAGTGTCTGCTTTTTGGCACGTCAGAGCTGCGGAAAGACTGCAGCTGATAGAAGTAAATAGGTCAGCTGGGACAAAAGAAAGTTAAAGGGTGAAGGTGAGCAACCGCTCACAAGGGGTTTTCTCCCACGTTAATAGCCAGGCAAAAAGAAAAACCACACAGTATTAGTAGAGCGAACACCTGACTCAGCCGTTCGTACCCTCCGAGTCATAAAGTCTGGAGTAGCGCGGACAGAGCGTGGAGGCGGGGAAAATGCAGGGTGTATGGAATCGTAAGAGAGGAATTTTTCAGCTGAATTAACGGTCATGTGGTAGATGTGCTCAAAGTTGCTCGGAGAGGAGATCAGACGGGAGTGATGATGAGGGGATTGGTAAGGGGAACGCTGCTACCAAAGACAACAGAGAGAGAAAGCAATGAAGGATGGTTCGTTCAGGTTACATCGGCAATAGCAGTTCACGAGAGCGGTCAAACACTGACGGACAGCCAGACAGCAGCCCTGCTCGCCCGCCAACACACAGGTTCTTACATTGTCACCCCCACTCCTCTGAGCACCTTCCTTACTTGGTGTCACAGGGGCCTGCCGCCCTTGCTGTTGCTAAAACATTAAAAACAAATAAAACTTTTAACTCATTGGGAATCGATTCTAACATTTATTATTATTATTTGATATTTCAAAGAGCACCACAGCTGTAAAAGGTGCTTTACAGACAGTTGAGAAGCATCGGTTCCCTGCCTTGAGGAGCTTACAATCTAAAATAGACATAACACAACAAAGGAAGGTGAACACAGGTGAGATGGTGTGGGGAGAAGAAAAGATGAGAATACACAACAGTTAAAGATCTTAAGAGATTTCCTTCTGTTATTCATGCATTTCAGTGATTCCATTAAAATTAATTGTCACCCGTACAACAAACACAGAGCACTTCTAACGGAAGGGAACAGTGTTTCGACAGGATAAGGACGCAGGTTGTGTGGGAAGGTGAACTGGTTAGTGTCAGACAACTGGGACAATTTCCTCTGCTGTAAACAGACGACACAAGGCCTATGTCCTTCTGCACATCCACTTCATCCTCACAGTGATGGTAGTGATGAAGGGACTTGACAATGCCCATTCTGTGCTGCAGAAGACTAGGCCCTGAGCAGATAAGGTGCAAAAGTATGGGGAAATTCAATTGCTTGTGACAGGTCAAGTTAGCAACACGTTCCCAAAGGGAGACATAAAGAAAGAGAGGGGAGAAATAATCCTGCAGATTAAACAGAAACAATTTCAAATTCATCCCTGCAGAATGTGCTTATCTGAGTGCTCTTGTAATTTAAAGTAAGTCCAGATTTCATCTAAGAGCATGTCAAGGCTCGGTGTCCCTCCCTGTGCCATCTGTACACGTGCAGCAGCTCAGCCTGCAAGGGGATGGTTTGCCAGGCGGCCACGAGCAAATCAGGACACCTTTTCTAATTTCTAACTTCTAATTTTCTCTTCCCTTTGTGCAGCTGATGTCATCACGTTAAAACAAACAGATCCAAGTAACATTAGAAATGTTAGGACTTAAAAAAATAAAATATGGTAAAAATACAGCTTACCCCTCCACTAAACCTAAGGCACTACTTTTTGTATATGGAACGTATTAAAAGTCTGGAAGAACATTAAGTCACATCCCAATACATATTATCAAACATTATTGTTACTGTTCTCTTTATTTCAGCTGGTAAAATCCAACTTGTTTCTTTATTTTTTTAAACACATGGTTAATATGAGGCTTTGCATGTTAACCAAAACATCAAACACCACATTATGGCATATAAGACATAATATACATTAAATTGTTACTAGTAAGTTTAGCAGCATCTAAGTGTCATCAGTAAGAGAAGCCACCATCCCAAGAATGGTCCAGGAAAGCAGACTTTGCCAAGTTGTCTGCTCACAACAGAGAACTGGCAGCAAAGCCAGCTGCGTTCCTAAAACCCAGTAAGGGAGAAAAGGGAGTGTCTAAAATCACAAGCTTAAAAAGCAGAGGGTAGGGCAGCTGCAGATCATGAAAATATTTATCTAGCATTCATGAATGTGAGAAAGCCACGACATGGCGACATTGTAAAAGTGATCCTCCATGGAACTTTCTCCATGGACTCCACCATTATTAGATGCATGCATGGGGTTCCCACTTTCTTTAAAGAATACCAAATGCAGGTAAGTATTCGTTTGCTCTAAAAGTTTCTCGTTTGAAACAAGCAAAGCTTCACACATCATCTAGAATGGAAATATAATGGCTCGTGTATAATGAGGTCAAACTGAAGCATAATGTTCAAATATAATGGCAGTCAAGACTAGCTTTTGTAAGTAAAATACTTAGGCATGCAGAATATGAAAGCAAAATCAATCCTGTACATCTGATGTACACAGAGAGGTGGTCTGTGCTGCAGTAAGTGCAGTTCCAGATTTCAGATCTTCACTACAAAGGAGCATCCACGATAAAGTGGCTTCGGGGGACAAGAGGGCAGAAGGGAGGCCAGACTGTACGGCCAGTTAATTGGTGACAGGCTGCTAGGGAAGAAAAACATGTAAATAAATGAGTTTGGGGATATACTAACAGGAACGATTCTAAATTGTACAAAACAAGGCAATGACCCAGATCTAGTATCCACAGCAATAAGACACAGATATGAATAACAGCTCTGTCAACAGCAAGCAAGAACTTCTGGTTTCTGTTATGCTGTAGCCCACAAACTTGCTTGTCGAAGCCAAACCCCCGAGTAACTGCTTGCCATGAAGAAAAGAAGGCTGCCAATTGAATGATAACCTCTAACATTTACTCTCTCAAATTTGACCTCACTCTGAGCCTTGGGTATGTTGGTTTCTGCCCAAACACAGGGCTACGCTGTCTGTTGATAGAGAGAATAATGTGGGACCAGGCTAAGAGACTGCAAATTGCCATGAACATCTCTCATGCTCCAGTCACAGCCTGTTGCAGACCAAGGAACAACACACAGAGGAAACATTTCTCCCCAAAGTGTGGCTGCATCGGGCAATCACATGCAGGCAGGTATGTTGCACATATGTAGGCATATGATACAACATAACACATAACCTGAGTTTCACACACTCCATTTACCCAATTTTCATTTGGTACATATACATTACAAATACAAATTAATACAAATTAAAGGCAGGAGAGTCAGGTTAGAGGGACTGCACAGATAAATTCTGATTGGATTCATATTGCATATATAAAGAGATATGTATGTATCAATAAATATCAACACATAGATATTTAAAAATTGATATTTGCTTTATGAAGTTAATCCACGGATGCCAGACAAAAGCTAGATTGAGCTGGCTATTTAGTTTGTGACAATCTCATCTAATACAGAAATTAAAATATCTATTCTCCTATAAAGCTCACTTATTACTAAGGATCCTTTGGCCTACGGGGCACTATCCTGACTCTGGTGAAGGCTCATGCTGGGTGAACAAATTTATATCAGTAGATCCAGCCAAATTTGAAATCGTTCAATTAAGGCAGAAGTAGCTGCAAATAACAAAGCCTACTCCATTTCTTTTACACTTTCTGCATTCTAGCATATATATATAAAAAAAAAGAAGTCACATCACTTAAAATAGCTAAATGAAGAGAATTCGAGAAAACTGTCAGTAGCCTTGCACTACTTGTTCCCCCTAGTGGTAGCTCTCTTAAAGCACAAAAATGTATTTTACCGTTGGCTGGAAGCAGGCACTCACAAAGTAAAATGCTGCAATCTTTCTCATAGTTCTATAGAAACACTTTTTCTTCTGAAAAATACCAATCCATTTAATAATAGAAAGGAGATGTTCCAGCTGCAAAATCATCACACATGCTAAACAGCTCACACACACAAAAATAAGCTATTCACCTCTCTGGAACAAGGTATGATGTATCAAGTGAAATAATGGATCAAAGTAACTCTTGACAGAACCTTTATTTCCTAATCTCAAGTTACACTTTCAAATTCACACACTTTCAAGTTCTGTGACTGACACAATTCTGTGCAATGTTAGGAATAAAAATATAACATGATATTGCAAGGAACTGCTGGAAACATACAGACCCAGTCTGCTTTATCTGCATAGACATCTTCCAGCATTAAGACTGACATCTATTTGCTAAAAAAGAAATTTTTTAATAGTAACTTTAAAAAGAAATTGCAACAGTGGAACAAGTGCAGAAATTGATTCTATACTGTACACATTTTTCTGATGTCTTCTCATCACTTTTAAGTGTGGAAAGCGACTCATGAATTTCTTTCAAAACATCATATTGATTGGTAAGAAGCGAAGTACCAGCCTTAATTTCAAACATGACCTTTGAGATAATACAAAGCTTGTGTAATGAGAATGGATTCAAAGCCAAAAGACATTTAGAGATGACACAGCTGAATCCATGTAAGTCTAGAAAATTCTCTCCCATGGATAAAAATCATTCCTCATTTTACACTTTCCAGATTTGGGGCTTGATGAAGAGTCCTAGCAGCTTTTGTTTCCCCTGAACTTTCAACTTTTGATGGTGTGGAACAGGATGTCTTTGACTACTGTTTGCAGTGGCAGATTATTTCTCTGCTTGAGAAGAGCCAGAAATATTTTAAAGAACTCATCAGAAATAGAAAAGAGAAAAAGGTTCTGATCTACATCCTGCCTTGAAGCACATTATCATTCTTTGTTTAACATTACGTACATATATACTCACATCAGGTAAGATACACACTACTTGCCAAGTTCCCTTGGATTTGTCATCTGTTTTCTAGAAGCAGCTCCTTCACTATTTAGTTATGAACACACACACACACACACACATATGCTTTGTTGGTTTTTGCTCAACTGCACTGAATAGTTTTGTTATTGAGAGGTTCTGCAGTATCTCCAGTATGAAATTTCAAGTAGATCTTTTCCTTTCCTTGCATATTCTCATCTACAGAAAACAGAGTGCCAGAAGGGCTCATGTACAGTATGCATATTTTACGGCAAAATGCAACGTAAAGGTACCGTTTGCTGTAAAAATGAAGAAAAGTGAGTATATGAAGGCCAGAGGTTATGGTCCTGAGCTCCCAGTGCATCTACACAGCACACTTTATTGTCCAGTATTATTGTTGTTTCCTTTGGGCTTTTCAGCATCTGAAAATCCCAATTTTGGCATCTGCTTTCTGCACAAACTCCCAGTAATAATGATGATCATTTTAGACAGTGCTTCTTTCCTAATGCCTTTGTCTTACAGTGGTACTCCTATCATCTCCTTGATATCATTTAATCTGATCATTCTTACAGTGCTAATTAGCATCTTCTGAATCTCATCTCTGTCATTGTGGATGAGTTTAGAAGACAATATGGAACACACAAACAAGATGGTCAAAAGGTAGCCTGCAGCAAGCAGTACAATAAACTCCCCTGTGAACAATATATTATTTGTTCTTTAGTTCATCACTAATTTCCAGGTTAGTATTTCCTACGTAAGGTTTTGTGGAAATGAAAATGTGTGTGTGTGCTACTACATGTTTTCTTCTCCCATTTTTCAACTTAAAAGGATAGGTTTTATCTAAGAAGTTCTGCTCTATCGAGACTACTTAATTTGGAGAGAAAATAAAAACAAGCATTTTTGGCAAGGGAAGAAACTTAGTCCCTACACGGTGTTAAGTTGCTACAGATCCACTGTTTGAAAATAGACTAAGTTAGAGCTGAAGAGGGGATGAGAAGAAAGGAACTGAATTAACTTCATAGAGGAAGGAATTTCTTCTTCTGTTCCTACAATAAACACATGCCCGAATCCTCTTCATTTTGTCCTTTTATGTGGCTGACAAAAATTATCAACACTGATAGGCCAATCTGCCATAACACCCAGGAGGCATTTGCCACTCCTCCTCCTCCCCTTGATTGTAAAGTGTCATCCTATTATCACATACAGCAGTTATTTACTAGTCACATACTAGTTACATTGCTCCTGACACGAAACACATCAACACTCCGAACACACATTTAAAGTGGTACTTGTCCTTCGCTTATTTGCAGCCTCTGTTGCAGTCACTCACATGTACTTTTGTACTTACCATTGGAAGGTCTTTGAGGATCTGTATACCATCTCCTGGGCCCATATGTGCTATGTGGTTAAAATTAGTTGGGTTAGAAATTAATTTATTTCTCATTTCTGGATCGCGAAGCATCTCCCTAGAAGAGAAAAGACTTTGTTTAGGTATTTCATTGGGATAGAGATTGGACATTTGTAAGACACGTAGAGCTTTGATTCTCAGCTACTTTTAAATGAAAATTAACTACTGAACCATTTTAACAGTGATAAACCCTTGCTATCAGCACTGGCATGGACAAGCTTCCAGCTTGAAGAGTGGGCAAGGGGCCAGAAGAAAGGAATGCTGTTTGCAGGCTAATAGCCCATGCCCAGTAGTTACCAAGATTCAAAGAACATACAATCACTATGAGCTGACAAAAAGCTCTGCAAGATGAGTAAAAGCAGAACTCATTTGTGATGTATTACAAAGTGGAGATGAAATGAAGTATAAGGTATGAAAATAGAATTAAAATAATACTGCAGTACCTTTCTCAGTCTGTGGTCAGAATTAAAAGCTCTTCGAAATGGCAAGGATGCATTTCAGAACTCAGAATAAATACAATCTTAAAAGATCAAACCGCAACCAGCTCAGAAAAGGCAAGGACAAGAATTGGAATTTTATCTCCACTGTACACAGCTTTTCTTAGAGCCAAAAAGAAACAAAAGCTGGGAGCCAACCATCGGTAGAAGACGCTGGAAGTTAGAAAACTGAAACACTCAAGTTCATGGAGCATAGCTTAGCACAGTAGCAGGTCATCTTTAGTGACTGATAGTAAATGGTCAGTAACATCCTCTGTGAACACTGAGTAGTGCAGACCTATTTTTATGGCCATTTAGGAAAGTATTTGTGACCTGTCAAAGACTTCTATTAGGAACTCATCCAGAAGTCCTATGTCCTCTGAAGAGGTGAGTTTTCTGAGATTTACAGAATGCTTATGTGGTTAAATCTATTGACTTGGGAATACTGCTGAGAGCAGAATTGCCTTCAGAAAGAAAAGCAGAACCAGAGTCTGAAAGTAATTAATTCATATGCATAGTTAGCAATAAAATCTCCTTTTGCAAAGTGTTTATTACAGATCTTTATATATACAGGATATGTGCACACCTATGTACCTATATACAGTATGTGGAGACATGCATTCCAAATTACAGCTGTTTTACACAATTAATTTGCACTCATGAACACTTGTGTATCCATATCCAAACTGGCATTCACACACATTAAACACTGAGGATTAACGTGGTAGTGAAAAGACAGAAACATCTGAATGGGCATTCCAGAAAGCAACAAATGAAGTACTACATTGGCATCAGTCCTTCAGGGCCTACAGGCATGTACAGAAGACAAGTACATGTTGAATACCGACCTCCTCTGCTGCATCCTCTCCTCCTCTGGTACTCTGAATGAATAGCGGCGCTTGTTGTTGATGTTTCGAACCATTTGCTTCCTGCTGTTATCTGATGTCTCAGGAACGACCAGTTCATCGCCCTCTGAAATCAACATAAACATGATGATCCAGTGGGACAACTGATTAGGTGGTGATGGAGTTTGAATTGAAAGACTTTTCCTGTCCCTGCACTTGCTAATGTTGAACACCATCCATTCATTTCCCATCAAACCTGAACAAGTGCTTCTCAGATGGGTTTTATTGGTCACTTTCTACCCTGTTATATAGTAACAGACTTAGCCCTTCTTCACATACAAGCAGACACAATCGTGTTCTCAAAACAGCACTGACTTTCCTTCAAACCAAGCATTTAGGTGGGCAGGAAAGGATCTCGGTCCTCTATCTCAAATTTTCTTTGGCAGTTCTCATAGAAAAATGACTGTAACAGTCTTGCTCTGCCAATTGCCTGGAAACTCAATGCAGGATTCTTTTTCATTCATTCCCTGCTCCAAATAGACTACTCTTTTGGAAATGTTTCAAGACTGATGTATTTTGGTGCAACTGTGGGAAAAGGGAAGATTTTTTTCCACACGTGTGGCCAAGGCGTCTGTAATAACGACATGAAATGTATAGCAGCAGTAACCACACAATAGGAGCGTTACTTTGAATCAACGCTGACACTGCTCTGCTTTGTTTCAGATACATGGAAGCTGAAGTTACACTTAAGCCTGTACACATCCCTGACACCTACTGCTCACTGCCAAAACAGTTTTTGTATGGAACTGAACTCCCTTCCTTGAGATCAACTGGAGATATCATCAGTTGTGGGGTCTACAAGGTAAGTAGCTTCAGGTAAAACAAACTTGCAGTCTTTTAAAGAGATAGATCTGGAGGATACTTTACTGTTTTGACAGCTTCTTCTAAAAGACAGTGAGAAGTGTACAGGAGCAAAGCATCAGCCTTACTCAATTCTGATCCTGTGCTCTCCATATTTTTCTCTCTACTTTTAATGTCCAATTCTTACTAGACTTGAAAATTCTTTACACATACTTCCACCATATTGTTCCTCTCTGCCACTGTCATTCCTTTTATACTGATTTGCTAGCAATGTAAATAAACACTGAAACACTGACAGCAGCAGTATATGTTTCTAGAGTGTTTGTTTCCACTATTTTCAGAGTATTTATTTTAAAAAGACTGCTAAAACAAAGCACATCCTCTCCCCATCTAAGAGGTTAAACAAAAGGTTATGGAAATTGCTCAGCTGCACACTTATGAAATGGGGTCTAAAAAGAAAACAAAAAGGTCAAAAAGACTCATAACAGAAATAGAATTCTAAAGCTAAAACTTTGGCGCACAATATGTGGCTCTAATAACAGGTTATGAATATATAATATTGTATTACTTTCTAATTCTTGGGAAATGCTAGTTTAGGTTAAGTATAATATCAATTTGAATCTAGTACTGCCAAGATCACTATGAAAGTCTTTAATTGTGTAGGCATCTTTAGACAGTGTTCTGGCAGGTTATCCCAGATTCAGAGGGAGCATTCAGTCATTCTATTTTCTATCTCCAGTCTTCATTCAAGCCTTCCTTGAATATTCAAAAAGGTACAAAAAAAAAGTTAACAGAATCATTTTGGTTGGAAAAGACCTTTAAGATCATCATGTCCAACCACTAATCTCACACTGCTAAGTCCACCACTAAACCATGTCCCTCAGCACTTCAGCTACGCATCTTTTAAATATCTGCAGGGATGGTGACTCCACTCCTTCCTGGGCAGCCCGTTCCAGTGCTTAACAACCCTCTCAGTCAAAAAGTTTTTCCTACTGTCCAATCTAACCTCATCCTTGAACAACTTGAGACCATTTCCTCTTGTCCTATCATTAATTACTAATTTGAGAAGAGATCAACCCAAACCTCACTACAACCTTCTTTCAGGTAGTTGTAGAGAGTGATGATGTCTCCCCTCAGCCTTCTCTGCTGCAGGCTAAAGAACCCTGACTCCCTCAACCACTCTTCATAAGACTTGGTTCTCCAGACCCTTCAATAGCTTTGTTGCTCGTCTCTGGACATGCTCCAGAGCAGCTGTGTAGCAGACATCACTGCAATCACTGTGGAACCTATAAGCTTTAGCTTTCTCACAAATTAACCACCACACATATCTTTGCAAGGTCGCTTTCTACAATGCAGAAATCCAGGACAAAAAAACAGAAATGCTCTTTCTAAACAAAAGTATGTATGATGAAAATTACTTACCTGCCATTTTGTTTTTGAAATATATTAATCTAACTGTCTCCAGGCCTAAAAGGTTTAGTGATCCTTCTGTATTCAAAGGTCGTACCTGAAACAAGGAAAAAATCCATCCTTGTAATAGTAATAACTCACATTTATAAAGTGCACCTTACTCTGAAAGCTCCAAGTGCATTATAAACCCTATAAAAAAAAGAGCACTGTTACAAAGCCAACCTGGGATCAGAAGAACATCAATGGCCAAAGCAAAGCCTGCTCCACATATATGAGACACAGGCACTGCACTATTCCTCCCAGCGTTTAAATAAATCATTCCGTTAGAAGCCTAGTTCATAAAACAATTCAGTTTTGCCTATTAGCTGCATAAAGCAATAAGCTGTGCTTTTATTTCGTCTTGGTATCACGTCACAATAAGCCTTTGCAACTCGATAAGAGTATATACAGACTGTTAAAATCTACTGGGATTTGTGATTTCCAATTCCAAAATGAAAGAAGCAATCCACTCTCAGAGTCTGCAAATTGTGTTAGAAACAATCTCTTCACAATAAATTGCCATTTTTGAGCCTCCTAGATGCTGCAATTTTTATTTGTGAAAGTAGCTTCACTCATTAAATGGGCAGTCTGGAGCCAAATATTAATCAAAGTACTAAATCATATTCTGCTGTGCAGGAAAAAAAAATAGCCCCAACTGCTTTAATAACTCAAAGTATGGACACCAGAGAAGTACAACAAATTTTCTCTAAAAGGCCAGGTCTGCCTCTCTCTTCAAGATGGTTAGTGGCTGAACACCTAGATCTTTATTTATCCTTACAGCATTGACACAATATTTTCCTGGTCTGAATCTGACATACGGGGAATTGATATGCAGACACTGAACACCAGACATCAAAGGCAATTTCTTGTAGTTCTATGTCACTGAAATACCAGTAAAAGTATTGTGTTGACTAATACAAAGTTGAAGGCTGCCTAAACTATGGGAAAAGATCCATTCTTCTTTTTTTCTTTCAAATACAGCTGAGCAAACATCTCCTAAATACCAAGGAAGTGTCAGTTTTCAAAAACTTCCTTTTGATCAGTGATCCAAACCTGACATCATCTTGGTTTTAATATTTGTATTGATTGAATCAAAATATTCGAATCATGTCCATCTACAATACTGTCAAACAGCACAAGACAGATTTTTAAAGGCCTGTTTAATTATCTTCACATCCACCATCTTCTGGTAATAACATAGATGCAATCAGTGCCAACGAAACCATACCCAATTAACAGCAAGAAACTCCTCCCTACAATAACATCACTAAGTCTGACAAACTCACAGGCTCCAGATCATCTAAAACAGTGAAACCACATGCAAAACACATTTCATATCTTACATTTTGAACACAAAAAGCACTAGTTTATTTGCAGTAGCTGGTTTTTTAGTTCAAACACGTTTAAACAAGCAGTTTCAGTTATGGCTTCTAATGTGCCTAAAAAACCTGGTATGACTGTAGTAAAACAATACTGAGCCTAGGCCTATTCTATTGAACCAGCAAGTTACCTTTTTGAGAGGAATAGTCTGGATCCACTCCATGGAGTTCACGTCAAAGATATCAACTGCATTTTCACTGTACACAGAGAGGTATGGTGCATTGTAACCTGAGGAGGAATAATTAGGTATAGCATCATGTGCTTTAGTCACTGCTCAAAAGATACAATTTCTTATGGTTTAATCATATTTCTTAAAAAAACCAAAAAACACCTACTCCACAATCTAACAAAAATCATTGCAAAATGTGTTTTAACTCAACAGATACCAAGAAATATATTCTGAAGGCAAACCAACACTACGAAAAAAAACCTCACTTAAAACCTCCACGACTTTTAACTTTGAAGAACCAAAATACTTTTTGAACTAGAAGGGATTACAATTTACTCTGCTTAACACTGATGTAATTCAAAATGGGTTCTTTTTTCTTTGAAAAGGCTTGTTAAGGGCTCATATTTTGTAAATGATGTGGTAGGAAAATATATTGTTATTTAATAACTGTCATTTGAACTGAGCTCTTAGTCTTTGGGTTATGTACTAAATGAACTTCAGTTGGAACTAAGCACCAGAGTCATAAAAATCTTCATGTTTTCTTCTAGCTTTAATTCTCTTTTCTTATTTTCTGGATAGTAAAGAGAACTCATGTGCTACTTATCTGGCACATTTCCCCACAATGAAATTTGTTCCGCTGGGCCCACTTCTAAAGAAGAAATCAGAATCCCATGTTGGCAATGAGACTGCCATGGTCTGCCAAGACTAACAAGAGCATCCAATTTATGTTTAAGTGTAACACTGTTTGCTATAAAATATACCTCCATTCTGAATTGGAATAACATCAAGTCACTTCATTTAAGGTGATCAAAACACTTTCACAAATATTAATGGCCCCTACAGAGGAACTACATGTGAAAATACCTGTTTATCAATCTATCACAAAACCTTTTATTCTGATTCATTCATTCTCTGAGTTCATGACAATAATCACACTGTTGCTTGAAAATCAGAAGGGGCACACAGCCTGTAAAAGCTGCTCCTTCCGCATTCAGAAGAGGCTTCACTCAAGGTGAAATGTTCCTCTCTTCTGCAGTGTGACTGCTGTCAGAGTGAGGAAAGAAGACAGACCATTCTGAAAAATCAGCCTAAGTCTGGGCTCATTCACAGATACTCTGAGGACAAATTTGGGTAATCTTTGTCTGCACTCAGAAAGACATTAAAAAGAAGATAGTCATTGCAGGGTTTTTGGTTTCCCCCCCGCCCAACTATCACAAAGTAAAGCCCCAGCTTTGAAAAAGACGTGCCATAAATGTTTAATAGTTCTTGCTAAAAATGGAAATCTATTACAGTATTTTTCCTTTAAGATTAAAAAAGTGTATTTTCTATACTGCCTGCTACATATTGTATTTTAGAAGGGATGAGGGAGATGGAGGGGGAAACATATAAACGAATAGTTTAGAGAAGCAAAGAAGAGAGGAATGAGAAGAGTGTCAACAAAAACTGCTGAGGAAGAGAGAACGAAGGAGTACGGAAAGAAAAAAACCCTACTTAGGTAGGAACAAATAACATTAGAGAAAATCAAGTTGAACTACCAGTTCCCGATGACTCTGGATATCAAGAAAGCTTGAATCACAATGCTGAGCCAAAGTACAACCAAATTTTAAGACTTTAACAAGAGTTCAGTATCAGTGATATCCAATGCACAAAGATCCCATTAGCCTCTGCAGGGCCTGAGGCTTTCAGCTGTTTTAGAGATCAGGCCATGTATTCAGAAATTGGACATCAGAGTTAGAAATCTTGACTCTTGATTCCTCTTTGTGTAACAGCAGTACAGGTCAGTGACAGAGTTGTCAAAACTAGCATGAAATCAGGATTAAACCCTTTGATTAGATTAAAAATGATGACAGGAGCTGAGAGCATTCATCTACTTGTCATGTAATTATTTCTTAAACTCCACGTGCTCTGGATATTGACACAAGCAGCGATCACTTCGATGGCTAACAGCAAGTACATCGACACACCACGGCAACTTACAGCAAGAAGATGGAGTTGCGGGCCACATCAATTCTTGTTGCCTGGATCTTCGGCCCTGGCAGTCCACATAAACCCCTACGCTGCTAAAACACAGCAGGTATTCCTTATTTGAGATTTCGACTGCACAGATGGCATCAGTTGGCTGCTGTGAGACAAATGATAGCGTGTGGTCATCCGGATGGAGCAGGCTGTACGGGCTGCCTTCTCCATGGAGGGGATATTTTAAGAAACCTGACTGGTAGCCCACACAAAGACGGTCACTGAAGATTGACATCCACTGGACATTCCCCTGGACTTGGATCTCCTTGATCTTTTTGTGACGTGTCTTACTCTGATTTAGTTCATAACAGAGGACCTGCCTTTTCATAGCTACACACAGGCAGGTAAGAGCTCCATGGCGCACGTGTCCGGAAACTATTGACTGACAGCCTTTTGTCTCTGCCAGCTTATAAAACTCAGTCTCCCTTCCATCCAGGGCAGCCATAGGGAAAAGCCGCACATGACGGTTTCTTCCTGAGATTACTGCAATGAGCTGTTCATTTGGGATAAGCTCAATCTGATGAACCTTCTTATTGTCACCGACACGGATAATCTCTAAAATGAAACAAAAACGTCAAAATCCAAGTAAATAATGTTGGAAGTGTGAACTGATGATAACATTTGTATTTCTAAAGATAAACTATGAAGCAAACCCAAGAAATCTCCTTAATTACTTCACTGCAATATTAAAAAACTATAGAATCAAAACCTGTATTAGATGTGGCAATGCTGGATAGACCTTTGGCTTTTCCCCATCAGGAAAAGGGAGGAGCATATTCAATGCAATAACAACCACTGTATTATTTCAGTATTCATCTCAAAACAGTTTATAGCCACAAAACTACTGAATAAAGGAAAACTCTCAAAGAACCGAAACATACAATGAATTGTATGTTGAATTAGCTTGAGCATCTATCATTACATCTCTATATATGATACAGTTTTAATTTCCAGTATCAAAGAGAATGTTACAGAAAGGATCAAGCCAGGCTCCTTACTGAGATGCTGTAGTGGAAAAAGTGGAGACAATAGTCTCAAACTGAAATGAGGGAGGTTCCTACTGGATAAACCAAGAAAATATTTTGTTGCGAGAATAATTTGCAACTGATAGCCCAGACTATGGAACCTCAATTCTTGTGGACGTGGAGGCTTTCAAAAGCCACCTGGACATGTTCCTGTGTGACCTGATCTAGGTGGACCTGCTTGAGCAGGGGGGTTGGACTACAAGATCTCTAGAGATCCCTTCCAACCCGTCATTCTGTGATTTTCAAGACCCGACTAGGACTATGTTCCAAGAAACCTTGTCTGGATTCAGTATTAAGCCTGCTTCGAACATGAGAAGAAAATCTTCAGCTGTATTCCAGATGCTAGATCTTTGTTACTGGAAAGGACATCCAAACCAGAACGCACACGACACCTATTGATTATCAGTTCTCACATGGGGTTGTCCAGCTGATAATACAGTAAATCAAGGCATGAAAACAGGGGATATTGAAAGAGGAAAAAATGTTACGAAGTCACTTTCTGATTATTTAATGTAAGGGATATTATTACCAGTTCCTAATTTCTTACCGTCTTTGGTGACATGCACGACAAATAACCCTTCTTCATTCCCCAGAGCTATTCTCTCGTGGTCTATGATATTCAGGAAAAAAAAAAAATCTTCAGAAATACTTCTTCAACAATAGTGATCATTCTGATTAACAGAGACAGTTTTTCAGTATCTTGAAACAAACAAATGTATAGCCACACCCAATACATTCATGTAACAAAACCCCCACATTGTAACCTCACAATCTTTCAAATTCCTGAAAAAAATATGTCTCTTCCCATTTCTCCGATCAGTAGAAGTAACAGCAAGAAACATCATTTTCAACAAACCATTCAGGGCACTGAAGTGTACCATCAACCTTGAAATACCTGTATCATCATATTTAAATAACTTAAAAAAATCGAGAGTTTAACATATTTCACACAGTAAGATTTAAAATGTCTAACTTCATTCTCTGCTTTTACATTTTCTCTCTAGTCCCACAGGCGCATTTGGTTCAGTCAGTGATTTATGCCTGTTCTACAGCACTAACTTTGCCCTGTTAAGGAATTATGTTTACAGACAATCAGAACAGTAATGTCCAATTCTCAGTCAAAATCATGAGTATGTGTGAATGGATAGAATATTCTTATGGATTTGACAGAAGTACTGGACAGTGAACTGCACTTCTGTTTCAAACTCGTACATATTTCTGTATGGAGTAAACTCACTACATATTACTCTCTACTCAGTAGATAACACCATTTAACACATTTTTTTTTTTGCAAAAAAGCATGCTTTTAGCATATCCATTTTTCTTACAGCATTCTTCCTATTCATTTCATACCTATGATTGCTGCTGACTGTGTTGTTTTGATGAGAGGTAAGGTGCTGTCATAAGCTTCTTTGGGAACATAGACTGAGCGGTCTTTGAGTTTGTTCTTCTTCAAGATCCTATGCAATTCATTCAGCACTCCTACCCACTTGCTTTTTTCATTCTCACCGTCTGCCAGAATCAGGATTGAACACTTATTACTGGATGCAGAGAGCTGGGAAGCTGTAACCTGGAAAATTTTAAAATACATATTTTAAGTCATAAGTGGTAAAAAAATACCATCATGATCATTTTTACAAGGGGCCTACAAGTGCCCTTTCAGCTAGCTGTTTGAACTGAGAATGCAAAAGTTCAGCCTTAGTTAATAGAAAAGACTATCTGAACCGAGAACCCACTGCAGAAAAACCTGTTCATGTGAATAACTCAGCAAAGAGCAGAGGAAACTTTGGCTTTACCATTTGATTATATTCTATAACTCAGAAATGTTTGCCCTAAATAAGGTAGTCAATTGCTTCTCACAGCAATTTTATGATGAAAAGTATTTCTTACAAAGTATTCTGTAGGTTTTAAAGACCAATAACTTTCATTAATAATTCAATGCAATAGAAATAGTCTTTAAGGGAGAACAATCTACAGTATTTTCCACCTATTTGGTACAGCTACTATAGATAAAAACGAAACTTTCTTTTGTAGGTTTATTTCCTCTCAGCATGCAGAGTGATGTACAATCTCAAAGCTTGAAAAACAAAGAGTGAAATACAATGGTATAATAGAATCATAGAATGGTAGGGGTTGGAAGGGACCTTTAGAGATCATCTAGTCCAACCTCCTTGCACAAGCAGGTCCACCTAGATCAGGTCGCATAGGAACATGTCCAGATGGGTCTTGAAGATCTCTAAGGAAGGAGACTCCACACCCTCCCTGGGCAGCCTGTGCAAGGGCTCCCTCACCTCAACAGTGAAATAGTTTTTTTATTTAAATGGAACTTTTTGTGTTCCAAGCTTCATCCCATTACCCCTTGTCCTGTTGCTAGATACAATAGAAAAAAGGGATCCCCCAATATGGGAACTAACAAGACACCAAAGACAATTCATTGGGGTCAAAGTTTTGATATCTCATTAAAATAAGAAGAATATTTAAAAAAAAGCCAATGGTAGCAAATCCAGATGCCACACACTAGACCTAAATTTTGATGAGCATTTGACACTATTTCTGTACTGACTATTGATGAATAGGAGTTTTCAGAGATCCAATGTATATATCCAAAGAAACATAAAAAGAACAAAGAACATAAAAACTGCAGGAATAGCACAAAAAGCTAAACTGAGAAGCAGAAGGCAATGTTGGGAAATGAAAACATAGGTCAGGAAGGACAACTAACAGGAGGTTGAGAAACATATGTCCTATTGCAAAGGTTCAAAATATGAAACTGACATAAAAGGGAGATGAGAGCTTGTCTAAATGTACTAGCACTATTTTTACCACAAAAATGATCTATGTACAGATCCTTATGCATTGCTGCTGCCATGGATACCACACGACCTGAGCTTGCAAAAGGAAACAAAATACTAGCAAGCTGTCAGTGAATCTACACCATACATCACGCTGTGAAACCCTGCACTTCGGGGTTACCAGGTTCAAGATGTAATACTCACCCTAAAGATACAGGGGATATCTTTTCGATTTGCATGGATGACATCGGAGGCCAAGACAGAACTCACTGAGAATTCTTCATCCCTTATGGAGACCACAAACACAATTGGAAAAAGAGTTAAAGAGTAAAATCTCTATCTTTGTTTCCTACTTATATTTCCATATTACTAATTGTCATGTTTTGTGAAGGACACAAGACAGCACTGAGATCTAATGCTTAAAATTATCTTTTCCTTCTTATCTGCAGATGAAACTCACAAATACAACGTTGCATAATTAACTCCAGGTAAATGCTGACGGAGATAAATCTGTTCAGAGTATCTGGTTTTCTCTGTTTCAGCTGAAGCCTTTTTAAAAAAGTACAAATAATCAAACTTTAAAAATAAGCCTGGACCAAGAAAACCTCTCCAACTCTTTCATTAAAGTCCAATCTCATCAGAAGCTATAAGGTACAGCTGGTTTGGACTTCCTGGATAAACTAACCTAGTTCAGAGATGAGTTTTACTTGGTATGTTAAATGTTCACAACTTTCAATGAACACAGTAATACTGAAGAGAGTATTTAGCCCTTCTGAATGAAAAAATGTTATGATCCTATGATTTATCCTACAACAAAGTTTTATCTGTAGTTCAAAACTCTATTCAACCCCAAAAGAAGGTATTTTTCTTCTTTATTCTTCCACACAGCTGAACAGATGCATTTTTAGCACATGATGTAGTAATGGAACTTTAAGCTGTCACGTACAAACACACACGTGCAGTAGTGCAGGCTAACTGCAAACACTGCTTTCTTTCAGGAAAATTAGAGGCTATCAATGTGGAGTACAGTGTTTCATAAAAGCTCTGGAGCTTGGTTACAGATTTCACAAAAAGGAAGAGCAGAAAAAGCCTCCTAGTGCATCCGAAAAGCAACTACTCAGCACCAAACAGCTTACCTCATGTCTATGACCTGACTCACTATCACGCTGGGCTGGGATGCTTTTCCTTCTGCTACATCGTATAGGAAGAGTTTAAAATCACAGATCACTGCCAGCGCTCTCTGCCAACCTTTCTTTACTCCAGCTGGTTTTGGTACCTTTAGCAAAATATATTTGGATCAATTCTCTGTAAGTTTGCACGCAATCAACAATCAAACAGGCACTACAAAAATCAATCCTCTCATCTAGGCTGACAAGCTTTTAATCAGTGAAAATATTCAGCAACATAAGCAACAGCACAGGTGCAGTAAAAGCATCAAACAGTCACACAGACACCACAATCTCTTATTTAAAAAATTCATAGCACCCCAGATTCTTTCTTTTATTTCACAAATGCATTCAAAGGCATATTAATATATACAAAGGAAGAAATCCACCTCTAGTTGGTCAACAGGAATATGGCCAAAACTATGTTGAGTAAATTTTTTAGTATTTACACATAAGTATCCACACCAATAGCCCTGGATAGTACTAAGCATCAACAGAAAGACTCAAACTCACAGGCCCTGGAAAGATGATCTGATCTCTAGAGATGGAGCATCCCAGACTACCTCAAAGCACAAGGGCTGACAGAGGTGGAGAGAGATTTACTGTTGAATACGCTGTGAGATGCTTTGTCAAAATTCAGGTCTTAGTTTCAAAACTGTTACCTTAAGATACAATTGAATCCACTCCCACCTTGCCATGCCCCCAAGAGAGTTCAATCCAGCTACGGAAAACAAGTTTAACATAAGTGCCCCAAACGCAGCTACCTGATACTTACTCGGACGTGCCCTTCATAAGCTGTTCCTATGCCTTTCTGTGGATCTATTCCCAAAGGTCCCTTAGTCTGTTCAGGAGGGATTGGACATACTGCAGGAGCCTTGTCTGCACAGGTCACGTGGCAAGAGAACCCACACACTTGTGAGGAAGAGAAAGAACAAAAAGATTTGATGGTTGTTTCTTGTTCAACGTGAAAGCTGATAATGACACCAGCATTTATAAAGGAATCCTCTCCCATTTTGATCAACAACAGAATTGTTTCACTGAACTTTGCTAGATGGAGACAGAAATTTGAGGCTACACCCAGCAGCAGATCATGCTTCTAGCTATGCTAAATTCTGTTTTCTCATTTTAAGAAGTGTACGGATACACAGCATGGTTTCATCCAGGTAAGAAAATCAGAAGCTCATTCTGAGATAATCTCTATGATTTCCCCTAGGCTCAACTCCACCAGTAAACAAAATGCTGGAACCTCCTTCTAAATGATGTCATTCTGTGTACATACAAACCTAGATAAATTAGTCCTAGAAAACGGCAAAATTGGTACTGGATGTCCGGACTGCCTTACATTTTGCCTCAAGTCAGAAAGCAAAACTGCTGTCAGCATAGTTGACCACTGATTATGGCTCTTTATTGCTATTTTAAGTAAACTGAACTAAGCTCTTCTGTCACATAACCTGTTATATGAGATGTTCCAAGTGTTTGGCTTCTACTGTTAAAGAGACTGAAGCATGAGAATATATTCTATTATTCAAAATATTAAAAAAGACTCCTACACTATCGCACTACAACATTTACTTTGCAATTTGCACCTATAAAGAACTTCAGTTCACCCTTCCTGTTTTCACAAATGCTTACCTTCACAAGTACAGCCCTGTCGTATTAAACCGACCATCAAAGATGTGCACTGATTGCATTTTGTGGGTATATTAAATGATTTCACGACAAACTGGTGGGCTTTAGGCTGTGAAAGAAGCAGACAAGAATGTTACTACCAGTAACGCTTCTGAAGAAGAGTTGTTTTTATTGTAAGAGTGCATAGGTGCTTTTAAAAAGATAGCTTTATTTGTGTTAGTTGAAATGAGACCTGAGTTCCTAACACATGGGCTGAAAAGAATTCCTTGTCAGTGCTCATTATTGATAATTCAAACCACCCTCTGTAAACACAGTCATGGAAACTGGACCTTGTCTCAGAACACGAGTTTGCTTCCACTGCAGATAGGAAAGCTGCCAAAATTATTCCATTACACACTAGAAGTAGAACGTTGCTTGGTGGGCACCTAGCAGCCAGTCAAGGTCAATCCACCAGAGTATTTTCTGTACTTCTCTGTAAGGAGTGCTGCCTAACTTCAAAGAAAGACCAATCTTTTAAAAAAATCTAATCTTATGCCAGAAAATATGACAGGGTTCGGTTTTACACTGTCAGGCACAGGAAATCTCAGAATATCCAATTTAAATGCAAGAGTATGAATGAAATTGGTTTTAAAAAGGCATCTCTTCTTGTAGTCTGTGTTCCCAAGAACTAACATGAGTAAGTGTTTTAATACTCTCCTCTCAAGGATGGCAGTGCTGATGTTATGGTATCTAGGGTAAACGACTACGTAATGTGGTAGTATGATTCATAAAAGGCCTTATATAAAATCCAGGAAGTTGCTTTTGTTTTCTAAAGAAAATCCTAGTGAAGTAACATTGGCAGGTACAGAACCAATGCAGCATAGGATGAATGTAAAGGTTGTTCAAATAGCCTCAAAAATGTACATGGATCTGAAATGAGACAATTTTGCAGGCCATTTTAATGAGAGGATATATTAAAATCTTACTTCCCTGTTTTTCACAGCATGAGATATCACAGATAAGGGCTTAAATTTTATCCATATTTAATGACTGGTTTACCATTACAACAGAAGCTTTTTTTAAGCTTTCAGGGAAACAACACTCAGCTTTCAAAAATGACGCAACCATAAAGTCAGAAGGCTCTTTAGGGAACATAAATTAGAAAGGCAATCATTACTTACTCACCAAAATATTTGGAAAAATGAAATGATGTGCAGAGTAAAATCTGTTTCATACCATCAAGTGCACTTACAGTATTTTTTGTTTTAAATTGAACTACCAAGATGCTGTCAACAGATCACCACCCAGACTTTTTAGCTTTCCTTTACAGAAAAGAAATCTTTTGCTATTTTGAAAGTTATCAAAACAGAGATATTGATCCATTAGAAAGATTTACTTCAGCTGCAGGAAAACTGTATTTTGTTTTTTCTTTGAATGCACTGAAGGTTCTGAAGCCATTGAAGCACTTAGGAAACTTTTAAGATAAAAGTTTTCCTTTAATAGCTTAAATATACATAACTTATTGTGAACTAGCATATGCCGATTGGCTTATTTGGCCAACAACAAAATAACTTCAACAACTGGTGTATTTATGCAAGGAAAAAGCTAGAAGACAGAAACTCCTTCTCCCAGCCCAGAACTGCGGTGCTGGCTATAGTGATCATTTTACCTCACTTATAAAAATGCAAATCTATAATTTCATTTTAGGCTTACTCTTTGCCTTTTCTCAAAAGTAAACATCTAAGTAGCACACAGATGTGCTAATCTGAGAGTGGCCCACAATTACTTCAGTTTTGTTGTATGCAGAGGAAAAAGGCAGGTTGATCAGACACATGCTGAAAACCACTCTTTTTCTAGGAAGTCTTTTCCTTTCTTCATGTTCTAGTTCATTTATCCCTTTCTAATGTCCAAAATACTGTTTTTCCTATAATCAAATGGGCAAGCATTGCTAGAGTGGACTGGCTAGTACAACTTGTACCAATAATGTAAGAATGATGGGGGATAAATTTTAGAAAGCAACCAGCTTGCACATAAACAACTCTTCTAGTCAGTTCTGTCAAGGTTACTATGATGAACTGTTCTCCTGAACCCAGGAGTGATATTATCCCCCTTACTATATAAACAGTGTGAAGGCTTGACAGAATACCTTTGGTGTTGAGAGTCCCGATCCAATATATGCTGTCCTCATGGTTGGTGTGTGAATTGAACGGGGGGGATGATCTGTAACCTGAACACAGTCCCCAAAGGATCAATAAGACATCAAATACACACTACCAAAGATGCTTTAACAGAGTAAAAAGACTACAACATCCCACTCACTCCATACCCAAACATACAAGCAACGAAACCAAACTGATAAACACAGGAAAGGACTCAGAAAAACACAAATCCTATTTCTCAGCAAAACAATGTCTTAAGATTCACCTCCTAAATGTCAAAAATAGGGTTTTATTTTCTTAAACATTTGTTTACATGTAAAATAATCAGTGTGTCAAATTTTTTAACAGAGAAAAGGGACACATTTATTAGAGTTGTGAAGTCTGGCTAACATCCTATTTACAGGACTTCCAGCACAAGTCCAAACTGAGAATATGTTATGAAAACAGACTGTATCTAATAATTGATTCAACATAGTTCCCATTCTTAATCAACTAACTGTAAGTGAAAGAAAACGCAGCACTCCCCAAAACACAGTTAACCACTAGCGCAGAAGGCTATTACAGGGTCCTAAATAGTTCTGCTGCAGAGGAGTGAGCATCATTCAAAACAAAAGGATTTGAAATAAGAATTTTTATCTGAGCAAAACTGTTATTTCTTCCTGCCCCCCCAAAAGACAAAAAACACTGAAGTACCTCGATTGGTTCAATCTCACTAGCTGTAGAAGGAGACCTTGATCTCGAATGGAGGTGAGACTTGCTATCTTCATCCCGTGATGGAGTATTTGACAACGTAAAATTCTCAACTGAATCAATCTAGGAGAACAATTCAAGAGAAAAACAAAACAAAACAAAACAAAAACAACAAAAAAAATCATTAAAGAAGAATTCTCAACTCTTACCAAAATAAGATATGAGAGCAACAGAGAGAACTCCTAAGAGAGAACTGAGAGGATGAATCCATCAACTTTAAGCACCTTCCTAATTAAAGTACCAAACTTGTTTAATATGAACACAACAAAACTTCTACTGAGAGGTCAGCATGTGCATAAAAGCTGCTAGTTCAGAGGTCTAATAAACACTCAAAGAGACAAATAATACAGCACCTTTCAATGGTGAACACTTTCTAAACACTACTGGATTATGATCACTAGTAGCAGAGATTTGTTAGAATTGAATTTCCACATAGCCCATGTAAATCACTGCAAATGTATTTAGGAGAAAAGAAAGAGAAATGAAGCGCAAACAATGTATTTCCTGAGGTTAGTGTTAATTATACTGATAGAGAATTGAGGGGGTTTTTTGTACTCTACTTGAACTACAAAATAAGTCCTTACCATGAATACAGTTTCTTCAGGGGATTATTTTCCTAGTCCTCAATATACAATGAAACTAAGTCCAACACAGAACTACACTGAACATCAAGGCATATAAGTACAGTCAAGTATCTTGGATCATTAGCCATCTTTTGTCAGTGCAACTGAAAAATTGGAGAATGCATGATTCTACTTTGAAAACCAGACAACTTCACATCAAAGTGTTCTACGCAAATTTGTGTATGTGTGTATATATATGTATTTTCATTATTGCAAGGTGAAGATGCTTTTCTCCACTAATAACACAACTAAAAGCTGTAGGCCTACAGAGGCTCCATTGCATGCCTGGCTTTTTTTTTCTGGAGCAACGCCATCATCAGTCACACACTGATAAGGATTTAGCTAGCTTGCACACAAGCTAAAATATGCAGCAACCGAAAGCATTTGAACATGCCACTGTTTTTTTTTTTTTTACACATTTGCCATTGACATCATACTTAAAATGCCACAAACTTCATGGCTTTTTGGGAATAAAATATATTGCCAAGCCAATCTTGTACATGCAGATACAGTCCTGTTCTCAAGAAACTCAGTCATGGTAGCGAACAGGTGCAGTTGCTGGTTTTAAAGTGTAGCTTTTCTCTCTCTCTTTTTTCCCAGTTTGTTTGTTTGTTTGTTTAAATGGTGCTGAGTTAAGTTTCATGGCTTCTAATTTTATCACAGCTTCCTCCACACCAAATTGTCTGGTGGAGGATATTCATCAGTTTAATCAACTTAGGCACATTAAAATGCCTGTAAGTATTTCTGCAATGGCAATGGGAAATTCTCACACTAGGATACACCTGTTTTCTACACATAGATCATGTGTTTCAAGCATTGAGGCAAAAATTAGCAGTAAAGCAAACACTGTGCTCAGATTTTTTAGAAGCAAATAATAGTAATTTGAAGCTTCATCCACTATTAGAAACACTGATAACTTCAGTATATCCTCAGACACATAACATTTTTTCAATTACTTAAAACTTTTTTAGAGTCTAAACATGATAACTTGGCATCCACTCAAAGACTGTTTAACCTTCAACAATTCTACCTTCTTCTTCTTCTTCTTAAAAGTGTGTTTAAAAAATAAGCCAAATGTGAGTAATTACAGGTGAAATTTTTATAGCAAGAAAGACACATTCCTTTTCTTCCACAATTTAAAACTCAGAGATGTAATCTACCATTTCATAACTGTTTCCAGACACTCCAAAGGTTTTCCCTTTCAAAGTAGTATCTGCATACCAAGGAATTTTCATGGTATCTCTTAAAAAATTTAGTACAAGTATGAAATGAATCATGGAACTTTTCTGGAATGTGCTATAAAGCCTTTGTGGTTGAAGACAACTGCTGAACTAGTAACAAAGGTATTTATACCTTACTTATGAAAATGAAAAGTCCACAAAACACACAGAACCTGACCTACCATTACAGAATTTGAAGGGAATTTAACCACCACCTTTACCGCAGAAACAGATTTGCTGCAGCAATCTCTGGGTTTCTTGCTTTAATGAGAAATATAAAGTACAAAAGCAACTCGACTCAACTATGGCCAAACGCTTACATGGACCCTATAAACACCATAAAAATTAGTTTTCTAGTAACCCACTGGATTATCAGAAGCATATTTCTGTATTTCCTACCAAACTGTAATAGCTGTCATCTTCCACAAAACCGTGCTACGTCATGTCACCAGTGTAGGTTTGAGGCACAGCCGGACAAGTGTCTAAACTCATCTTGAGGAGAGATGAAATGAATTGGAGCCACAGCCAACAGAAGCAAGCAGTTACTGTAAGCTTGCCTAAGACACTGAGCTGTGTGCTTTGAACCACATAGGTAAGGTCATTATTAGAGCTGTTGTTTATTTATTGAACAGTCAATAAAAATGCTTTGTATGCTTTCCTATTCCCATCACCACATGGGTATAAAAGAAACAAAAGTGGCAGTATAAGTTTAAAATGGACATAAAATCCCCTGATATGAATTCAGCCTGACAAAGTTTTGATAAACACCATGTTTAAAAATTCACTTTGATTTCTGAAACACCACAGAGCTTTCCAGCTTAACAGATCACAACACATTCAGTTTTTGTTTTCCTTATATGACTTTTTCCTGCACTCCTTGATGCTCCAACTTACCACTTTCCCTTTAGTTATCTCTGCACTGTGGTATTTTCTAACATTTGCTATGACATGTCTCCCAAATGCCAAACTTCCACAGGGAACTCCCATAACTCAATACATGCTCTCTGCTAAGGGCAAGGAAACAAACAGGACTCCATTTGCTATTTGCTCATCTTCTCATCCTGTGTCTACCTATTCAGCTTTCACAAAAAACTTTCATATTGAGATAAGAAAGTACTCAAAGCATCTTCTCCAGTTACTGTGATATTCTGATCACAGGATTAACCAAATGAAATACTCCAAAAGCTTTTAGCCCACAGCTGTAAAACAACAAAAAGCACAGCAGCAGCAGCAGCAAATGGTAGCAGCAGCACAAGACATGCAGTGAGGTAAATACAAAAATCCATACATTAAACAAAGGCATGTATACAACAGGCAAAAAATAAAGGGCCACATAGAGTAAGACAGCCTCTTACACGTCTGCTTTTGTTAGCTGGAATACAGGAAGGAGAGCGCTTTAACAAAGAAAGGAGGAGAATATGTTACAAAACCAAACAGTGACACATACATTAGCTCAGAATTCGTTGCTCTGTATCTCCAGAGGCAGTATTTAGACACATACAAACATCTTAATTTTTACAGGTATTTTGAGAACAAGATATCCTGGGGCAACAAGAGGGCAGAAACATAAAAAAGAGGAACAGTTGTTTAAAACTCTGTAGTTTTACACTGGACAATGGCACTGAAACTGCAGAGTACGTTACACTAATAATTTGCAGTTTGCATCTCTGTACTTTGAACAAGACGAATAAAGCAATCTCTTGGAGGCATAGTATGCCCAATTTAAAGTATCATCAAACAAAAAATTATTCTAAACTGAATTATTAAAGTGCATGTAGAGTCAGGGCTCTCAACCTACACAATTATGGCTTGTTCTGTTTAATAATGACAATTCAGAACATGATTTATTCCGTGGTTATTTACAAAGTTCAGGTTTGTTTAGCCTAAACACAGTCCATAGGGCCTGCATGTGAGGAGAGACTGCAGAAGGATTTAAGAAATCTATTTTTAATAAGAGGGGAAAAATAATGTTTTGAGCAAATGGGGAAAACAGTTTTGTCAGGGGAAAATGGGATTCCATTTTATCATTATTCAATAAACATAAATTCATCTTTAAATAAAACAAAACTTCATTGTTTCTAGGAGCTAGTGGGATGCAAAAAGATCCACCTGACGAAAAACCAAATCCCAACACTTCCATTATCAGACACTTCTAGTGAACACGGGACTTAACACCTAGATGACATTACTGAGAGACAGCCTGCGACACACAGCAGAAACAGCAGCAAGGATTTAGAAATTAGTACATTAGAGTCAGTAAGGGTGACTTCCCTCCCCATCAAAATCAGAAACCGAGGACGGCAAAACCCATTCCTACTCCCCTTTTTACATTCCTGTCGGCACAAGAGATACAAGGATCGTCTCTGAATGTGTGGGCTTTCACAGCTGTGAGGATTTATGACCAAGTATCTTTTCAAGGAGGAAAAGCTGGAACCAACGGTGTCTAACACTCATTGCAATAGCGAGCTACCACTATTCTTGCTTAGCATCTGCAGGCTACAGAGGCAGCAGGACATCTATTTTTATTTCTCTCCAGCAGAAATTGCAAAATTACTGTTTTCCTCATTGAAAAAAATCAGAATTAACTCCAGTCAGATGGAGTGCTATAAACAATTGTGTTATGTGGATGGCAGACACACAAGACATAACCACCCGAGTTAACTGCAGATGTAATCACCAGGCCAAACTCAGTGCTGCTTACACATCTATATGTTTAAATAGACTTCAGAGATCTTGCAAAGAGTGCTACGTAATTGCAACTGCTTATTATTTCACACTCTGTCATTCATTAATGAAGCACGGAGGCTGAAGAAACAATGAAGGCCATTAGTTCTTGATTACAGAAGAGACTTTCCTGAAACCCATGCAATATTGCAGCCCTGCATAAGTCTGACCTGAAGACTTCTATTTCTTCCTTTGCCTTAACATAAAGAAGCCACACACTTCTCAGGTTTGACTGAGATTAATTCTTCTTGAGATGCTGGAAGAAACACTGCCCTTCAAGACAACTATTGTCAAAAAGAGACAGTGGAAAAGGAATGGGGAATCACATCCAGCGGAGAGGGATTTTCAATCGTCTTATTTAAGTCTGTCTAATACATTAATATTGAACCAACTCAATCAGTTAAGACAGAAATAAACATTCATTTTATTTATTAGGAGGTTATATATTATGAATCTCTCTATGAAGTAATCAAGTAATTGTCCAATAAAGGAAGATACATAAATGATTGAGCACAACTTAATTATAAAATCTTTCACTTATTAATGTGGACATCAGCTTTATTTCTTTCTAATAAAGACAGGTAGCTCTTGTATTTGTCTACGAGGTACTCTTCCCATCTTTGAAGAGTCAACTCTTCTCTTCTGCAGTTTTGACAGATCATAAAAAGTATTCTGCCTTTGTGTTAAGACACATTAACCTCTGGCCAGTCTACTCCAGAAATACACTCTCATCCAAGTGCACTTGAGAAAAAAAACTACTCCTGATGGACTGAAATTTGAGATGTAATGGGGGAAGTTTGATTCTGCAATACTAAGTCATCCACACATCAATACCTGAAGCTTTACCTAAGACTAACAGATGGGTAGCTAAAAAGAATTGATCTGGGTGGACCAATCAAGAAGAATGTCTTAAAGGATGTACATTAACAATTGAAAATAGTTCACTTACATAGATTGAAAAAAAGTTATTTTGTCAAAACACTTGTAAAAAATATGCTGCCTTCTTAGAAAAAAATCAACCAACAATAAATAAAGTACTGATGTCCTTCAAAATTAAGTAGGTAGTGACCAGGAAAACTTTCTTCTACTTGCAAAACAGAACATTATCAGATACTCTGCCACACAGGTGCTTTATTTCTCTTTGACAGGTTTTAAGAGAATTAGATACTTCTAAAGGCAATTTTCTATGAAAGAACCTACTGAGAAAAACTAATGCTCAGGCAGTACAGAGAACACTTCTTCAATCTAGATAAAGCATATGAATATTATTAGTTTACTGGAACTTTGGCAAGACAGGAAACTAGACTCTCATTTTGTTGTGTAAGAAAATTCCAACAATCTCTGCCTGACAATGCTTTCTATATGCTACAACAAAATGCAGGCAAATACTAAGGTACCACTGGTGTACCTTCACAGTTTGTCTAAGAGATATATCCGCTTTACAGAAAAAACCCGCCAAACATCTAGAAGAAAAGCATTCTTTCAGACTTTGTGAAAGGAAATAAAGTCAGTAGAAAAGGTCCATATGCCATATTGTGTTAAAGCTCTTCACAGCAGATGTTTCTAGATAAAATTACACCACGTTTTAATGCAAACAGCTGATGCTGTTGTAAATATGTACGTATAAATATGTGTGTATATGTATACACATATACACAAGCACACATAGATGCACACATGCAATATACCTACAGTGTTGTAATGGATGGTTCTTTACCATGGATGTACAGTACATACTTCAATTTCAAAAAGCTTATTATTATTTACTTCTATGTGTGGCTTCTACTTTATTCTAGAAGAAATACAATGCAGTCAGTTTTCAGCTTTTAGCTCAACTCCCTTAGTATGTGATTAACTAGGATAAATATTTAAACATTGTTCTAAAAGGAAATTAGCATCTCATGGCAATAAAAAGTAGTAAGTTCATTTAAGTTATAATGAAAATTGCTTCTTACAATATAGGCTAATAAATGCAATATCTTATTTGAGAGAACAGAAACTAACTGCACAAAGGTCACTGAAGTGATCACAAAACTTTTGGAAACAACTAATGATGAAATAATAATATGAAGCAACAGAAACAAATAAAATAAATGTGCCTATGATTTCAACACCATTTTCCAGAAGCCATATCAGTAGATAAGACCCAAAATGCAGCTTTAAGCCATGAGAAAAACTGTTCGCAATTAAGAACACTTTGCCTGTACCTAAAGAAAAACATTTACTTCAAAATTGAACATCTATGTATATAAATAGATATAAATATGGTATTATAGAAGTATTCTGTTCTCCCCTGCACTCGCAGATTTTTTAAGTTGACTGCATTAATGTTTGAATAATCCAAATCAATCAACTGATCTCTGTGATTGAGGGATTTACTGGTTTGAAAGTCAAAGACTTACGTCATCCATAAAATCAATCAATGAGGATGAAGAGGAGGAAAAGGAATCCTATTTTAATGAAAACAGCAGTAAAAAAAAGAGAGAGAAAGAGATGGATGAAGAAAACTGTTCAGTATAAATAAAAGTACAAAACTAAAGAACTGTAAATGACTAATAGTTACCTCAGTAAGTTTTCATTAATTGCCTCTCATAGACAATCAATAAACTACCTGTATAAAACCCAATGGTTTTCCAGCATTCGCTCAGTAAAATAATATTCCTACACTCCAACAGAATTTTTGTGTTGAAAGTAACATATAAGATAAAGAATTAAAAAGCAAACTAAAAAAAAATTATATTAATTGTGAGGACTTCAAGAGAGAACAATGAATTCATGAACACACGATGAAAAAGAAAGTTAAATTTGGAACCACCAACAGCTAAATGTGATGACCATGTACACCTATCAGGAAAAACAAGAGGAGCAAATTTTAGCCCAGTGTATAACTGTAAAGGTGGTGCTCCAACGCTCTGAATTCAGTTTTGCCAATATTTCACCCTAGCTGTTCTCTCAAAAGAAAAACGATGCATTGATTACTTTTGCTTTAAAAAAAACAGAAGATAAGAAATACACAGCATTGCTTCCATTTTTTTCTTTTTAGGTTTTCCACCTGAACTTGACTCTTGTCTCAAACTGTCAAAGGAATTAAGTGGATGTAGTATTTATGGACTGGAGATAACTAGCAATTATCTCAATTTTATAGATCTGTGTAAGATGAACAGAACATGAAACCAACCCAATAAATATACAGTACCAACGACTTCATCAAATACAGTCAAGGATTATTGACATATTTTCTCTCATTTTTGCCAAACCAGTATCCATGTTACTTAGCATTTTTCCGAACATCAGAAAGGCTGTTTGAACAACTATGCTTTTCATGTTCACTAAAAAATCAGGACCATTTCTGCTTTTAAAGTGTGAGAGAGATTTCACTATAATTACTTTCACTATAATTCTTATTATAAATAAGAAAAGACACCCAGCACTGTAAATGACAATTCTCAGACAGTATGATACACAAATATAAATGAGGTAATATGATTAACATACAGTACCAAACTCTCAGCACATAGTCTGTACGTAACAGCAGTAGTTCCACTAAACAGAGAGTTAGAATAGCTGCACACTTACTTCAAATTGATCCAGAGCAGAGGTAGGCGCATTCAAAAATGCCAAGAAAGAATTCTGTGAGTCTTGGTGCTTTACACCTAGAAAACAGCAGCAGGTTTTTAAGCTACAGAAAAATGAACTTTTGGGGAGGACCTTTGCCTTGTTGAATCAGGGTCTGAGTATCCACCTGGAGCACCTACATTTTTTGAAAGGACTTGTCCCATTTGATCTGTTTTCCAGAGTGATTTTTTTAATAGACATACACACACTAAATGAGCAACGTATGTTTAATTAACCTTCTCTAAGCTGGGATATGTGTAGTGTGAATTCAACACAGAATCATAGAACCATTTAGATTGGAAAAGACCTTTAAAAGACCTTTACCGTGAGGGTGACGGAGCAGTGGAACAGGCTGCCCAGAGGGGTTGTAGAGTCTCCTTCCTTGGAGGTCTTCAAGACCTGCCTGGACATGTTCCTGTACAATCTGATGTAGGTGAACCTGCTTCTGCAGGGGGGTTGGACTCTATGATCTCTAAAGGTCCCTTCCAACCCTACCATTCTATGATTCTATGAAAATTGAGTCCAACTATTAAACCAGCACTGCCACATCTACTGCATACTGCAAGTGTCTGTTAAGCAGAAGACACAGGTTTCTAACATGCTTATGTCCATTTGCAGTGTGCACTGCACGATGTACAGGTGCACACTAAAGCAGTGGGTGTCCTCTTGGCTCTAGTGACACGCTGGACAGCCTACTGAGCGACCAGACAGCTTCAGTAAAAAGTGAAGCTCCACAAAAACATACAGAGTAGGCTGTACACTTCTAAATAGTACAACTTCTTTGACCCATGCTCTATGGTTGTCTGTTACCTCTCACTCTTGCACGTCCAGAAGTAATACAATCCTGAGTAAAGCTTCCCGGGTCTCTGACATGCTACACCATTTACACTGTTTTCATCCAGTAAGCTGAGCATCCTCTGGAGCTGCAGAGGTTGGCACACCTTGATATAATATTTTAACTTGTTTCAACTGATATTTTTTTCTTCTTTTCTTTATGGAGTAATTCAAGTTGCTGTGTGAGTGTTTTTAAATCACAGATGTGTACTAACTCTAGCTTCCTGAACACTAGAAATACATTATATATACAGATAGACATGCACTTACTAACACCAAAGCCTGCAGGACTGTGTGCCTCAAAAGACTGATGCTCTCAAAGGTCACATATTTCTTTCAAAAAATGTGTCTTGCTCTAATTGCCACATCACCATGTTTGCACTACATGTAACCCATAGCGAACAAAGCAGTTACAAAGAACTCTTTCCTCTTCAAAACATAAATAAGCTGAAACCCCAGTAAAAGACTAAAACAGAATTCTCAAATTACCTGCTACTTTACAGAACAATTTTTAGTAATTTTTTCACCCCCAACCTCCTCAGTTTCTGGAACACATTTATAAAGAGCAAAGGATTCAAGTGCTAATCTAAGTAATCCCTTTCTTGAAATCAATTTCCACATGCAGCAAGTTACTCTACAACCTTAACTTCATTTGAATCCTCTGTACAGTTCATGATTCAAACATCAATATATTTCTTCTTATAAGTGAAAACCAAGTCCAAAGAAAACAGGGATTTTGGATTACGGTGTATTTCTATCAAAATATTTGAATAGTTGCAGCAGAATCTTATTAATTTACTTCTGGCAAAAGCATAACTAACTTTCCCTTGAACAGTACATTTTTGTTTTTAAATACTTTTTTAAAAAAAGAAAACAGTAAATGTTTATCTTTTCAAAAATAAATAAGGTTTTACACCTTACAAAAACACAGAGTAAAATATTAATTATAACTTCTTAACAGATTGCTTAAAACAAAGGAAGATTTCAGAAGCCAAGTAACCATGCCTAACACTTGAGACAGTTCAAGAACCTATAAATGAAAGGTGAACATGACAGAGCATCATTGTCTCCAGGGAGACACCATCAAGAGCTCCTCTATAAGCACTTGAAAGAAGTATAATCCTGGTATCAGTGCTAAGCATCAAGATGAACAAGTATAAATTCTCTAAGTCTTATTTGCTAATCGGCCTCAGTCATTCCTTAATGTTCTGCATAGGTTTGTATTGTTTTCACCAGTTAACCAGCACTTGGCCATTAGGTTGCAAAGGCTGAATAATATCCGATACGCCTACCCAGTAATTGTTGCCAGGATTTTGAAACTTGGGTGTTCAAACACTTCCCTACAGAAAATTAGGTAATTCCATTTGGTCTGAAAAAATCACTTCTTCCCACATGACCCATAAGATACAAATATTAGAGCTACTAGGAGAACTGCAAAGAATCAGCCAAATCATTAATAATTTCTCGATAATTATTTTTTTTCATTTCAGAATTACCAAAAAGTCTCTTCTCCCAGCAACAATGTAAAATACTGTTAGACTTATGCGCTAGAAATTCCAGATCATACTCTTAATACCAGAGTAAAGTAAACATGACAACACTGCTCACTGTGTGGTTAGGAAGCCAATCAACAAAATAATCCCAGAAACAAATGCTATAGCTGCCTCTGTGGTTCTTTACTGTTTGCATAGACAGGGCCAAAACATTCACAGATGAAGAACGCTGTCATCAGTATTGAAGTCTAACTACCTTCAACCATCATAACCAGGAAAAAAGACTATAAATATATCTATACTTCTAACAGTTTTCTGGCAGTAAATCACCATACAGATGCCAAATAAAAATAACGCAGTTCCAACTCAAACAATACCTTACTGGTTTAAGTCTGTCAACAGAACTGAAGCATATCACAAGTGTAAATGCAACTGCTGGGAGTACATCTTAACATGCAATTGTTGCGCTCATGTTTTGTACGCCAGCATCTGTTGGTATCATATTTTAGTTGCAAGGTGACAATTGATAAGATATACCCATCAATGTGACACATATTATTTACTTGGATATCAGTTGCCATACCCTTTTCTGATCTAAGCTCTTCTGTCTCCTTTTTCAGCCTTTCAATATCTGCCAACAGTTCCATGTTCTTCTTCTCAGACTCTTGCAATTTACTTCAAAAGAACACAAACAAAAAACGTATGTAAATATTGAGAACCCATGATATAAGTCACTTTTTTTGGTCCATCTTTGCATGTTATTTAAAAATTAAATGCCTGGCAAGCTCAGTGATGTCAGAAATCATTTGGGACTAGTTTAGTATGTTATCTTAAAACAACTCAAACAGAATAAGCAATTAATTGTCCCTGTTTACCCATTAAATATACTTGTGTTTCTAATTTGCGAGCAACTGTGGGAGCTTGTATCCTGTAAATGAGAGAAAAAAAGACCACACATATTTTTATGATTAAAAATTGAAAGGTTTTGTTATTTCACAATGCCTGGGATACAGATTATGTTGAACTATTTTCCTCAGTTATTTAACAGTTTTTTGTTTCAGTGCTTTCCAATTCACAGCTGATAGGAAATGCACTACTATGCATTTCTACTATACTTCTCATCCTTGCCTATCAAAGCAAACATTGGTTCTTCTCATTGTTAGAGGATCTACAATGCTACCTATAATCATGTTATCTAGCCTGAAAAACATCCAGATCAGGTGGACAAGGTATTCCCACACTACAGACAACATATTTGAGTCAGAGCTCTGATTGCTTTCCTAAAGCTGCAAAACAAGTCAGTGCTCTGAGCAAAATTGAAGCTGGACAAGTAGAAATAGAATGTCTTCCTACTAATCCCCTGCTTCAGGCATTCATCTATTTCAGAATAAATTTTGTGATTTGGGAGGACGGAGGGAAGAGGCCTGAAAAAAAGATTAAGAGAAATAATCATCTTCCATAAGCACATCTTAACTACTGTGCAAATTGGTATATAATAATTGATCTTCACCAGCTAATCCAATGCAGCTATCAGTAGAATGGAAGAGTATGTTCCAAGACACAAACCCAAACTCTGTTTGCATGTGAACTTACAACTAGGACAGATTATGTCATTAAAGTGTTTCCTCTGAAAGCCTTCAAGATTTCAAATTTTCCCAGTAAGTGCTCAGCTGCTTACACAATGAAAAGAGATAATGGTCCTTTTTTCCACATTTGCATACAAGAAACTGGCATATCATTCATTATCAAATAGATAGTTAAAATCATGATTTGATGACACTCCCTGGGAGGTACTAAAGTAAATTTCCATCAGAAAAAAATCAGTCTTACCATTCAGTAGAGATACAAGAAGCTTTGACTTTATTCAGCTCATCTTGAATAGCCTGCTTGGCTCGGATTTCAGCATCAAGAGCAGACTGTAGTTCCAACCTTGCAGACATATCCAGTTTTGCAAAGCGGCGCATCTTCCAAGGCATGTCCTGTTAAAGAATAAAAAAAAACCAGGAGAAGAAAGAGTAAGAGGAAAGAAGGCAGAAAATGAGGAATATAACTAACTTCAAAAATTACCCTTAATATTCTGTGATTCTGTAATTACGTTTCTTTGTGTATTGTGTACTTGAAAGAAGAGTTCATTAATTCCAAAATAATCTAGAACTAGAAAAGGAAAAGGGTACTATTATATTACAATTTTTTTAATCAAGTGCTAAATGGGAAAGATGAATGTCTTATGCTGTCATGACTTCAAAAGCAAAAAGATTTTGTGAAATCGAGTTTTGCTGTGCCGTAATTCAAATGACAGTTATGAAGGACATTCACATTTCAAAAGTGAAAGATTTTATGGCTTTCATGACTCAAAGCATAGTTTTTTTCCAACAAATTCATGTATGATTATAAAATAGCTACTAGAACAATATAATAGATAAAATCACATTATAAAGTTATTTGTATTTAATTAATGGATAAACAATAAACTAGCTATTCAGTTATTCAGAAGGGAAGCTCTACAAAAGTTTAACTTTTGACTAACACAGAGTCTGCAGACAGGTTATTACTGCAGCTGAAAGTATCAAATAATTATTTTTTCAAACAAACAAACAAACAAAAATCTGACATATGGAAGTAGAGTCTTACTGTAGCTCTTGCACCCAAACTGGAGTTTCTCAGCGCCTCTAGTTCTTCTGTCATTTTAGAGGCCAAGGCTTGAAGATAACCTCGGGCATCTTTTTCATCACTTACCCTAAACAACCACATTAGAAGAAAAAAAAGTTTTAACCAAAAATCTAAAATAATTTTTAAAAGATCCTTCAACAAAATAGCATCTGTAAACAGAAAAAACAAACAAAATCATAAAAGGTAAGGAATAAATATACCCCACCCCAATACAGAAAACAACACAGAATTTAGCTCTTGCTGCCTTGCAGAGTTCCATTAAAAATAAGTATCACTAAGACAAGGAAAAAGAATGAAAAAAATATATATTTAAGTAAGCAATATATATCTCAGTATAAATGTCTGCTACCTGAAATTGAGATTGTGGGGGAAAAAAGTCATTCAGGATTCAAACTATTTTTAGGGAGTAAATTAAGTCAAAATTTACAACCAAGAATTAACAATTCAACCATCCACATCACACTAGAACTAATGCTTCACTTTACTGTATCAATTTACTATGAGAACTAGTAGTTAGAGTGATGTTATTTCCCTATTTAATTAGTATTTCTTGAGAGTCTAATTCTTGTGTTATTAAACAGCATAAGCCAGAACAGGCTCTCTCATTCCCTGAGCCTTCTTTCTATCAAGACACATTTTCTGGGTATAAACATGATGAGAAGGAGACATGTCTGTTTTTCTGGTTCTTTGATCATCAGTAACAAAGAAAAAAACCAGCTTTCTGCGATTAATCACAGCAGAAGGTTCTTTCTTCGCTTTGCCTCAGGTATTAACATAGAAAAGAAAGTTGCTCAAAAAAATCACCTCACTGAAACTAAGTAGCTTATAAAATGCCTTAAAACAGAAAACTACCAGAAAAACACCCAAACATCCCCTGCCCCACATATCCTTTCACCTCACATGCCTCGTTCTAAACATACTCATCTTGCCCAAGGAAGAACTCAGTTCTGCAACACCTGGACGTAACCAATGTCTGAGCTAGTCTCACACACTAGCAGTCTAATATCACAGTTTGATCACAGTTTCATCTATCAATACTAACTACAGAAATGTTTAGAATGTGCTCTAAGTAAAAAACCTCAAATAGTTTGAAATAATTTATAGGAATAAGTGGCAAAATAGTTTTCCTATTTAACTCATCCTTGCTTCCTGATCTGGAGTAGAAATGAGAGTTCTCCAGATGGCTGGATTTGTCTTTCTGCAGGAAACAATCCCCACTCTGTGCCTATAAAGCAATACAAGTTTCTCTAGTTGATACTATGGGGTTCATACGCACAGAGACTATTGAAATGGTGCTACATGTATGTTTATTATTAATAAAAATAATACAATGCTTCAATAAAACTTTCTAAACAGTCACCAGGAGGGAAGATAAGACATAGAGCATGTACTCCAAACTGTCACAGGCAAGGGAGGAACAGAAGAGCTTTCCCATAATGACCTCAAGGTAAGTGAAAGCTATGGGCTAAGTATCTACAGGTTGTAGCGACTTCTGGGTGTCGGGTTTAAGATGTAAGTAAAGAAGACTTTTTTAATACAAAGGAGGCTAATGCAAAAAAAAAACCAAAAAAAAAAGCAACCATTTGCCACAAAACTTACACCCAACATGAAAAAGTAAGCACTTATTCACGCCTTGGGCTTTAACTTCTTTGTCTTCTGCTTACAATTTAGTTCAAAAGGTAGGGAGGAGCCTAGAAAAAACACAAACGTCCTGACTGTATTAAAATCAGCGACAGCTGTGATATTAATGAGTCACTATTTTCCCAAGGTATACTAGAACTCAATGGAAGCTGTATGCCAATGTTTTTTTCCCCATAACATTCTGGATGACACATCTAACAGCTAGAAACAGAGAATCTTGGCCTGTACAAACCAAGCCGAGATACAGTTTTATTGTCCACTAGATGGCAACGCTCTCTCAATAACAAGATACATTGATTAAACGTCATGTCAAACCAGAAACTCTTTATTCATTAGTTACTGTTTTGCTGTTTTTTTGTTGTTTGGATGGCTTTTAAAATCAATGACAGAGTGGTAAAGTTACTCTTACTAAATGCTTCTATCTTCACCCATCTTCTTACAGACAGCCCTACCAAGCACAGCAAAAGATCTGAGCAAGAGAAGTTCTTCAGGTTCCACCCCCGAATGACTTCAGAAAATTTATATTAGGTTCATTGTTCTCTTTTCATATATAAATAACATAGCTTAGTTCATTAATGATAACAAACCTGGAACGGTGATTTAGTACAAATTGCTGTAAAATTAAGTTTAAATTTTTGGTTCCAGCCAACATCACGACAACCTTCAAACAAATGTTGACTAAGATCTAGCGTGCTATCTGCCAAGCTGCTCAGAAAGTGTCTCTGTCTGGGATACTTTACAGTCAAAAATTGAACCAGAGGACTGGAGAATTTTGCTGAACAGAAGGAGTCTTCAAACACTGGGGTCTCATGCCAAGCTACATCTTAGCTGTTCTAAAAACCCCAAGGACCTCCCAATTCTCCTATTGTGAAAGTAGATTACTTTAAATTTCTGTCTTCATATCACTATGCTCAAATATTCCAACTTCATGTTTTTTTTCTTTTTCCCTTGCTGTCGCTAACAAAATCTGTCTTTTAAAACTACTTCTCTAAAAATTCACTCTGCTCCCAGACTCTGAAACCACCCCCTGCCCTCCAGAATTTCTATTGTACAGATAATTAGCTTCTGATTATTCTTACCTCAAACACATCTCATTTTTTGACGTTTGAAGTATCTTACACTTGAATGTGCTCAGAATTTTTGCTAAACCTTTACCACAATCTGTGTGTGTGCTTTCTTCTGAGAACAAAAAGATTTTTTTAAAAAACAAATCCAACCAACTTTGGGGTGTTTTAATGTTTGACTTAATGCAGAAGTATTTAGGGTTTTTTGTTTGTTTTCAGTTGGTTGGTTTGTTGGGGTTTTTTTAGATGAAATCAAATGATGAAGATGAGATTTACCATAGTACATCTGACAGGAAAAATATCTAGTCAACAAGGAAAATATTAACTCAATCTTCTGGTAAACAATAGTCACAGCTTCTGTCCAGCTGAACCTAAGCCTAACATACTGGTAAATCTGGTAGGATTTAGCGGATCCATATAAATATAACAACAGAGAATTCTTGAACTAGTTTGTCTAGGCTTCCTTTTCAGTCAGTAGGGAGAAAAAGAGACTTCTACAGTACTAGCCACGGGACTTCAGTTGTCTGCCTTAGCACTCCTAGAACTAGGTTACCTGAATCCCTCCCAGAGAGATTAGTAAGTTAAAAATCTTGCAAGTACTCTGGGAATCACTATCAAGATTTCCATCTTGATTTCCATCGACCTCCTTTCTGCAACAGAACAGAGATACGGTACCCCGGCTATTTAAAAGATTCCCTTTTAAAATGACTGCATTAACCTTCAATGCAATGAATCTCTCTCCTGCCTCCCTTAGGAAAATATATAGCTGACTATAAAAAGCCTCAGTATTTCTTATTCCTGTCAAGGAAAGATGAGTGATTTGGCTAATATAAACTTATCAATATAATAGCTCCATTAAGGCTGAATGATCTGTGAGAGTCTATTGCTACCACATTAGAATTTACAATCCAAGTTTGATTCAAGTGTTTATATGAAATTTTTGTCCATATTTATGGCATCTTGGGAAGATAACAACAAAAAATAAAAGGGCTTTTGTACGTTTGCTCTAAAAAAGATGTAAGAGAGCACAGTAAGAAAGCAGGGAAAGGCTAAACCGAACAGGATAGGCCACCAAAATTACTCACAAGTTATAAAATATGAAAGAAATAATAATTCAGGAGTCATGAAGAAAGTGACAATTTTAACCGTCCAAAATGTGGATTCAAATAGTGGGGCAGATTTCCAGCAAGACATTTATTAGATGGTAAGGCACTCAAAACAAGCAAAGGACTCCTTGGGCTTGTGCTACTTAAAACAGGGCTAGAACCAGTTCCTTGAACTACCATAAGCAGCTGAGCAGTTTACAAAACCAGTAATTAATTCCCTCTATTGCTTCATGAATCATGGTACAAAAATATGATGGTAATTTTAAAGGGTTGAAAGAGTACACTTTAAATACACATTTTGAAGTCATATTATGTGAAAAAAATCCTGTTAATTTTGAAGAGGGAGCCTACAAGCTTTACTCTAGTTCCAAGGAATTCTCTTGTCATACTGACGAGGTGGACAAGTATAGATTTAAGTTGAATATTCTTTTGAGGGAAACATAGGCTTGTGACTTATTACATAAGATTAGTTTTCTTCATAATTAGGGTTGCTTTCTTTGAAAATGTTTATTGTTATTATGGATGTTTAAATATTGTATATAGTATACCATGTTCCAGAGGAAAAAAAAAAAAGCCCAAAAGAAGGACATAGTTTCAGTATGCAGTGTTGAATTCTAAGGATAGCAGATGGACATGACCAAATTACCTGGGTAACACATGGAAAATCTAAACACAAGAAGAAAAAAAACATGTGAGCCAAGATATGGCCTCACGTAGCTGAAAAAAAATTACCATACACAGACATGAGTATGGAGGAAAAACAGAGATGAGTATAATGATGAAAAACTTTTTACATCTTAACGTTTGCCTATAGTACTTTCATTTTTTTTTCTTTTCACATCATGTTTCAATTTTTAGTTCCAAACTTTTAAAAAGATAATATAGTATCATAAGAAATCAGTAAAATGGTATCCTTTGTTCAGAAAGTGTGCTGCAAGTTCCTGATCTTTTTTCATTAAGTATCTTTAGAGATAACAAAAAACTCAATGTCAAACCTCTTTTATCTTGCAGTTACATCTCTAATATGCACAAGATGCTTTATCATATACCTGAACCACATCAGTAGTACATCTTAAATATTGAACACACTCATAAGTTAGAGATTGGACGTACTTAATGGCTGTTGGTACATTTTTACACAGCATTAAGTAAAACAAGCCACAACTAATTCTGACTTAAACACCCTCTGTGTTTGCTTTGTTCTGTGTTTTGGTTTGTTTTTTTTTTTTTTTTACTTTTGTGACATGGGCCTTCTATACTCAAAATTCTGAGACACAAGATTTAAAAGGACCCTTAAAATTTTTTAACCTTTGGTACAAATACAATGCCTTGAGACATTATGGACTTCACAACACAGATTGGTGTTACTTGATTTTCTGTAACAAACAGAGTTTAAAACTCTTCTGTAAACCAAGAAGACAGCTCTTCTTTCTTACTATGTATTCACATAGCTATATTGAAAATGTATTAATATTACAACAAACCAGGAAAACAAAATGTTTCCCACTTTTGCTTTGACATAAATTAGATTTTTTTCACTTGTATGACATGAAAAAAAGGCAAGGAGATAAGTAGTAACCATCAAGTAGTAAACATACAAACAAAAAGATTAGTGTACGATGATGAAGTCTTCCCAGAAGTGGATGAATGGTGAGAACGCCTGGATTTAAACTGGTTTTGTATATGCTAAATACTGCAATGGACCGTAAAAGGGGAAGGAAGAGAAGCAGGCATGGACAGGAAAGAATATAACAATTCTTTTCTCTTAATACTTTCAACTGTTCTGGCTTTGGGTTTGGTTTTTGGTTTTTTTTTCCCCCTTGACTTGCTGGAACTAGACACAAGACTTTAGAAACATAACATCAGTATTTAGCAAAAGTATTATTAGAAACATCACTTGACTGGCTTTGTGGTAGTCTCAAATGCCCTCCTTGTAAAAAAGGGGAAAAAAAAATCACATAGAAGTTGCAGTGTATTTGTTTCATTCTGCCACATGTCAAGCAGATGAAGGAAATGAATGCCGAGACACAAATACTGTCAGCCACTGCTTTTCCCAGGCTTGCTCCCTCTCCCAAGCGCGAGTGCAGCACATGACTCCTTCCAGCATTCTTCCAAAGCCACAAGCCACACCCAGCATCCACGGTTCGTTCTTCTGCACTTAAAGAAGTTGTATCTGCTAAGACACTTTAGCTCTTAAGGAAGAACACAGCTTTCCAGATTTGGATATTATTAAAATCTCAAGCAGAAATACAGTAGAACCCCAGACAGGTTTGAGATTTCACATACGAGCCATATGCAAAGGCTAAACCTCAATAATAGCCCTACTGCATGCTGAGGGGATTGTGCATTCACATTAGAGCAGGATATTCACCATTGGATGATCTCAGTAATTTGGGCCTCCCAGTGAGCCACGGACTCCTTTTTATCAGCCAGGTCTCTCATCTCTTCTTCCAGCTGACGGTTATTCATACTCAGCCTCTCAAACATGGTGGTGAGCTGAATGAGAATTTAAACAACTTGTTAAAGGTATAAGCTGCTGCGAATCTGTCTCTGTACAGACTCAAGGCCACATGTCCCCCTCTCTCACATCGTGCATCTGCATTAAAAATCACTATTACCCATCACGATCAACATCATGTAACAAAAATGCCAGAATCTCAGTTTTGACCGTACTGAATGGCCTTTTTTAAGGCACTTAGCTGTACTGAATAGCCTTTTTAAAAGCCTTCAACTGAATTTTTACTCTAGTAATTTAGTTTTTCTGATAATTAGTCTCCAAATACCTCTACAGCTCTTGTTTCTCTTAGAATGTTCTATATAGAAAAAAAAAAAAAACTACATTAAAAGATCAAAGTAAGGGCACAAAAATTGTTCTAGCTCAGATAAAATGGCTGAACCTCTCCTTTGTTTAGTAACCATGGAGAATGAGAGGCTTAACAGATACGGGCACAAGTCAGTCCTGAGATTCTCCAGGTGTTTCACATACCCCTATTTTTCATTTTACTTACTTGCAGAAAAGGAAATTGAAATTAAATGCACATCTGTAAGTACAATATGTTATACCTAGCAATTAACCTTTCGCATTCACAACAGCTGTCAGTCATACATGTACATTCTGCAAGAAAAGAGCCACATCTAACCTGAGCTGGTATTGGGAACTAAACGTTCATTATATTAAATAATTATTCAGAAAGTCAAACTGGAATCAGAGATCAGATATACTTTATAGGAAGACCTGCTCAGGAGAATTAATCTCATGTGAAAGTCTTCTTTTAGAATTAGAATATATTAACAAATCAAAATGATGAAAAAGGTTCAGTTTTAAATCTATTCTGCTTTTTACCCCTGAGTGCTCCATAGCTATAATTTTTAAAGGCTATGATTTAAATATGCCTATTTTTTAAGTGTCATTTGACAAGAAAAAAACAAAGCTAATTTATTTTCTTCTTTAAAATCAAGTCAAGCAGAAAAACTATGGAAGTGACTAATCTCTTACTGTTTTAAGACTAAGACTACATGCAAGTATGAGCCTGATACTGGTATGAAAATACACTTCAATTAGAACCCTGACATGCAAACATGCTTACTTTGAAGAATATTGTACTTCCATCATATTTTTAGAAAATTTTAATGCATTACAAAAAGAATAGACAAGTTTGCAAGGCTTGGCTAATCCACAATGAACTTGAATAACCTGCCAAAATGAACAATGAAGAGATAATCTAAATGCGTGAAACATAATTATTCCTTGCTCAATACACTTCAATTAATATGCCTTATCATTTGTATTTTTAATATCTCAGAGTAACACTTAAGCTCAATGGGTGGGAGGGGCCCTGCTTCTTCACAGTAATTGACATGCAAATATGCTCTAAGTAACCACATCATTAACTCTGTATTTTTTTTATTTGGGTCATACAATGAAACAATCTTTTTTAGTTGGTTTTTTTTGTCTTAAATACTGTTTAAAATTAATCTTACCAAGCTGTAAGACTATCTCACTCAATTCCTACAGGTAAACACGCATACATGCATAGATATATATAATCAGTACGACTCTATTTTGTCCAATGTGTACATAGCATACAATATTATAAACTCATGACTCAACTGATCAGCACTTACCTTATCAAGTTCATTTGAAAGTTTTTTGTTTTCTTCTGTCAGCAGAGTCTTTTCTCGCTCATACTTCTGTTTGAACTCAGTTTCAAACTCCTCTCTTTCACTTTGGCTAAGGAATAAAACGAAGTAGAATTAGAAAGTTTCCCATTCTAAAACTCATTATGCTATTTACTTAAATATGCAAAGATTAATGCACACACTAGTGAAAATGGAAGCACTACATTGGTAATAGGACAGGCTAGTAAAAACTACACATTACATTTCCATTTTAGGACTATGAGACGGTTGAGTTTTATCATGAGACAGTGATCTTTCCTTCAGTATTGAATTAATAGAGCTCCACTGAGCTAATGTTTATCAATCCACTTATGCATAAGTTATTCTTCAGATGAATCCTTCAAACACTGAGCAGGTGTAATGCTGCAGTCCCAAGTGTGTGTCAGGGTTCTAGAAAATGCATGGTAAATTCACAGTTTACAGAAACATCACTTTAACTTGGACATTTCCATAATTCCAAGTTTCATACAGAATGACAGGCAAAAAATGACCAGATATGAAACCAGAGCATACAGAAGCTAAATTAGAGCACGTGGGGCTGGGTCTTGATGAGAAAAGCTTATACAGACTAGTCTTTGGGCAATTCGGAACAGCCAGAGGACACACTCAGACTGTTAATTTGAGTACTATATATTCACTATCAGCAAAAATCAGATTGATAATTATACACTCCCAATATTACCAGATTCTAGAGCAGGTTTAGACCATTCTTTTCTGAGAAAGAGTTTCAAAGTTGCTGTTTCCCCCAAACTTTCCCTTGTCCCATGAATGTCATTCAGTACAGAAGAACCCTTGGTTGATTCTGCTTAACATCAGTTTTGATCTTGCACAATGACTATGAGAATATGAAAACAACTGAAGCTGCAAGTCCTCTCCTTGCCAAAAAACACTAATTTCCTTGAAGTGGTGTACAGCAACGTTTTAGAAACGCAACTTGCACCTCACATCCGCTATTTCAGGATTCACTACATTTGTGTCTTGTATTCACCATTTCACCAGTGATTTGGGTAACTGGCACAAAGTTTATCAGTAGGCTGACGGAACTATATTACAAATGCCACAGATACATTAAATATCCATTCAGCAAATACCACTGTCCACTCATAAAAGCTTTAAAAGTGTCCAGTATAAAAGGCTAACTCTGTAAAAATAAAATCCAATGGAAATCTTGTCTTGAGAATTGCATTTTTTGCTGTTTTTTTAACCAAAATTTTACATTGTGCAACAGAGAAATAACATCCTCACCTCCTTTTCTGAGATGAACTACTACAACTCTGCCAAACTGAGAGAACATCCTTAAAAGATGAGAAGTGTCAGTGGTTACAGTGAACTCAGTTAAGAGTAATGCTGGTTTGAATTTCCTATTCCTAATTTGAAATTCATTTAGTGCTTCAACCACTCTTTGAAATCTAGTACAGCATGTTAGACTCATGGTGAAATTCTATGTTGCTAGGCATCCTTTGAAACATAACACTACACGCTAGTAAAGTAACATACTATCGTTGCTGTTTAAACGCCAAGTTTGAAATTCACCACCACTCCTTTTCTATATCAACAGATTCCATGCATATGATGAGCAGTCTAGGGAAAAGGCAGGAAAAGATTAAAGCTTTGGCTGTCAGGGGAATTAGTAACAGGTCCTGCTTCTGTTTGCAAGGCATAGATTCAAAGCTAATTTCTCAGACAGTAGACGAAATGACTTTTAAAATGAATTTTTTATTTTAACTTTTATGGTTTTGTTCATTTTGTTTTATTCTGTATTCGTCTAAAGTTCGTTCTTTTAAGGCTTTAAGGCTTGAAGCGGGCATAAATGGTGACCGATTAAGGAAGCTTTGGATTGGTAAATGAGCCCAACACATTTGTAGTATTCTGTATTTTACTTGCTTACTTTAACTGGCGATTGTCACCAACCCGGTAAGTGAGATTGCTGTGGCATTATACAGAAACAGGTAAGTTTTAAAAAGAGGAGAATGTGAGTATAATCTATCATACCCAAACATCTACTCAGCAAATACAGAACTGCAACAGTCTCCATAAGCATACCTTGGACAACCAGGAAGATCAAAATAATGCATTTGCTTTGAAGCCTGGCATCCTCCTCTCCCATCAAGCTTTTTTTCTCTCACCTAAAATTTAGCTATAGATATGCTCTTCAAGTTTAAGAACTCACACATAACCCAGCTTTCTTTTTATCAGTAAAATAATTGTAGCAAACCACAAGCAAGTAATGTGAATTACAGCTTTACGGTATCACTTTGTCACTCCAGCTATTACTTGCGTCTGTACAAAGTGGAGAAATACTTGATCTTACTGCTTTGAAACCAAGAAAAACAGAGCTGAAACAAACACCATACCCAGGCTTCTTTACATCACACAGTTTAAAAACAGCAAATGCTTTATAAATCTATCGTTTAACGACAGGCTTAAAAGAAACTTCTACCAATACTATTTATTTTACACAGTTTCTTGCACCTTCTTCTGAAGTATTTTGGACAGACAATTCTAAGAAATGGAGTATCGTGTTACACAGATCATTGCCCTGATACTGTGTTCCAAAGTCCTCAATTTTAATAGCATGCAGTTTATGAGACTTTAGAAAAGGGTACTCATTTTGTCCAGAAAGATAGTTTCTCTCCCTTGGAGACTTAATGCTGTTGAAACAGCAGAAGAAAACTTAGATTTGAAGGCAACAACAACAAAAAAAAAACAAACCTATTTTTAAAAAAAGAAATAGAAATCATCAACACACAATTTACATTAAAAAGTTATACACAGATTTTGACCAAGCTCTGGGAGGGTGACAGAGCACTGGAACAGGCTGCTGAGAGGGGTTGTGGATTCAACACCCACCTGGACATGTTCCTACGTGACCTGATCTAAGTTGACCTGCTTCTGCTTGGGGGTTGGACTAGATGGTCTCTAAACGTCACTTCCAACCCTACCATTTTATGATTCTATGACTCGTTTAGAATAACCTACTCTACAGTATGAAGTAGTAGCCCTTATGAAGTAAAGCAACTGCATTCTTTCACCAAAGCTTTTTTTTTTTTTTAAATATGCACTAAAGTTTATTTTTAGATTACTAACAGGGGTTTTTTTTTTTGCCAAATTGTACATGCATACTTCAACTCCACAGCCACCCCAAGCATAGTGTTGAAATAATTCCACTTATTCCAGCATAAATCCTCCAGGTGCTTCCTTTTCAACACTTACGTTGAACACCTTTGTACTGGAAGACTCACAAAAAAACCTTTTCGTGCCTGATTACAAAAGGTAAAAACAAAAAGCAGAAATTATAATATCCCCATTCTTTTGAGAAAAACTACCAAATATTTAGAGTCAAGTAGCGACTTCTTCCATTCCTAATATTTCAGCTTCCCTTCTAAATCTCTGACTCATTACAGAAGTCAATCCTTCACACCTTGAACAGTGGACTCCTCCATTTCGGCTTGTAATATTGCATAAGATTCTGCAGACTTGTTTAACAAAATGCAGTTAAGATCAGGTCTTCATTAATCACTCATCGTGTCCTTGGATACTCAACTTCATATGATGGTGAATACTGACTATGTGACATATTTCTGCTCATGTTTCACAATATTCTTACACTAACACTTGAAATACATACAGAAACACATGGCTATGTCAGCACTCACTTTCAACTTGCATCCAGTGCTTTTGTTTACGGAGAGAAACTAGATTCAAAGATGATTTATGAACTAGCTAGCATGAAGCAGATCAGCATTGTTAGGCCATTTGTCTAGGGACATCTAGTTAGAACTTTTGCAGCTGTACAACAGTAGAATGGTTCTGGCAAGTCTTTAAGAAGTTTCAGTCTTGTCAGGGTTTGGAGGTATGATCTTTAACAACAGTTTAGCCTCAAAAAAGACGTATTAAAGATTCTTTATTGAATATTTCTCCTCCTGAGACACTACTGGACTGTCTTGACATTAAAGGAGTATCATACCATCACCTTTATATACTACAAGACAGCACAGACTTTTGTGCATTCCTAACTCACAGGTCAGCAAGAGCATTGAGTTCTGCTACAATGAAAACATGCTGCTGATGCAAGTTTTACCTCTAAACCTTAAACAAAGCAGCAAACTACTGTGCTAGTATGTCCAGCCTACAAATAGCTGCATTCTAGGAAGAAACAGTTAATCCAGTGCATTCTAGGCTGTATGATCTATACTTCCCATGCTAGAAACAATTTCCCAGAGAAGCAGCATTTCCACCTCTTTCCATAAGCTCTTTTGAAAAACTCTGTATTTTATTTACTGCTTATATTTAACAACTCATTAGTTTGACTAAGCTTTCAGCAGGAACCTCCACATGTGTTTTCTAACATGCCATTTTGCTACAGCAGCAAAAAGAAGCATCTGTGTTAGCATCTATAAAGCACTCTGATTTTTTTTTTTTATGAATGAAAATGAACACATTCAATTTTACGAATATTTTCTTTACTGCACTATCCAACAGGAAAAACTTGTTTTTATTGATGAATGCCTCAAGGAACACTCTCAAGGCCAGCTATAAGCTCTACCACGTGTCTCTGATAAATTACCCTGTCAGAAGAGATAAAGCAGCTTATGCCTACAGTAGTCTGATGTTAACACTGGATGGAACTCACCATGGATTACCCTTAGTCTGCATTAAGTGATTGTTCCTGAGCTGACAGGAATGTGTAAGCAATAGCTGATCTCTAACACTTTAGTTTTGCATCAAAAGATGAAAATACCAAGTGGGTAAAAAAAAAAAGTCAAAACCTCTATTTTAAAATGCAACATAAGCTTCAGGGTTCAACTTACCCTCAAGCTGCAAGTCTGCAACTCAAGTTGCATACCTTGGAGTGGTCAGCCAGTGCAAGAATCATGGTGAAAAATTAACTGTCTCAGTACAGAGATGTGTATTTCTTAGCTACATTTTATTTTTAAAGGTGACTGTTTTCAACCCCAGCGTGAGTTCAGCCAAAACACACCTCTCTGCACCACAATTATGGAAGTGATAGCGTGTTTAGAAACATACTAGGACACTTCAAAAGATATTTTGAGTTAAAAGTAAATTCCATGCAATACTCACTTTTCTCTTCTGGTTTTCTCTAACTTGTCTTTCAAAATCATGATCTCCTTCTTGAGGGCAAGCTGCTGGCTTTCTGCGTCCCGCAGTTCTTTCTTCAGAGTTTTTATTTCATTAGCATGCATCATTTCACGTTTAGATAGTTCCTCTTCATAGAAAACACTTTTCTTTTCCAGATCTGCCTTTAATTTAGTGATCTCTTGCTGATGTTCTATACTGCTTACCCCAGGCGAGCGACCAACCTGTTTTTGCTAAAACAAACAGCCCCAAGGTTAGCACTCAAGAGCGCTCAAAATGATGTTGAATAGCAACTCAATATCCTTAAGTCTATGCTTAGAAAATATCCCACTACAGACCAGAGTTAAACACATCTATCTCAATTTCTTTGAAAATTTTTAGAGCATAATTCTGAACTGTATTGTTCATCATTTTGTGATTTAAATTCAGTAATAGTTTTCAAGACATTGAAAGTATCTTCATCATTTTAAACATCTCTGGCCACATTCTTATTTCTCTTAGGTGCAGTCAGAAATTGATCTCAAATAAGAAAATTTTTATGCCACCACTCACACAGCTGACAGCACCAAGTTCAAGTGACTTTCAGGAGTGCATAATAAGACTATGACAACGGTCAATATATTTTAAAGCACAAGTAATTTGTGGAAAAGCTATACTAAGACAAGAAGAGGCTTAACTGGAGGATAAAATCTAGCTACAAAAACACTATATGAATAGCATCAGTCAGGAGAGAAATCTGACCTATTTTACTTTAACTGACCATTTACATCATAGCTGATTAATAGGAAAAACAAGCTTTAAACAATAAGAGTAATTACTTCACTTTTCGAAGCTGCATAGCTCTCTTAGGTCTTCTGGCATTTCAAAAGTCTTTACACACTGCTTCAGGATACATACACATTTGCACCAAATGCTGCACTCACTAAACTCAATGTCCTGCCATGACATAGAGGAGGAGCAAGTATCAGGTTCAAAATGAGGTAGTGGCATGACATGCACTCAAATCCAAGTATGGAAATACTTTCCAAGGCAAACATATGCATAACTTGCTTTGGATTTTTTTTGTTTGGTTGGTTGGTTTTTTTGTTGTTGTGGTTGAGGTTTCTTGATATGTAATTAAAGACAATCTATGAAAAAAAATTACTTATTAAAAACATTGTGTTCTGAGAAGGTGCTGGTAACTGGAAAACCTACATCCTTACAGTAACTGACACCTTTAGAAGGATTACAGATATTTTGTTAATTATATCTCCATTCATATAATAAGATATTAAAATCCTTCTATTCACCCTTAATTAAATATGGTTTTGGGTTATTTTCTGATACATGAATAGACATTAAGAGCTAAATGTCATTGTCGAACATTCAGATCAGCTGATTTTCCACCATGACAAATTCTATGAGAAAGCTGGGCCTTGCTGTTAGTGTCAGCAGAACACTGCAAAAACCCCTAAACACATGAGCCAGATATGTGCTGCTACCACATTGCTTTCTCTAACTCATCAAAACGGCCATCTGTTTTGATTTAAGAGTAAAACCCTGCCATTAGGATGCAGGATGGTAAATTGGAGAAGAAAAGATGTCATTTTAACAGGAGATGGTTTGGATAAGGAAATATTTAAAGAAAAAAGAAAAGTCCAGGTAGTTAATTACTGAACTTGCTGAATTGTTTATATATATATATATATATTTACTAATAGAGCATATATCAAGTTCAGCCTTTGTAACATTATCTATCAGGTACATAAAACATTTTCAGTGGTATTTCACAATAAAAGTTACTATTAAGACCTTAAGACAGACGATGCAGTAGAATAGTAGAGTGCCTTACAGAGCTAGATTAATATCAACAGAAAATATACTCTGAATTGATGTAAGCACAAATTCCAAACAGATGTTTTCCTACATGTTTGTTTCAAATGGATGAACGGTGCAACTGAGACATAACGTATCTCCTGGCACACAGATAGTTAAATGTTGTTTAATGCACCCAGGATGTGGTTTTTGCCCTCTTAGCTTCCAGGGCACACTGCTGACTCATTGAGCTTGATTTTTTTAAAAATCCAAATATATGACATGCTGGATTGCCTTTGTCAACACACTTATTGACAGGTTTGCAGAACCCCAGCAGGTTAGTGTTGTAACACTTGGCTGAACAGAAGGCACACTGCCTTCTTCCCAATAGGCTCTGCCTCATCCACAAGCTCACTGACCTTATTATTTAACTACAGCCTCTACTTCTTTCCTAAGGAAGTCACACCCATTCGTCTGCAGTTTCCAGGATCTTCTGGATGCGAGTTACAGTGGCACAGTGAGCTGAATGTAAGCAGTGGGTGCACATCTTGGTCTGCAGTTTTCTTACTTCTCACCTGAGTTCTTTTAGAACCTCCCTGGCAAGGCCGCCAATCCAAATGACTTCACAACTGATTCACCTGCAAGCTCTAATGCTTCCTGAACATCATCCTCAGACTGACACATCTCATCTGACCAACCTGCTGCAAGGAACACGTGCTGTGTGACAGTCTCCCCTCCTGAAGCAGTAAAGCCTAACACACCAAAGACTCATTGAGTATTTCTGCCACAGCTCTATTGACTCAGAGACTACCTTCTTCATCCTTGCCAACAAGCAGCCCCATGGTTTCCTAAGGTGGCATTCTGCTTTTGATTTAAAGAATTTCTCACAATCGCTCTGAGCACCCTTTCCAAAGCACTTTTTAAATTCTCTTTATTTTGCCTTCAACATCCTATTTACATTTAGCCTGCCATCATTTATGGGTTTTTATACTCTCATTTGCATAAACTTTTTTTCTTTAAACATTGACCTTTTCTCTATGATAGCCTCCTGAACTTAAGGAGCCATGCAGAGCTTTTAGTCAGTGGATAATGCAGTATTCTCAACAACGGCACATGATCCAAAATGTGCTCACTATATTATGAAAAATCACAGAGAAAGCTACAAGTCCCTTTTTTTTTTTTTTTTTTTTTGGCTAAATGTGCCCTGCTATAAATCAGCATATTATTTGTTCTCAGTGAATCATCAATAAATTCCTCTCGCCTGGAACAGTCATGCAAACTCTTTGCTTATGGTGAAAATTCATAAAAGCAGAATAAACATATCTTAATTTTCAGATAATATGAATTTAAAACAGTACAAACTCTACAGATTCAAACTTCATACTGAATAATTTATGTTCCTTTTACAAAGGAAGGCAAAATAAAAGAATGTTTGCACAATCCCTCCCACATTTTCTGTGTAGTGACTTAATGCTGACAAATGTCCCACAGAATTCCACTTAGAAAGAATCCTGTTATTGATGTTAATTAAGACCAGAATATGCTTAATCTGACATTTTGTACCAAAAAAAGTATAGAATTATCCTGCTGAACAAAACTGTGAGAACAGGATTTTCTTGTAAATGAACAGCAATCCTTATGTAGAAATTAAAACTCTCTTATTCAATTTTCTTAGAAAGTCTAATTTCTTCAGAGCACCCTGTAAAATTCTGAATCATAGAATAAAGTAACAATTAAACTTCTCGGCTTACTGAAATTTCTGCTCCTAAAAACAAATATGGTGTGATCAATCTCATCTACATAAACCAAGTCTTCATGCTCAATGGTGTTCTTGTGCAAAAATGCCTCAGTTTCTGTCTGAGAGGCAAAATAAGACAAATCTTTTCCTTCACAGTTATACTAGTTGACATCTTTTGCGGAGGAAACCATCTTTTGACTGACATGTTGAGAAACAATACAATACACAACACAACTATATAGAAACCTACACAGGTTTATGTTCAAATACTCAACCAATCTACACTAAAAAGATTTTAAAAATAAAGCTTTTAACAGGAAAAGTTCAACAAAGTAATAATGGAAGTAATGTGGTAAGAAATCATCACATGTTAAGAAATACTTCGGTGCGCTGTGAATACACTGGCCTGAAAAGTGCATTAGGCAAATGTTAATTTTTCTGGACAATAACGTGATGCAAGCTCGCACATATTCAGCTTCAACTGAAGTGACAAACTGACAATACCCTTTTGTCTTACACCTGAAAGCAATCAAACAGATCCAAGTCCTAGTTGACTATTAAGTTTGCAGGTGTTAATATCAAAACAGACTAACCTTTAGCCCTTCTACTTCACTTTCCAACTGTTTAGAGTACTGTTCACTCCTCTCTCGCAATTTCCTGTCTTTGGATGCCTCAGCAGCTGCGGCTTCAGCTTGGACTTCCAGCTACAAAAGTGTACATACGTTTTTAATAGGTAGGATTCTTTAAACTTTTCAAAATCTATTGACGGTTTTCAATATAAGAAATAAATCTTCAGTACTAAATTAGATGCTTCAAATTCTTAGATAACAAAATTGGTACCATTTGAAACAACAATCAAGATTTAAAGATTTATAGATAACATGAAAAAAATTACTTTGTCAAAAAAACCTTACATGGAACTACTATTTCATAGATGCTAAACAGTGTTCTCACCACTTACTTCTTTTTTAAGTCTCTCTGTTCTGCGTAACTCTTGCCTTAAACTTTCTACTTTTTGCATCATCACTTCCATTTCTTCCTCCTTATCTCGGAGCTGGCGGGCAAGCTTTTGTTTTTGAGAGTGCAAGTCCGTCAGCCGCTCGTTCATCTCTGAGAACTCTTGCATTGCCAATTTCCGCTGGCTGTGTGCATCTTTCAGCTCTTTGGCTTGGGATTTTAATCTGTCACTAGATTCTGCCAGTTCCTACAGTTTAAAAAGAGAATTAAGTAATAAGCCTAGAAAGCTACAAGGCCAATTCTGTCTTTGGATATGCATCTAAAACCTTCTTCTGAGTAAAGAGAAAGTACATTTCATGAATGCATCTACAATAGAGATTGTACACCTCTATAAATAAGGGAAGATGCCAGGTTTTACACTGCTAGAGTTAGTAAAACTTCATAAACAAGTGGGAATTCACTCCATTATTGTAGGTTAAACACAAAGGCCTTCAAGCACTTGCACTGATGTATCAAAATCTCTTGTTTTCTTAATTAAGTGTAATGAGCATAACTTTTCTTCAAGAACTCCTTAAATGAATATATTTATTATCTCAACTGCTACATGATTTTTAAAAGTTTCTGGATTAATGGAATAGAAAACTTTGCTATACAAAAATGACTACTTTAGAAGCTTTTGAAAATGGAGGTGCAATAGTGAGTACAATTTCCACACACTGTACCATAATATCAAATATTACAGAAAGTTTCAGGGAACAAAACACTGTAGTGATTAGCAGTAATATATGACAATTATTCTTTGAAAAGTACCCACAGGAAACAACACTGCTAGTGCCATAATAACTTACAGCACAATACCTTCACAAAGCTTGCTGTGTCCTAGATCTGTGCTACTACACTACGAATGAGGGACCACAACAGTTTGAACAGTTTAATGATGTTCAGCCAAATGAGCAGAATAAAGAAGCAACGAAAAGTGGGTCTGAGGATGAAAAGAAGAGTGGCAACAAGAATTAACAATTGTCACTGTTGACATTTGTACAAGTTTAAAGATATTTTCTAAGGTTGTTAACAAAGAGGTCCTGATCACTGCAAGTTGTTTCAGAAGAGAGATTGACTTTCTTGGACAAATTAGCAGCTTTCAAAGTTTTAGGAGTCTCAAGGGTTAAAAGAAACTGTTAAATAAAGGTGGCACATTGAGTATGGACTCCAACATACTGGCCTAATGTAATCATGATAATAAACAGGCTCATGTATTTCACAGCTAATTACCATGAATACAAAAAAGAGCCATGAAAGACAGTATGTTATAAATAAGAAAACAAGAAATCAAGGAGACAGAGAAGAAGAAATAAACCCCAGTAGTCTTTAACTGTAGTTATTTCAAATTAATTTTTAGTCTTCATATTTGGGCAATTTTTCATATCTCTCTTCCAGAAACACTTCTGTGACACAGCTTTAATACCATATTCTTAACATTTTTTCCCCTGCTACAGCTTCACCCATGCTTCAGATTAAATTACTTGTCTGGAATCACTCTTCTAACCACTATCACGATCACCTCAATCTGAAGCTATAAAACTTTCTTTGCAGACACCATGTGTTTTGGAACCTGGAGCTGTTAATCTGGAAGCACATCACCTAGGGCCACCCAGCAGTCATATACACAATGCATTAAATAATGTCCTTGTCTTCAAAAAAGAGGTAGAAAGCAAAGTAGGTCGATACACATTTGTTACCTGCTCATTAATTTTACACTTGAAAGTTATTTCAAGCAAAATGAAGAAAAAAAATAGTCTTTAGTGCTTAGAAGAGTTGCTGACAAGATGCTTTTACCTTATTAAGATCTTCCCTTTCTTGCTTCAGCGTTCTGACCTGTTTCTCAAAAGCCTTTATTTGTCTGGAAGCATCATCCAACTCTCGCCTTGTAGTGCTGGCCTCCTCAAGTTGCTGTTCTAGCTGACCAGAATCTAGAAAAAGCATCAGACTTCTAAATATGTTAAGGGGAAAAAAAAATTGTTATTCTAGAGTAACATAGTCTAGCTACTTGAAGTCCTTTTGCTATTTGTGCTGGTTTCCATTTAATCACAAAGTAATGCAACTGTTACCCAGTTTAGAACAGGGAGTAGGTTGTTTCAACTGCCATCATCTGCCTTTAATGGAACAAAATAAAAGGTCACAGCTTACTGCAAACACCATAGAAAATGTAACAATTTGTCTTTTCACATTATAATAATCATGCACTATACATAATCCTGAAAAGTATGCTTTAAAATGACCCATACATTTGACTTTTATGCAGTATGATGTAATATAATATACTATACATATAATGCATCCTTTATTACACTGTAATTATAAATAGGCTCCCTCCCTGCCCCAAAAAGAAACAGTAAAAGTAATGGGTCACTCCAGAGCTGGCAAGTGCTCTCCAGTTGATACACTTGAAATTAACTTCAGATGATTTTACTTATTTCTAGTGTGAAAACCACTTGTGTTTATGTGATCTGCTTTATTACTACCATAAATACAGGAAAACTACTACAGTCAGTTTCTTGCTGACTGTCAGATACACAATGACAGTACATTTCTACACCACAGCAAAATAATGTCATATGAACATGTACAAGTGCTACAACAGGAAAAGTTAAAAATTTCTAGCTAGTGTGTGGGTTTTTTTCCCCTTCTAGTCCTTAATTTTAAAACAAGAATTTAAAGTGAGATATATATGGAAGTAGGTTGAAGTTAACCTCCAGTTCTATGAAATCACTGGACGTTTTGCCTTTGGATTTTAGTTGTGACAGGTCTTCAGACCGTATGTACTTTGCTACAGAATAGGAACACATCTATACTCTTAATAAGAGCCTTTTACTACGTTTTCACAAATGCAACCCTGAGAGACTGGCTCCTGGGAGAAATTAAGTATAAAATAACATATGTTTCCAAGAGCTGCAATTTCTGAAGCACAAGAAATTTATAAGCAAGTGAATACCGTTAGCTGATACCCAGACAAATATTCACTATTGTTTTAATTAATTGACTCTTGTTTAAAAATTTAGAGGAATGCACTTAAAATAAGAGAGATGTAGCTCAAAGCCAGAAATTATTAACTGCGTCTCTTATGTACTCTCCTCTGAAGTCATCAGCAAAAAGAAAATTTATATGTGGCTCTGCTGAGCCAAGATAAATCTCTCTTCCGTGCATGAAATACTTTGTTCCACAGCTCTGTTTTCTTCTTCCATTGCTGCCCTCTACATATTTGGCAATATTAAAGATTCCTCAGAGTTTTCTCCTATGTAACTTAGCGAACAAAAATTATAACTTTGACCTCAAAAATTGAAAGCATATGCTAGCTTGTAATTTCCTGGAAAACTAGATAGAAAAGAAAAATGTATTTTTCTAAGGTGCCCCTGGTGACACTCCTGAATTTGACACAATTTCATGTTCATCTTTTATTAGCTTTTTAAGCAGGTGTTTACTCTTAAAGCTCCAGAAGAGGCAGTAAAACCACTTAAAGAATATAAACAAAAGCTAGTTGTGACACATGCATAGTAAGTTGTAGTTTTCCATGTAACCACCGTAGTTGCTGCTAGCATTCTTGGTAATATATGCAAACAATCACTGTAGAATGTTATTACATTACATTTAATTGCCCAAGAAATGAGCCCAAACAAAGTTCAGCTCTGCACATGAACTGAACCTGCTTAAAGGTTATCACGTCTAGATTTGAGAATTTAATTTTTTTTAAATTTGGATAATTTATAGCTCATTCAGAAAACTTGTAACTAGCTCCCCTAAATTTGGAAGCATTCAGACTCAGTGAACAGGACAAGGGGTAATGGGATGGAGCTGGAACACAAAAAGTTCCATTTAAACATAAGAAAAAAACTATTTCGCTGTTCAGGTGAGGGAGCTCTGGCACAGGCTGCCCAGGGAGGGTGTGGAGTCTCCTTCCTTGGAGGTCTTCAAGACCTGCCTGGACACGTTCCTATGCGACCTGATCTAGGTGGACCTGCTTCTGCAGGGAGGTTGGACTACATGATCATTAAAGGTCCCTTCCAAACCTCTACCACTCTGTAATTCTATGATTCTATGGTTTGTGTCTGTATTCTGTAATTAGTTTAGTTTTAAATCTCTCCCACAAATAAAACCAACCCCAAACAAACAAACAAACAAAAAAAAAAATCAAGAAAATACAACATTTTCTTTTCCCAATTTTATCAAATTAGCTTTAGTTGCACCTTTTTTATTACTTTAGTTCCTACTCAATGTACAAATTAATGTCTTCTAACTAATTTCTGTATTCTTCAGACCAGACAAGGCATTCAAGTACACACTGGGAAATTTATGTGGTGATTGTGGACTGATTAAATGACTCAATGTCTTTGATCCCATTATTTACTTCCCTCTCTCCCCCCCAAGCACATATTCCATATGTATTTTTATAATTTTCTGTGTGAAGCAGACAATTCTTCACATATACTTATGGGAAAACCTTCTCAGTATTAATGGTCTTCAACAGACATTGACTTTGGGGGGTTGTAAAGAAAGGCAGCATTACATCAATTAAGGAAATTTTAAATTTTAAAAGGAATACCAGCTGTTTTGGGGAATAGTCTTACATTTTTTGTTATATGTTTTCATTAACAAAGGAAGAGAATAATGTCTTCAGCAATGGTTCCAAAAAAGCCAAAACAGGAGCTGAGGACCACTGCAGAACAGAGATTTCTGTTCATGTTCTCTCTTTTCTCATTACACCAGCAAGTGGAGTGACATTTGGACATTTGGCTGAAGAGAAACTTTTGTCCTGATGGAGCATCAGTATGCATCACACAAACCAGAGTGATCCTCCCTGAGCTAGCTAAGCCACGTTCACACACAAAAATAATGCTTATGATACAATACAAAACTGCTGCATCATGCCAGAGCAGCTGTCCAACTGTATATCTATAACAGATCTTTTTTTCAGACCACACAATTTCTAACAGCATATAACCTAGGGATTGCAGTCTGCAGGTCACACATAGCTTGTTTCTGCCCTATAATGTAGCAGCAGACTCTAAACACATCAACTAAAATGTCTGGAAGATAAGTTCAAGTTATTCTTTCTGTGGGTGTCACTGCTGACATTCCTGACACTTTCAGAAACTGAATAAAGTCCTGAGACTTTTCTAGTACTTTTCTAGTCCTGATACCTAACACTCTCTATTGTTAATTTTTTCCAAATAATAATAATAATAAAAAACAACAAAAAATCCAGAACAAAATTCTATACTTTCTTTCTTTCTCTTTGAAGACGTATCTGCTATACTCAACACGTAGTGCAACAGAAGCTCTCCATCTGGAAGCTCTTAAAATATGAATTGCCGGTATCTGGTAGAGTACAGCAGGAAAAAAGATGGACTTGGGTATATTAGGTTTCTTTGACTCTTTGCCTAAATGTCTCTAGTAGCCTCTGTAAAGACACAGGATAGTGGGCTATCTTTGCTTTTTGACTAGTTTAGGAGTTCTAAAGAAAGGCAGCATGACACCAATTAATGAAATTCAGCTTTTTATTTGCACCGATTTAAAAAATACTTTTCAAACTTATAGTACTGAGATATTCGATAGTCAAATTTTTAGCTATCATATAAAATCTTCATGAACTCCCTGAAGCAAAATAATTAAATGGAAAATAAGTGTTCAGTTTTGTAAAAAATGACAGCTTATTGACAGCAGAGTTGAGAGGTGCTTCTTCCCACACTTATCTCCCTCTCCTTGTATGCTCCTATTGCCCATCTTGTTCTAATTTATCATATCATAAGCTGATTAAATCCCCTGTATCTAGATAGTTCTTGCTGTGTTTAATTCAGTGAGATAAAGTCAAGAGAGTGACTGGGACATGTGCAGAGAGGCCACACAGCTGTGAGCAAGACCCATTTTGGTGGCAAGAGTTTTGTTTGGTCAGTTCTACTGCTCATGGAACTGCAGCCTTATAGCCCATAGAGTCCCATCTCATGGAGAACACCCTTCACTACTCCTTGCCACTTGGAAAAGTCACTAACACTGTAGTTTCATGCACACAGTCCACCTTCCAGATAACTCACACTTTTCTGATACTACTGTTCCAAGAAAATACTCAGAAAACATGCTTCCAGTTTGAACAAGCTTCTACTCTGCTTAGTTGCAAGGCACTAAGTAACAGCTCTGTGATTTCAAAGAAAATGTAAATACAATCAAAATTGTGAACACATCTCACAAATTTGTCCCTTCCAAAGAAAATAGGATTGAAAAATATCAGTTGATTCTTAGATCATAACAAAACATCTTTCCAAATATTTTTAGACCTATTAAAACTGCCTATAGGCTTCTCCTTTCATGTTTACTCATATAAGCAAGACTCAACCCTTTCTTTCCTTCCAGTTTATTAGCTATGTACCTGTATACCAGAGTGCAGAACTGTACAAAGCAAAGAATGCAAAGGTATGCTACAGTGACTGTGACTTCTGAAAGGACTGCAGTGACTTTTGATACTGCCAAAGACAACCAAACAAGTGCTGCATTAACTCTAGCAGCACATATTGCAGAAGGAGAAGGGAAATAACAATAATTAAAAAAAAAGAGTACTACTATGGAAATTAGTCATCGTTTCACAGATTATCAAGTAGAGACTGGTTCACATCCATGTAAATTAGCAACACCACAATCTAAAACTAGGGGACCTTTACTACTAATATTAATAGTAGAAGGCATTTAAATCTTCCTTTTCTCTTGCAACTAGAATGACTGAAGTACTGAATATCAAGTTGAATCCGTAGAAAACATTAAGCTACCAATGAAGAACAAAAGGCAAAATGAGAATAAAAACAGACTGGATGATTCTTTAGGAAAGCAAAGTAAAACTAGCACTACAGTAGGAGAAAAAAAAAGTCAAAGTGTTTTTTCCTGTTACAATTTTTGCATTAATAATAACATACCTGTTACCTGTTTCTTCAACTTTTCAATTTCTTCTTTCAAACTTTTAATTTCTAAATCTTTGCTTGCTGTTATTGGGCCATCCACTGTTGAATACTGCAGAGCTTGGACTGTCTGGGTGGACTCTAGAACAAGATGGGTGAGGGAGGGACAAATGACATGCCTGACATCTGAGTAGGTTAAAAAAGATATTACTAATAAATTAAGAGATGCCAAAACACTCTCCACTGAGGATTCTACAATTTGTCATTTCTAACTAGCAAGTGTTATTTTTTTTCAGTCATTGTCAAGTAACTGGACAAGCTAAGTTCTCAAAGCTTCTAAGAATTAAATCTTTATGCCATAGAAACCACCAAGGCATGGTGTGAACAAAGTTGAAAAGTTATATGAAGTTGTGCACACAGGGTATTTCAAGCATAAGTAGTTAACAGAAGTTTAATTTGTGAATGGAAATAGCAAAGAGAATTCTTTTCTGCTAGAAAGCATTCCAAGAGATGTATTTTTTCCACAGTATAAACCACAGATCAGTTTTCAGCTTTGTTAAGTATTTGTTTAAAGAATATACCTTGCAGTTTTCTACTAAGTTCAAGCTTTTCCTGTTCTAGACGTCTTATTCTCCTCTCATAAGCTTCTGTTGCTAAACTATCTTCCAAAGTTCTTTGAATGCTGGCATCAAGGTCCATGGAGGGTGGTCCAGCTGTCAGTCTTAGACAGCTGCGGTCTGAAAGCACACTGGGGAAAAAAAAATTAAACAGTATTGGACTTCAAAACAGGCTGTGTTTAAAATAATTAAGAAATATTAACCAACAGGTAGTTGTTTAAATTGTTAATTACTCTATAATTTATTATGCAGTCAAATAATACCTTTTTAGCGTGTGCTCAATAAGAATTGAATTCATTTTTACCTAGCACAACTGATTTTCTCAATGCATTTTTAGTTACATAAAAGCAAATTACCATTCTGTACTGTCCACATTAATCAGATAGCAAAAAGCAACAATATAGATAGGTAGTAAGAGCACAATAACAGTTTATTTTAACATAATTGATAAAGTTTTTGCAAATACTTTAAAGACAACAATCACAACAAATGGTGTGAAATTATCACATGACAACTAGGGCACATACATATCAGAGATGCCGTAGCCTTGATTCTGTGGATACTCATGTACACATACTGTTACTCATGCAAATAATCCTTTTGAAGTCTACAGGACATGTCACATAACCAGTACTAAGCACAAGTGTTAGCAGAAACATAGCCCTGTTTTTTGAGTGGCTATAAACATTCTTTATTTATTTTCATAAATGATCAAGGAGCATGCATGGACTCCTTGTTCATGTTTAATTTAGCAATAGAAATGATCGTGACAAACGATACACTAATGTCTAACAGCAAAAAGAGTATCAAAGCTAGAAATAAAATTGTTTGTAAAGTCTAATACGCTAAGTTCTCTCTGGATCCATACACACGCTCTTCACATTGTCATATGCAGTTTTGACTTCATACATTGTATGAAAACCACCATTCTCAACAAAACTCCTCTGAACACAGAACTCCTCTGAACATGAGTAGTGATCTTTAAAGTCACATAAATTTTGCCTGCAGAGCTCACTCTTTCAGACAGAGCATTTTAGATTATCGTCTAGTCCTTTCCTCAATAAACCACATACTTTGTTACCTGTTTGCAGTTGGTTTTGGAAACAGAAACTTAATTATCCTACAAACAATTTTGGAACTCTTAACTTACCAGCTACTTGTGTAGGTGAAACCCACAAATGGTAAATGATGGCCAGAAAATGCAGTATGTGATGGTGGAGGCATTGTTTCCTAGAAAATTAGAAGGACAGTTGAGTAAGTAATATCCTATTAGACTTTAAAAGAGTTTTGAGTTTAATCACACATAAACTGTTAATTATAATTTCATAGTAACTATATTCACAGTCATACTTCTCTACAGTCCAAATTTGAAATAAAACCTAAATTTATTTATATTAGCATGCAATATACAAAAATACAGCATGCTGGCATAAAAATGCTTTTCTAATTAAATGGGCTATCACTGGAGGAAAGCAGAATACTACATACATTAAAAGCCTATTCATTCTTCCTTATTTCCAAGAAGCTCTTAGCTCAACAAGTATCACCTTTTGTCCCCTCCTATACTCCTCTCTGCCATTTGGTCAGCAGGGCTTCCTGCCTGTAGAACTACCAACCCCACTTCTGAGCAGGCAATCTCTCTTCGGAGAGAACAATAGTCAGTCATTTACTAGAAAGAAATCACACAACAGAGTTTTCTAATCCTGTTAATGCTTTGACCATTTCTTCCTTCACTGCTCCTTTTTCCCACCAGACAAAGAACTACAAACCAAATCTTTGAGCTTTGCCTAACGCTAAAATAACCCTGGAACCATTAGAGGTAATAATATTCTTAAATACCCCGTTAAAAATTTCCTGTTTAACCACAATATGTAAAGTTTAGGTGGTTATACTCGTGATGGTCTCAATGGTCATCAAAAGAAATTTCCTAAAATAAAGATTGTCACTAAATTGTCAGAAAAGGTAACATCATAATTTCCTTCTAAATCCAAACAAAAAAAAAGAAGAAAGGAACCAGTTGTACATTTTTAAACATAAAGCTCAGCAAGAGAGAACAGGGAATCAGACTATATTCAAAGGAAATACAAAATTACCTTTTTCAGTGGTGCAGTCAGCTATATTACACCAAAACATTGACCTTTCAGCAAACTACAATCTTCACATCAAAAAAGAGTTTCCAGAGTAAAAAGCAACACCAAGGCCATGGTTAGACTGCCTAAGCATGTTAAGTTTACATTGATGTGTATTTTGGAAAATAATGACATTAATAAATTACATAGCATTAACTTTCCACTAATCAATAATAAAAAATACAAATTATTACACACCGTAGTCAGAAAAAGTAAAATTTTTCTCTGTTATATCTTGCTTTCACATCTCATAGATTCAAGTTTAAAAACCATCTTTACAAATAATTTAGAAAAGACCAAAAGTATAATTGTGTGATTTTACCAGCCCAAATGATAATTTTCAGTTACCACATGGGTAACTGAATGTTGGTTCTAAAATATTTTATCTACTAGTAACGATGTAAGATTCAGTAAAAAAAAATTATTTATTTGGCAGAGATCAAAATATGTATTTCCTGCTACTTGTGTGAATTCAACTGTATAACCACACTGACAAAGCCATAACTGAATCTATCATGCCCGTCAGTAAAGATACTAAATCAAACAGTTAAAAGTTAAACTCTCGCAGAACTCAGGCTGCCTGAACAACATAGTTTTGTCCTTTACATGTACTTTTAACATACTGCTTTAGTTTCATTATTATGTATATAATTTTTTCCATGAGCCCACTGCCTCTTTCGAAGTTCAGACAGAACAGTAACAATCACAGCTTTTCAACATTGCCTTTTATCTTCAGCACTGGGCATTCGTCGTTTGCTGTGTGCCTTTCAAACTTTGCAAAGAATTTTAAAGAAATTTAAAACATCTCATTGGCTTATCTGTGGTACTGACTTCCACGTCACTTCTACTTACACTTCATATTCAAGTATGTGAACTTTCCTCACACGGTGTGTATGAAAGATGGCAGGGAAAATACTGCCAAGTTACATATAAAAATTTGAGGGGAACCAATATTAAATTTCACATTCACCAGTTGAATAAAAAATGTAAAATATCTTCAGTCATGAAATGCCTCAAGCTAGGTTTTCTTCAGAGATGGTAAGTGCAAAAAGAAATGGTAAAAATATAGCCTTAGTTTAAACAAAAGAAAATAACTACTTTCATGTGTTTCAAATGAGGAAATTAAAAATGAAATTCCAGAAACTAGAATTCAGCTTGAACAGTTCAATAGTATTGCTTTGCACTCCCAAAAGTCTAAAGCAAATTAAGACTCAGATTCTGTTTTCACATCCGAGCCCAATAAATGACAGGAGCACTTTCTCTTCAGCTGCAGCTCCCTGCTTATTTACAATGGGAAAATGGGAGATAAGGCTTTAAAAAGGAAGATCTCTGGCCTGGCCTATATTAGAATGTGTGAATAATCTCCAAAAGTTGTTTCAGCTTTACAACTATGGCTTCACAAAGTCTGGCTATACACAGCATGTGTTCTAGCCACTCAACCCAGATAGCTGATCCTGGACAAAATAACATGTAAACACATATCTGAAGATGGCATAAAAGAGTTTTAAGACTACAGTACTTCAGGTGTGAGGGAAGATGGGCAATATCAGATTCAAGTGACAACATACAGAGGTTAAAATTAAAAACATGCAAGTTGTCCGATGCAGCTAGACTGATTTGTTTAATTTGCATACATGAAAGGACTCTCAGACCTAATGCTCCACACCACATATTTCTACCACTGGATTTTATCTAGCCAAAATGTTTCTACGTTTTACTGTGCGGTAGGAGGAAAAGTAATACAAATAATCATCCTGCCTGTGTCGATTCATACTGCTATTGCTTATCTGCAGGTCCAGGAAGCTCAACTGAGACGTATAGATAGTTCACAAAACAAAAGCAAAAATGGTGAAAATGCTTCACCTCACATGTAAACAGCAGGTTTCTGTACCTTTCAAAAATCACAGGCATACAAAAAAGTATTTGCAAGGAGACATAACAATGCATTCCACTGATATAAAGATCTCTATCACCTGTCAGAGATACTATTCAAAAACATGGAAAAACTAAATGGGAAATTTAGGAGAAATGTTACAGACAAAGCTCACTTCAAGTCAGAAAACAAGCTGGAAAAATGTTAGTGTGAATAAACTGAATGGAATCTGACAGAGATATGAGCAATTAGAGCACCTACAATAAAATTCATTATGCAAACTTTGTACAAGTTTCAACAATGCTCTTCTAGAAATACTGTATCTTGCAGACTATCTACATGTAAATATATTCTTTGTAAGACATGGACACTAAGAACTTTTAACTGTAAATAACAGAAGCATGTGTTAGTTAAATACATGTAAAGTTACAAGGAATTACCAAATTGAGCTGAAGTTTTCCTCACACACAGATGTTGGGATGGTCACCCTGTAAACTATGAATGTATTCTTCTCACAGTTCTTCAAAGCAGTACTTTGTTGTTTATATAGAACATAGCAAACACACTGAAATAGTTTTATTAAAATGTTAATCCTATACTTACAGAATTTTTTAAGCAATCATCATCCACATCAAAGTTTGATGTATCAGTGGGGCTGCTGACTTCTGGGATGTAAGGTGCCTCGCAGTTTCTAATGTTGTCCCAGTCAATCCCAGCAAAAAATGGATGATTCTTAAAATCTTCTATCCCGTTTTGTCCAAGTCGATGCTCTCTGCTACAAATGAGCCTTCGGATTAGGTCCTTTGCACTTTCAGAGACATCTGTGACTTGAGCAGGAAACTGAAACCTCTCCTTAACAATTAAAAAAAGAGAAAAGTAGCTTATTACCAAGAAAAAGTTGCGGGGAAAAAGAAAAAAACAAAACAACACCCTTCTTAGTGAAAACAATTGTGTAAAAAAAGAAATGTGTAAATACTTCAGTTCTTAAATATATGCAGTAAAGTTTCTAGGAAAAAAAGACTTCTCCAAACATAAAAACTACTGAAATTTTTCTGTCTCCTAAGTTTTTCTTCTTTATTTGAATTTCTCTTACACTGCTGAATTCTACAGCTACCTCCATGAGGAAGAACGTTCAAGAATCTCCATAAGCCAAACAGTTAAAGTAACAAGAAAGTAAGATGAAAGCAACACAAAAAGTTACATAATGTGGGTAACATTTAATCCATAGAGTGAACTAAAAGCCATGTTTCCAAATCCAGATTTTTAAGCTGCTTTATCCTAAAGCAAAGGCATCTGCAATCTATAATCATAAACCTACTACATGGAAACATTTTTTTTATTCTACATTTGCAAACAATAACATCATTAGTACATAAAACTTCATTTCTAAATGAGACTTCGAGATTTATCCTATTACTTATTAAACATCAACTTAGAGAGAGATAGAAAGAGAAAGTGCACTAACTTTGTGGTTCATTATTTTCCCATAGGTCTCCACCAAGGACTCAGCATAAAAGGGTGTTTCTCCATAAAGCATTTCATACATGCAAACTCCTAAGGACCACCAGTCGCACTCGGGCCCATACTTTCCTTTCCCATCTTCCATGGCCTGCAAGATTTCTGGAGAGATGTAGTCTGGTGTTCCAACTGCCACTGAAGACTGGACCTGTAGAAGTTACATTTCCAGGGCTAAAATCAACTTCCATTGTTACTGCCACCACTATTTGTGGCATTGGGCATATATATATATAATGAAAATTTAGCATAGCGTTCTGGTTATAATAAAACCAGCTAAACATAAACAAAGGCTTCTAAATTCATAAAGATAAAAAAATTAAGTATCCAAGGCACTACACTGATAGGCATCCCAATAACATACTTTGCTAATATCTTACAAATATTTAATAACAGAAGAAGAACAAAACTGTCAATTTTTAGGCTTAGAGCTGTTATGCATAAATTATAGATTAGCTAATCACATATATTAACACAAATACTTTGTAATGCTGTAGGCCATGATTAAGATACTGGAATTACATTCTAGTCACATCTGCTATGTACTGTGCATGTTTAAATATACTACTATTAGCATACCATCCTATTTCAGTATCTCATCCTGCTTATACTAAAGCTTACATTTTAATAAACATTAGAGCTCAGAGCTCAAAACGGAGAGATCCATAGCTCACCAATAAACACCTGCTGACAGTGCAGCTTGTCTTTATTCATGAGTTGCTATACACATCTAATATACAGTAAATCCAAGAGTACATAGTCATATTTTGGTTAGTTACATACTAACACCATTACAATTACACTTTGTTTGACATAAGGCACCTTTTCTTTTTATTAGCACACATTTTAGTGGCTGGCAAAGGACTGAAGAAAAGGTGTTTAGGAACATATCATTCTTTCTGATTTACCGTTCCATCTTCCATTAGTTTCAGACAAGAACCAAAGTCTGCTAATCGAATATGTCCATTCATATCCATCAAGATGTTGTCTGGTTTAATATCTCTGCAATTAAAACACATTTCAGAATTAGTACAAAAATATATTGGGTAACATATAGTCCAAGCTTTCTCTCTAGAACATTCTTATCTTTCAAAACCAGCAAGCAATCACTCATATGATGGCATTTGATCCAGAGACGTTTCAGGAAAGAGGTTGTAGATCAAACCATATCATGCCTGTTAATTTTAGTAAGCATTGTGTGGTCAAATTCCTCCCATCTCTCACAGGTAGACAGGGGAATATTACTTGCTCTGGACTTTTGTATGCACAGCTTTAAAATCATTAATTCACTATCTCAGTGAAGAACTCCCAAATGAAAGATGTACACTTACACTGGCAAATAATCTCTTAGGTTTTAATATAGAACAAAGGCCAATGAAACCTTAAAATAATTAACTTTGGTTTTTAATTCAATGGCTTCCCTCAACATTTTCTCTCACTATGTATGCCTTTCATACTTCTGCTGAAATGACCAACAAAGCCACTGTACACACTACTGCAGCTCTGCCTAGCCAAATTCTGCAGCTGTCTCGTTCAGGTCATGGAAAAATCTTTCTAATCAAGCAACATAACAAATACTCCTTATTTTGCAAATTTACGGGTACTTAAGCATCCTGAAATACAGATGAAGTGTATGGTCCCAGTACACAGCTGACTAGGCTGAAAGCATCTATGTCTGACAGCCATTTATTGCTCAACTGCAAACTAGGTTCAAATGACAACATTGCTTTTCATTGAAGTACAGTTGTTAGAAATATCCATTAAGCTACATTTTAAAAATGCATTATATTATTCCATTATTACACCATCCTTTTCCTATTCAAAATGTAAATTATGACTGTATGAATAAAGCAGTATGAGTACTTTCCCAGTGAACAGTGATTTGTCAGATGTAATAGCAAATTCCCTAAAATAAACAAAAAGCAAGTGAAGCCCTGACTTCATGCTTCATTCTCCTAACAACTTACAAATGAATGTTATCAATTGCTTTGCACACAAATTTCAAACTATTCACAAGCCAAAATATTCACATTGCACATTGGAGCAAGACTTAGCTGTTTCTTTTTTATTTGTTGATTTTTGTTCTTTAATAAACTGCGTTATAAACAATGTTTATTGAGAATTTATAATAGCAAAAAATTAGAACCAGACCCTCAACATCCCTATAGAAGCAATGGCATGAATGTCTTGCATAGTTGCATAGTTACACACAGTGAGAATTAATATGGTATTAACAGTGTGTTGTTTTGAAGACAGTACTTTCTGAGTTTGTGTTACCCAAAGACAAGCAAGCAGTGGCCCATGCTGAAAACAAATTTTAGCCACTTTCCAAATATGCAGAAACATTTACAAAGTAAAAAAGCAAACACTACTTAAGAAATTATACTTTTGCATCTCACAACTGAACGTAAAGATAATTTTTTACTAAGTAAATAATAAAAATTAGAAGTCCATTCTCTAAATAACATTCTTCCATTTGATTTTTTTGCTGACGCTGAATACGTCAAAGAATTGCAACCTCCAGACTAAGATAGTTTTATTTATTTTACAGTCACTCACCAAAAACATTCCTTAAACATGTTTCTAAATAAAACAAACACATGCTATTGAGATCTCTGGAATTATAACTTCAGTTTAAAACACTTTGCAATAACATGCACCTAAAATCAAGTTTCTCTTAGACGCTGGACCTAGTTCAAACTAAACAAAAACATGAGTCACTCTTGAGGCTCCATTTATCCATGTTATATTTTTAATATATTCCCAAGAGAAATAATAATAATAATCACCATCATCATATCATTCCTCCCCTATTTGATCTCATAGAACAGCAGAAAATGAAATGAAAAACTTCTCTTTGTTGTTTGTAGGTTTGGTTTTGCACACTGTTGACAACATTGAAAGCACTCAGAGGAACAAGTATTTCTTGCAATGCAGAGTTTGTAAGGCTCAGTTATAACTTCATAAGAACAATTTTAACAGTTAAGGAAAAAAAGGACCAATTTAATGCATATCAGTTCTTTTCAACTCTTGCAACAGAAGGTATGGGTTATGAACAACTGTTCTGAATTCAATTGAACAACACTAATAAGAGACAGTTTGAAAGACAAGAATTGCTGGCACCTGCAGAGCAAAGTAGGCTATAAGGAAAGGGAAAGTTAAGAAAATTATGAACCCCGGGGGGAACAAGGAAGGGGAGTAATTATTGCCAGTGTGACTGAGGAGTTCAACCATGGTGATTACGGGGAAAAAATAATACATCATAAACCCTGCACTTCTACTGAGCCTGCAGTTATTAGATTCTATTAGATTCTATTAGAATTCTATTAGAATTGTTTTGAATGACATTTGGTGACTCTCCTTCAGCGATCAGAACTATTTCTTGTCTTGTTCTGAACAGTGCATGGTCTTCCCTTTTCCCATGCTTCCATCTCAGCTGCAGTTTTACTTCTGTCATCCCTAGCCTCCTAGACTCACCTCAAAGGTTGAGTTGTCCAGTCCTCCGTGCCCTGTCAAACTCAAATTTCCTTTCCCTTTATTTCCTTCTTTCACTCTCAGCTTCTCCCACTTCTAAGTCCTGGTCTCTTTGCATGTACACATTTAGTTAATCTTATTTTCTCCCACTTTAGTCCTCAGCAGTTACTCTTTCCCCATAGTCCTCTCCAAAATTCCCTTCCCATTTCCAGTGACTTTCTATTCCTCTAATCATTACTATCCCCCTTCTTTTTTGTTTTGTTGCACAGAAATCTTCTTTGGCACCAAAAGCAAGAGCACTATTAGCAACAAAAAGTCTCCATTCTGACTCTAATGTGTCTATTTACTAGCATTTCTCAAAATTGCAGGGCATTTTTAGAGCTCTGAAACAGTTCAAACCTACAGCAGAAGAAAACTGAAAAGCATTTAGGATCCAAACTCTGCACATGGTTGTTTGAAACTCTCATCAACTGGCACATTAAGGGAAAAAATAAAACTTGAAAATACCTAAGTAGGAAGCAGAAGAATGAAAATGTATCCATGATGCACAGAAAATTCTCTCCTGCATTTGAACGGTGTCTCCATACCTCAAAGCAGAATAACTCCTCACAGAGCTTATAAGATTTATTTTACCCATTTTAAGTCTATATAGGAAAAGCAATGCATGTTTCTTGATCTTGTTATTGGAAAGAGATGATACTTACTACTTCAGGTAGATACTAAGTAAGAGAAATTCCAGATCAAGTAGCTAAAATCTGGCAAAAGTAATAAGCAAATAATGCAAAGTCACATGGTTTATTGAATGGACCACTGGACTGAATCTCTGTAGGTAAGAGTTACCACGTGACTGTGGGCAAAACATTTCAACGTCACTCAACAATAACACTGGTGCTCAGTCAAACAACTAATATCATCTGGCTAGAAGACCATGGAGCACTAATAACACAATAGCTTTGTAATTAGTTCAGAGGAACAAAATAAAAATATCTGTTCACTTGAAATATGAAATAATCATTCTGTTTCAAGAAGTATAAGATTTGGAAGCCATTTTATGAACCAGATTTACAGTAGGAACAAGTATTGAATTGGGGGAATTGTTCTGACACCACTGTGCCCCCTGAAGACATTGAGTTCTACTAAGTCTCAGACAGTTCAGCCCTTCTTTTGAGAGCAGCTTCTGCGGAAAGCCCTATGTGCAAGCAGTACAGGTTGCCAGAGTTACACCTTGAACAAATCAAGCTAGTATAAGTTCTTCAAATGTACTCTGCAGTGAACTAAGTGAAACACATTCTCTGCAGATTCAAATACAAACCTTCCTTCTATCAAACTTTTTTGTAGCATCTGAGCTACACCTGAGCGCATGAACTGAGCAAAGAGTGCTGTTTTCATTTTTTTGAATGAGTGATATCAGCATCGAAGAAGTCAGAAGTTTGAAACAAATAAACTTATATCATAGAATGGTTTGGGTCTTAAAAAACACGTATGTCCATTTAAGCCATGAGTCCAACACATAGTGCAGAATGGGCTTTTACTTTTGTGAGCTGCATTTGCCTTGACCGTACGAGAAAACCAGCACCACACAGCAGACCAACTTGAATAAAGTGATGCTCTTTGTATTTGTTTTGCAGTCTTTCATTGCTTGTTTTTGTTCATCTGGAGAATGCTATAGGAATAGCCAGTCTGTGATACTGGAAACTTCACTTGCACAGAAAATGAGTGAAGAGGCTTATGAAAAACATTCGAAATATCTTTAATTAATCCTTTTCATAACGCTTCTTAGTTTAATCTGGGCAGCTGTTCTTCAGATTGGCATGTTTACCCAGATGACCTCACTCACCTCTTCTTAAAACAGTTTACTTTCTTAAGCCATAATTAAAACCCAAACATTTTACATACTAACTGTGCTAATATAAACAACATTCCAAAATATGACTACAGCAGATAACTGAATTATTGCCATTCGTTTTGATTTCTCTGTAATGACACAGAGTAGAATTTCATTTGTTCAGTGAGACTCAAGAAAAAGTATTCCCATCTGAGACATGCTAAATCCATAGCACATTTCAGCTGTAAAACAAACGAAAAAGAACTATTAATACACATGAATGTATTTTTTTTTTCTGGATTCATTTCTGATACTAAATGAAGCTTCAGGAATCCTGAGGTCTTGCATATTGAAATTTGGTCTGGACAACCTCCTTCAGTTTCATCCAGCATGAATTATTTTATCATCTTATGTTTTCAAAGCATGCCTGCTCCCGAGGTTCATCTATGCCATTCTTTGAATCACTGAATCAATGTCTTTCAGTTATTTGCAAAACCACCTGTAGTACTTCAAGTCTACAGCACAGAAAGCAGCTGATTCCAGAAAAATCTTAATTTTTGTTTCATTAGCAGACTCATGGAGGCAGGGGACCAGACAAACAGAAAGAAAGATATATCAAAAATAGAATAACATGAATGCAACAGCTGTAACATAACGTCAGGCACTACCAAATATTGTGCCAATGGACCAATTCACAAGCCCACATCTTTAAGTTTACATAATAAAAACCTCTAATGGCATTAAAGAGTTTATGATCAGTAGGGATCTGCCTTCTTGGTAAATGTACAGGTACAACACAGAATGTGTTTGTTTTGATTATTAATTTGTAATTTTTTTCTTTTTTAAAAAAAAAACAAAACAAAATTTTCAGCCAGAAACAGAGGAAAAGGTGATTCCCTCTCTGTAAGCAATATCAAGAAAAGGTGGCCAGGTGGTGTACGGGGGCACCTTTCAATATGTCCTCATTGGAATAAACATTTCTGATGCTAATGAACTGTCCTCATATTTACAGCTGAGGTCTTCAAAAAGTAGCAGAACTGAAATGACAATGAAGAAGCCTATGCAGTTCTAAGTTCAACAACTGCAATGTGAGCTGAGCCTGAAGAATGAAGGGTATTTGTCTGAAATTATAGGAGTAGTTCGATAGCTTAGCTATCAGTTTGTTTTAGCTCACTGGATAAAAAGGGGTAATCTGGAGAACAAATTTTTATTTCTAACGTTAAAATCAGAAAAGCATGGAAATAAATTAATTTTTTCTAAACAGGTCACATGCACCAAGACATGCTGTCTCTGAATTGTAAAGAACAAAGTGAATAGCTCACATTATTTTTCTGTGAAATCATCACATGAATTTTATTTTTTTAAATGTTAAAATACCAGTACAAGAGGAAAAAAAACCCAAACCAAAACAGTTTCAGGTGTAACTGCTGGCACAGAGAAACTGATCCAGATAACTTATTACTAATTGAGGACTTCACAGCACATTATTTTCTCATTATGCATGCAAGAGTATTCCCCAGAAGTATAAATCAAAAGGTTAATAGCAGATATCAATGATTTTAATTACCCACTCTTATAACAAGTAATGTTATTCCCTGTCAATTTACCTTCTCTGAAAAAGCATAATCATTATCTTACTGCCAGAATGTCTCGACTTTTTATCCAAAATACCTCCAGAACACAGAATTATCCTTAGTCAGGACATACGTTTGGCAAACTGTTTATTGCACTCCCTTCTGTTGTTTCAGGCAGACATTTCTGCCACACTCCTCTTCACATAAACATATTATATTCATGAGGAAAAGAAAAAAAAGACATTTGGTTTTGGCAGCGCTCCAAAGAAAGGAGAAAATTTAGTGCCTGTGAAGTTTTTAAGGTATTCAGTGGTGCCATACTGACAGTCAGCTTTGGGTACGCAGAGTGAAATAGCTGGTCAACTGCCATCAAGAAGTTGCATTTTTTTTCCACAAACCTACGACATTGATGTCCAGGAGCTTATTTCTATTTTCCATTACAGTGTCCTGGGTTATATCAAAGTCAACGTTGCCATATTTTGCCAACTACAGTTTATCTGAATTCTAGTGAGCAAAACTAGAAATACGCTCCATCTGGCAGAAAGGCCAATGTGCACTGAGCCAAATTAGATATGGACAGTCAGTAGTTATTCTTTAGTAATCCCAGTAAGATAGGCTGCACAAGATAGCAGCATGAGAAAACTGGAATCTGTTGTAGCTCATTAACAGTGTCTCTTATCAAGACTCTACTGTGCCTTCTCCTAAACAGACACTCCTCCACTTTTGGGTAGAATCCAAAAAGTGCATACTTCTATTGGATTAGAAAGAATTTAAATAACTTTGATCACAACCTTATTATTTACATAGCATCCCAACAGTTGCATCATGTTTGCATATTAAACAAAACCTGCTTTATATAAAGCTGACAAACTAAAGCTTGCTACTGAAAAAGACATAGTAGCCTTACAAATAACCTTGAAGACAACAGGAACAGTCTAAGATTAAACATTTGAGAATTTAAACCTTAATAAGCAAAGTAACTTCATGGAAAAAACAAATGCTTAAACAACCTTACTTGAAAATTACAATGAGGAGGTTCAACTTTTTTTTTTTCTTAAACAATATCTTAATACTGTAAAACTCCCTTATTTTCTAATTAACTCTTGGTAATAAATCATTATGTGTGTGTTATTCCAGGAACATGCAGTAATTCACCTCTACTAAAAGAATCTCACTACTCCCAGCAGCAGGAGATTTAGATGAATCTCATTAAAATCAGTGACAAGACTCTCATCAATTATTAGGAAGCATCAACCAAACCAAGTCAATGAAGGTTTTGATCAATTTGTGTGCACAATTGTATAGTTATACTGTTACACATCTCAAGTTTTATTCTTAGCAATATTAAAAAACCAAGTGAAAGACGACAAAAATCAAGACTGCGTGTACTAGAGGCAGTGCATGTGCTACATGACATACAGAATCTGGTATTGAACCCAAATTTACTTAGTTTCAGGCTCTACATTCTGCCAAAGTGTTCTTTTTTACCCCTTAATCCAGGTTGAAAGAAATAACTCTGTGTCCACTAAAAAGAAGGTAATTACATTCTTCTTTTACTACAAAACTTGCACCACAGAATTGAACTACACAATGCAAAAAAGTCCAAAGTCAATTGTTTATCCACACTGAGCATGGGCAAAACAAGATGCAATAAATTTAAATCCCAATGAAAGACATTTATAAACCATTTTCCTAATGACAATAAAACACTGGAACAAATTGCTTCAGGAAACTTCACCATCTCCATCACTGTATTTTTTAAAGAACTGGTTAGACAAACATCTGTCAAGAGCGGTTTAGTTACAGTTTGATCTTGCAGTAGAAGAAAAGTATTAGCTGACCTCTCCAAGTCCTCTCCTAGTCCTTTACTCTACAGTATTTAATTTCTGCCACTCAGACAAGTATTCTGGACACAACACAGTATTTACCTTACAGTATCCAATGTTCTTTATGAATTTCAAGTGCTAACAAAGGTAATAATAACAAACAACAGGGTATGAGTACATCAGCCAACATATATACATCTCAAGTTTGTTCAGGCACTGATATTCATTCCTGAACACTTGAACTGACTGCAATTACTGGCTTATAAATATATGCTCCACCACATCACATGATAATGTCTTAGAATTATTTTACTGTAGAAAAGTGTCTCCCTGTGGCCTTTGGGCAGATATATTTGCTTTCAAATAATGGATCTCTCAAATATGATAACAATCCTAAAACAAGGATAATTACTTTTAAAGGATGGTTATATACATTTCTCCCCACCTTCTTTTAATAAAGTAAGTATAAGGGCTGATTTGAAAAATTCTTTTTGATAAAGGCTTGGCAGCTACATACTCCCTGTAGCTACTGTCTTTCATCTAAAAATGCTAATCAACTGACAGAACCAGATATCTATGGATAAAACCCTCACACTCAGGCCAGGCCCCTCATGCACTCTTTTGAAGATATTTCACAGCAAAATTACTTGTGATGTCTAAAGATTATTTCTACTTTCTTGTACATTTTGTAGAGTAAAATCAGGGACACTTTCATTTTGTAAGCATGTTAAATTTAGTACATTACAATGGTAATTTACAGATGTTGTTTTCAACACCTGTGAAATAAAAATGGAAGAGTTGTAGACTTCATCAGAAAGAATTTCTTACAGCAAACAACCATGGACATAACAGAAGGTCTGATATCAAATGCACTCTGAAAAAAGTAAAAGTTCAAATAAACAAAAAATATGTTAATCAAAGTATTCAGACTGTTAAACATGTGAATCGTTAAAAACCAAACAAAAGAAAACAACTCCCAAACATTAATTGTCCTTGCAAATTAGAACAAGAATATAGACGCTTGTAACTTTTGTTAGGGTTGTCTCATAGCTGAGTTACTCATAGTAGGTAAAAAAAAAAAAATTAAAAAAAATTAGGAACTCAAATATAAAATTAGGCACAGATAAAGAACTGAACATTTCATAATGCATTGATCTTGAACAGAATAGTATTGCTGAGTTAAAATTCATGCATAAAACATGAGAGCCTTGTACTGTTTTTCTTTTCAGGTAACTTTAATAGTTGTGGATTCTGAGACCATCATAAATGTTTGAGGCCAGGGCATAAAAAGTTTTGAAAGATGTGCAAACAAAAGACAGAAAAAAGAAAACAGGAATGTTTTGAGTTTTGTTGTTTTGGTTTTCTTTTTAAAGGAAAAGACAATTTGAAAAACAAGTATTTGGTTTGAGAAGTCCAAACATCTGCATAGGGAATTAGTAAAAGTTGCTACTAACTGAATGCAATTTGTGAAACTCAAGGAGGCAATGCTCAGGAAGTGAGATACTCTTATATGCAACCAGACAAATTGTAACTAAAGAGTAATACTCTAGGAAGTACTATGCCATTCCTTGATCAAAGTAACTTCATAATTATGGTTGAGAAGACTACCCAAAATCCAACTCGACATGGCACTTGGCTATTTGCTCTCACGCATCCTGCTCTGAGCAGAATTGGTTGGACTAGTTGATCTCAAGAGCTCTCTTATAACCTTAACTACCCTGTGCTTTGGAGGTTATGATTAAGATTGACTTTTCAATTTTTCAATAATAACATTCTGTTTATAGTGTATCAAAGCCCCTCATATGTAGTTCTGAAATGCAGAAACACCATGATACTATATATTCAGTTTTAGCAGCATATATACTTCTGTGTTCTTGTAGCTCAACACAGAATGTGTCTTTGGCTTTAGCATTAATGGTGTGTCTATTTTTACACTGGAAACTGCATTCATACAACAAAAAAATGGCAAAGTCTCCCTCTCAAAGCTACAAGGATGCAACAGGTAAAAACCACAAAATTTTATTGATTGTATCTTGACATTTAGTAGTAGTCAGGCTTATAAAATCTGTTACAATGAAAAACTTCCTCTTCCTGCTCTGAAGTCTGACAAACAGAGATACTCCTATTTATCTCGACAAGAGAGTTTAGTCTTTGACATTGCTGACACTTAAGATAATAAATGCTGGCAAAACTGCCCTCAAGCCATTAGATAACACTACATGCACACCCCTACTCCTTCACTCAGGTATATAAAACTTCATCATATGGTTTGCCTCTTCCACCAGAAACCCCAGCTACGGTCATAGCTTCCCCCAATGTCTCTTGCTTTTCCTAGCTGAGGACTCTATCTTCATCCTGACTCCTGCTAGCTGACCACATTGAAACTCCTCATACAACAATTCTGAACTTAAAAAGAAATGTTTAAAATAATAAATTATTTATTAAACAGCTGCAAGGCAAGTTTTATAGGACAATTTTTAAGGGTAAAACTCATGGGATTTGCTGGAGATACAAACTAGGCACTATTCTGACCTGGACTACTTATCTGAACCTCATATTCAGATGCATGGATTATTTCTCATAGCCTATCTTCCTTACCTAAAGTGTGTATTTGTGGTAACTATGTGTGTGCTTTTCTATTATTACAAAAGGATACTCTCAGGAACATACATGCACTGGAATAGAATACATCAATATATGCAAAAGGGTTTATGTCAGGACTACTTGCTTATTGGTGGTACTTCAGAATCCAACTACTTGCAGGTAGGAAAGTTCAAAATAGGGGTTGAAATTATATTTTATGTGACTAACTACCCAAACTGAAAACACAACAACTTGCAACGAAAGACCATTGGGGAAATAGTGATGGCAGGGAGTGGATTGCTCACCTAGCAAGAAGCCTACACCAGAGGTGTCCTGAAGGAAAGTAAAAACCAAACAGTTGAAAATGGACCGTGAACCAGAAGTTAAGCCACAGTGGGCTACATACTACTATTTGTGATGGAAGAGTTGGGAACCTTTAATTAACATAGCATTTAGCAAACAAAATAAAACCCCTGATTTAATTTCTCTACCTCCATCTGGTGTTCTTATTGCTTTCTAATAAGCTACAAATACATGCAGTGGAGAATCTAGCTGAGACCACTCACTATTTTCGCCTCTCTAACCTGCCCAGCTGTCACAATGCTTTTTTTGGATCTGATCATTCTGCTTATAGTTTCACATTCCTCAACAGAAACTCCACACTAACAACATTCATCAGAGAAAATGGCCATTTGAGTCAACACTTAGTAGAATAATGGCTTTCAAGTTCAAGACCAAAGTTGCATGAATATTGAGAAACAACACTAAGTACGTGTCAGATAACTATCACAGAAGTGTAATCAAATATTTTGAACAGTTTGCTCTTTTTTTTTTGTGGCACTTTATTAGATGATACTTTAAAATACTAACTAAAAACAAGCGAATTTAAGCTGATGGTGGTAGAAATAAGTGTCATTGACCAGCCAACTTTAAATATTAGGTTTATTCACTTGAGATTTCAATGTGATTACAACGTAATGCCAAGCAGCTTGTTTGTATTGTGATCTTCAGTTGACAGAGCTGTTTCTGTGTTACTGAACTGTACTCTTTTGTATCATTTTACACTTCTCCTCCAAAAGATAGGAATAAAAAAATATTATTGTGACAATTTAAAAAAAGACATAAGGGTTGTGTATTTGCCATGTTAACTTTATTGGAATTCCATTTTGGCTTCTAAGAACTTAAGTAAACAGATTAAGAACTCCGCAACCACTACCCTGCTGCATATTCTAAAGATTAAAAAATTAAAGTCTGCTAAGCAAGGCTAATTCATGTCAAAGCTTTTAGATTTCTAATAGTATCATGAGTTACTACTGGGTAGAGGAGTAGAACGAGTAAGCTCCTTAAGAATGTTATGTCCATCTGTGAGTGCCATCTGTCAAAGAAATCCTGGAAGAAGAGGCTAATGAATCCAGAATATGCCCAGCTGTTGTACTGTAAATTACTACCTATGCTCGAAAACCTTAACACATATTTCTAGGCAGAGAAGTGTTTTCTCTCCTTCTGATTCTCATTGTAGACATACAGTCTCTGCTCTCTGCATCTCAGTACATCTATACATGTTCTCTGAAACAACTGATTACACTGAAAAATTCTGAGTAAATTAGACAACAGAAATTGAGGACTTGATTGGTTTTGACAACGACAGTCAAAATACTACTTTTTAATATTTGTTTGGTTTTGGATTTTTAATGCACTGGTGATACTAAAAAAGCAATTCACAGAAGAATGTTAACTCAGAAGCTGTCTGGACAACTTAACAAGCTTTAATATATAGTCTTATATGCACATTTGTACCTGTATCTGTGTAAGGCGCTCATATATAGGGGGTTTTTTAGTTATCAAGGATATTGGTAAGTGTCCTGAGCTGAAGCTGTTTGCTACAAATCACTGGAAAATTTCTGATTGACAAAGAAGAAATGTAACCTGCTGGCTCCGTACTGCATCTCACAGCAACTCTTCCCTAAGTCCTTTTCTATCTTCCTCTGGGAATAAATACACAAATATAAACACACCAAGAATTATGTGAGATGAGGGAAAGGGAGATCTGTACATAAATGAGTTCTGAGATCACTCTATGCTTTTCATTTTGTCAAAGGAAGGATATATGGTCTTAATATGAGGTTGATCTTATCCCTTTCCCATCTACTTACTTGATCAGCAATAAAAATCACCATGAAGCTATAAAAATATATTGGGTGCAAGGGGAACGAACACACAGAGGAATGTAGAACATAGTTTAAAGACATGAAAAATATAAAGGACTAGAGAGCACATTACAGAAATTTAAATAAATTGTTCCTTGTTTCTGAGTTATATGGGAAACGGAACAAAGGTAAGATGCAAAGTAAACTCAGGAGGCTAAAAAAAAAAAAAAAAAAACAAAAAAACACCACAACCAAAACACAGTTTACAATGAGAAGAAAATCAATGCCATCCCTAGAGAGCAAATATATACATCAAACACTTGCCATAGCTCTTGCAACGTGTGAAGTTATATCCTATACATTTTGCTGTTCTTGCCCCAAGCTAGTATGGCTTTCCCTTTCACATATTTTTTGCAAGACTGCCCAGGAGGAAGAACAACGTTTCAGAAAACTCAGAGAACAATACCATTGTACAGCCAATTTATTGTGCTGTCCAGATCCTTTGCTTTCTTCCTCCTTCATCCAATAAAGGTTTACTCATCAGCAGTTACACAGATGCTTGTGATTCTTCTTTTTTTTTAATGGACATTAGTGTTGCTAAGAATATTTACTCCAAAAAAAGAGGGGAGGAGGAGGCTACTGTAGAACAACAAAGGCATGGCTTTTCCAAATATGTCTTCCACTTAACTGTGCCCTAAATTGACACTATATAGGTTAAAAGCTAATAGGAAAGAAGATTTCTTCCTAGTAAGTAAGTAAAAAGTAGAACAGCACAGAGCAAAGAACCTACTAGTCCTGAAATAATAAAACTAAGTTTGGGATAATCTCTCTTGCTTCCCCTGGGTTTTATCATGTTCTTTATAGCAGTGCAAAATTATGTTGTATTTATTACCTTTCAGTTATTTACACAAAATAAAATGCACTAATGAATAACTGTTGAAGGAATTGTATTCACAAGTAGCTAAAATACAGCAGAAGATATTGTCATTAATTACAAGAGATTCAGAGTGACTGATTTTCAGGTACAGAAAAAGAGTAAGAACATGTGTGAGAGCACACCTATGTACGTGTGCAAAAGAATAAAAAAATTGTATATAACTAGAAATTTGTATTATTTCATTTTATTATTCATTCCATTTCAACCACATGAATAGCTGCTAGTTCAACCTGACCTATGTTGATATATGCTGAATCAAAGCCTTGCTGGAGGCAGCAAGAAAAAGAATGAGTGCCACACAAGAGTGTACACTTGCAAGGCTTTATACTGAAAACAGCAGCAGACGACTATAATTTCCTGTATGCTACTCCACAGCCAGATAGGGAACCATATTACAACCCTCTCATGAAATTCTCAATCAAGCCCTCTTCAGAGAACGAAGCACACAGGGTTTAACAATCCACCAGTGGAAAGAGAAGAAGAGGGTCATAAATGGCTCTAAATCCTCGAGCAAAACACAAGTGAAGAAACATACAAATCCTTCCACCTCTGTCATGATGTAATTTTTTTTTTTTTTAACATCTCTCATACATCACTCAGGACTCCAAAGTCATTTTTAAATGGGTGAAAAGCAGACATCAAGCCTAGTTGCTCAGCTTCAGCCTCCTGACTGGGAAGGTAGCACTTGCCTGGTAAAAACCTCATGCACTACACTGCAGAAGCCACACCTGGCATCAGTCTCACCTTTAAAACCGGCCTTCCCCAAACTTGAATACATGAGAACCTGGTAATGAGTCTTTTGAGTCAGAAGTCCTACTCTGACAAGTAAAACACGATACATTTTACATTGTTATTTTGCATTAGATTTTCAACTGTACTAAGCTAATTCGATCTTATAAAAGCACAGGTTTGTTTATGACTGTCCAGGAGGATCATGAGGTAGGTTAGAAGACTTCTCAGAAGACTCCTGTGCCACCTGAAACAGTTTTGCTACTTCTTGAAATATTTTTTTTTCTCTCTTATTTTACTCTTTTGAGACAGTAGGGTGCTTTCCTTTTTTGAGATTAAAATTACATTCAAAGTAACACATTTCTGGCCCATATAATAACAGTTTGGATTTTCACTTCAACTCCTGACATTTAGGGTTTCTGCTACCCTATCTACTTTTCAGGCTGCAGCAGATTTGGCTGAGACTTTCATAAGAGACTGAGGCAAATGATTCTTCATTTGACCATAGGATACCAAGCAAGATGGAATGCAATCTAGGGATTTTTTTTTTCTCCTCAAAAAGACAAGCTCCTTGACCCTACTTTGCTATAGAACATAATGTATAAAAGCAGAATGGAAAGGGCAAAAGAACAGCAAACAGAAGGATGTGACCCATGTGAGGATGGGCTTCAAATTCCTAGCCTGACTGCTGATGATTTTATTAATACCTTTTTTTCCTATTGTGCTTTTACATATTCAATGTTCATACAAAAGTCATTAATTGCAGAAGGAAGAAGTTTGTTAGAGAACTTTTGAGTCTTTAAAATGCTAAAAAGCAGCACCCTGTGCAGATAGCTGAAAGAGAGGGCTGTAAGAGTCGGGCTGTATCTCAGGTAAGAGTCAGGTTTGCTGAATCACCCAGGTTGAACCAGAAGCCTTCATCTCAGTGAAAATTACTAAGGAAAGTGATCCAAGCTTTGTCATATGTAGATTCTATGACAGAATACAACAGAATTCATATTGAGAAGTTACAATGAGAAAACATAGAGTAAGAAATTATGCACTTTATAGCACTGTTTTTTTTTTTTATTAGAGATTGATTTGATATGCCTAAATTACAAGCGTTTTAAAGACAGATTCAAATAAAGAATCACAGGTACAGGTTGAAAGCTGGCCTTGAATGCACATTTTTAAAAGAAAGTCAGAGAATACTACCTTAAAGTTATTTAGGAATATTCAGAACTGTTGTGTTTTTTTAAGAAAACCACAGGAAACCAACAAAATCCATCTCTCAGAACTCATTTATGTCTTCTTTTCTTGTTTTTCTAGCTCCCATGATTGTTTTCTGTCTAGTATCCTCCCTCATGTAAATAGCTGGTCACTTGGAGGATCAAAGTTGCTATTTTCAGTCACTTAAAAACGATTAATCTCATTGTCGCTTGCCTATTTAAGTAGAATTAGTTGTCTAGTATGCACCTAATGGCTAACAAGGAGAGTGACATTAAGTGCTTGGCTATATGTAATGTTACAGAAGGTACATTTCAGAGCTCACCTAACAAGCAGTTTTAGCTAGTTTTGATGCTTGCTTTTATACTTGAACAATATTTGAACTTATTAGTATTTTAAAAATATTGTTGAAAGTTCCTAAAAATTATAATAAAAGACAACCATCAATTATTGATACTTTCATGCAGCATGCAATACCAATCAATTACTTAGGGACAATAACAAGGATTTGCTAGTTGAATTCTGTTTGAGCTAATCATGTTTTTCCTTTTAGCTAGACCAAATTTTCCAGTTTCCTGTTATCTCTCTATGGTTATCTTTCAAAGTCCCTAATAAAGTGTATTGCAGGGACCAGCTCTGACTCCCTGTGAAGTAGTACACAGAAGATACGGTATTCAGAGTTCTTCTGCTTAATATGTTATGCAAATGAAATTTAAAATCTCAGTAAGATTATTACTGATGCTACTCGAAAGTTCTACAAACCAGTACCACACCATCAGACACCTTTATCCAACAATTCTCATTACTGTCAAATATAAATGAAGTCCAAGCCTGCAGTACGGATCCCACACAAGCATGCATATCTCAACTATTTCATACACTAGCTGCATTTTTACCTTAAATGTACATTTGGTCTCCAGTAACTACTAAAATGTGTTCAGTCATAACAGAACAAGAACTATATCAGGCTTGTGTCACAATTTCTAACAGGATATCAGAAACATCTTCATCCCAGTTCAAGATATTCTCTGCTTTCATATGGCAATAGAAATTTTCCTATTTTTCACAACAACTATTATCTCATCACTCATTCTAGAACAGAGGAATTAAAAGACTCTTGATGGTGCTAATTATATCCTATGTACATGTTAAATTGCACCAATCTGGTACTGGGGAATTAATAGCTACTGCTGAAGTAATAATAAAGCCAAAATGTTTTTGCAAAATGCTTATTGATCTGAGTTGCACAAGCACAGATAAAATGTTATACAACCCTTTCTAATCCCAGAAATCAGTACCTGCAACAGGAAAACACAAAGCTGCAGTGAAAATATAGCTTTTTTTAATATATTCTCCAAAATATTTCAGCATGAGAGGTTTCATGTTAGTTTCATCAAGATATTGTTAGATAGGCACATTCAGTTAGCTTAAACTGGAAGGAAGGCAGGCCCAAATACACTGAGACAGGTACAACTTTGGCAGGCAGAAACATAGAAAGATTATGGCAACACATTCAAAAGGTAAGTAGAGAAAAGTCAGCAAACTGTTTTGCATTTGTGTAGATATTGGCAGAGTCTAGAAGTTATTAACTCATTTAAAATAATGAAACAAATTTTAAGTGTTGGTATAGCCATAGAAAAAGCAGGAAAATGACAAAACAAGCAAAATAGGATAACAGGACTCTCATCTCCCCAGGGAAGCCTCACTGAGCATCTTCTGCGTTTAATTCATATTTCTAATGGAGTTGGCGTAATTGTTGCTGATACATATTTATCTTAGGTGCATTAAGGTCAGACATCATCATTTATTAGAAGGCAGTTTTCATTAATTGGAATTAAACCTGGGAGAAGAGATGCAAAGGTCTAGCTTGAAGACAGACACTACAACACAAATGCTGCATTTCTTGCCCGTGATATCTTCAAAATCCTTCTGATTTTTTGCTAAAAGACAAATTAAGCCCATTTATGATATTCAAATTGAAATCATGATGTTTTACATTGCAGCATTTCCAACTCTCCTAAGCATTTGACTATCAAAAGCAATCATGACAGCACTAGCAAAGCAAGGTAAGGAACTGGCTAAAAGAGAGATGACAAGAAGGGCTGAATGAGGAAATAAAATCAGAGGAAGATTACGTGTGCTAATACCACAGCGTCAGTTTTGAAACTGATTTAACATTTTAGCTAATAACCTTGGCACAAAAATAAGTGCATGCTAAAATCTGTAGCTATCACAAATCTGGAACATAGCAGTAACAGCAAGGAAGATTGGAATATCAGAGATACAGAAAAGGCTAAACTGAAGACTGTAACAACAGAAATTTGAATAAATTTAGCAGTGTAGACAGGTATTTACAGAAACCTTCACCTATACAGTAGGAGTTTAACAATTCTAACAGTAAGAGTTTAACAATTCTACGTGACGTAGAAGGAACTGGGTAGATGAAATAATTATATTAAAACACTCCTTTCAGTGTGAAGGAACCATGGCTCTTGGTTTTGATGGTAGAAATATTCAGGCAGAAAAAGACGCATGTAGAACACAAGTTGTTTCAAAAATGTCGCCTGGGATATTATTTACAGTCCTTGTCAATAAAGTTGAAGAAAGCTAAAAGCTGTCAGACAACTTTGAGAGTGAACAATAGCTTGAAGAATGATCATACTCTAAACTGGCACAAAACACTATGAAAATTGTGATCTGTAACAGAGATCCCTAAAATTTTTACTTACACACAAGAAACTTCAATCAGGCTACTAAACATGTGCCAAAACCTAACTGTCACTCCAATAGTATGAAGCAAACCAAAATAAAGAAGTGGTACAGAAATGTATCTCTTCTTTATCACTACTGAACCCTTTCAAGTTATACCCACATGTAAAAGATAATGTTTCTTGATTTCCAACTCCTTCTGTTTTGTAACACGATTAAGACTACTTGGAAGTATTTCTGGTAACAATTTATCTTAAGCAAAAATACTGCTGCATATACACAAGTAAGTACATTAAAAATGAAGTGTGCTTGTATAAACATAACATACCAACACATTTGTATGTAAAATTAGCATTAACTTAGCCTGATATCTCTGGCATCTGAGGAGGCTTTTTCTATAAGATCATTGCGCTAGAGATGAAAACCACACTTTCATAAGTTTTTTTCCACACACAAGCATTTTATACTTTAAAAGCAACTCTTCAGAAAAAAAAAAAAACAACAAAACACAAAGGGTTCTATTTAAGAGCTATGCCCCTATCATGTTTAAATCACAGGAAGAAGATCATAACTTGAAAGAATATGAAAATAATACAGTGATTATTCTTAAAAAACAGAAATGAAGGAATAGAACAAAAAAGTATCCTAAAGATTCTCATCCCATAAACCATTCAGAATGTGTTCAGGTAGGTTCAACCTGGAAAACAATCTTTATTCTAAACAAAATCCAAGGAAATACGCAGAAATAAGCTAGACCAAGTCTGAAGCACATTTCTTCAGTTCTATCGTGTCATGTAATGACAGACGTAAGACAAATACTTTCCTGTGTGTTTTTTGCTTTCATTCTTGTTAGAAAGCAAACCAACCAACCACATTGACAAGCATGACACAGATATAATAAGAACTGTAACATCTGCCTAAAACTCCTCACAGTAAGTGACTGATGAAGGAACTGCAGCCAGAGGTTATAAAAGAAAAAAATCCATTTGATCTAAATGCATCCCAGTATCTCCAGAACCTGCAGTAGCTTGGTAGAAAAATCTCTCAGAATTTTAAAAATAAGAAGAAAAATAAAGACTATACTCTTTGTTCAAACATAGTGAAATAATATTAAGAATACAGGACAGCGTTATTGAAAAAGTCTTTCTATTCAAGTTGTGCATGTAATATACTTATTTTCTTTTAATGTAAAGCACAAGGCACGATGCTTGCTTAAAAATAAAACAAATACAGAACTTTAAAAATATCTCAGTTAAGAACTTAAGGCCTGAGTTATAAGCCCTTAAACTTCAACAGAACCCTAAAAAAGAGCTGTACTTGCATAAAAGTAAATTCCTTTCTGTGTTAAAAGTTCAATTTCCTATATGAGGAATAACTTTGATATCACTACACCATATCAGATTTTAGCTCCTTCATCCCCTTTCTCTTCTTCTCTTCTAGACAGTATTTTCTCTTTTGCACCTTTTAATGCCCTTTTCCTGGACTTCATACACTATATCTGATTAAAAATTACTGAGTTACAGTGGCAGTAATATCACTGCTTCCTGCTGCACAAGGAAATGCTAAAGGCTGCCCCCCAATAGCTATTAAAGAAAAACTGAATAGCATAAACATCACAGCACCTGAGTCAATAAAGATTTTAATACAACTTCTCAGATAAAGCTCCACAAGGTCTTGCTTACCTGACCCCCATCACAAAGCCTTCCATAACTGAACCAAGTATGACCTTACATAAGTATCTGCTTTGTAAGCAGTATTCTAATTTGCAGGATGTTAAGTGGTCTATTTTTTATCATGGAAGAAGTTAAAAGCTAGCAATATTTTGCTGTTACTAAAAGGGAAGACAAGGTAGGCCCTTGTAACAATATGTCAGCTTTTCTGGAAACATAGCAGGGAAATGCTTACTGTTGGAACAGCTTGAATGCAGACAAGGTTATTTGGACTGATACTTCCTTAACTACCCTTTTAGCAATCAGAATTTATTATGAAGAACAAGAAGTATTGCATTTAGTGGTTGGGGCCACTGTAATTTAATTCAGAAATTAAAACACCAAATTTCTGCTTGTCAGATCTGAAAGTTCAGATACTGAAGATACTCCAAATCCATCACATACACACTGGAAAGAAATGCTTGGCAAGGAACTGATTTAAAACTCTTCTTGCAGTGTATTCAAGAAGCTCAAGGTTATGGTTTTATAGTAATGCTGCAAAATACCAATCAATAAGTTATTATTGCTATTTATGCAATGACAAATCTACATGACACCAAAATTCATAATAGAAGGTATTTGTCCTGTGCAGCTTCTAATGTGATCTAATTTAATAATACAGATTCAGTATTATTTCAAATCAAAAGAAAGAAGCAAAGGGTCCATAACCATAAATAAGTGTTGTTAAGGAACTTAAGGAACACATAGGGTATTGATAAATGAAAATTAGAGACACTATAAAAGGAGATAATTATGAAAGAAATACCAAGTTCACAAAGAGATAATTAAATGGAAAGTCTGTAAAGGACGAAACAGGCATCAGTTAATCTCCTCCTAATTTAATAAAAAACTTGAAAATAAGGGAAGACTATCATACAATTGCAACATCATTTCTGCCTGCATAATTCTAAATTTGTAAATAACCACCGAAAAAAAAAAATCACTGAAAATGTTAATTATCCAACTCTATCCTCAGGTACCAATGAGCTAATTATACCATCAGAACCAGTCACCACGACCAAAAATTCAGATATAAGGAAATTTTTTTGTTGTTTTACTTTCCTGATGTTGATTTTGGGCTTCAAATAAAGTAGTAGGAGAAAATATTTCCAGTTCTGAAATAATCAGAAAAGAATGAGTGCAAAATTATAGCTAAACTCACAGAAAAACAGTGTGCAAATGGGAACATTCTGTCTTCAAAAGGAATTTACTTAACTCTGAAAACACTTCCAGCTTCATAAGACATTGAAATAGATCCCATATCAGAGCTATGACAGCTCTAAGGTGGACTTCTATGTTTTTCTACAATGACCATAGAAGTAATGTGATTCTTTATGCTTGAGAGACAGCAGTATCTCTTAGAAAGTTCCATCACGTTTAGCATGCAGTAAACCTTGCTATAAACATTATTACTTGGAATGCAAGATCAGGGTTGTTTTATACAAGAATTTTGACATTAAGAATTTTCCCATTCAGGCACAAGTTTTAAAAGTATCATTTTCAATCAAACTTTCTTTCTAGCCTCTCTTTAATTTTGCTTTTAGGAAGGTTTAATATACTTCTGCTTTATGACAATCACAACCAGTTCCTAACTACACACGATTACGTAACAACTGAGAGAGTGCTCACATCCATCTGCTTTTCAAGCAATTGCACCCAGAAGTTACACCAATCTACATTAAAAAATTATATTTTTTTTTTTTACAGTCTTCATCCACATATTCTTCTTCTTCCTATATGACTTCTTTCTAATAAAGATGTAATTGCTCTAGCTAAAGGACTGGTGAGGACTCACCAGAAAGAATGAAGGGGTGCATCCCTTGTCTTCAACACGATCAAGAATTTCCATCCTTAGGAAGTAAGTATCAGACATAAAAGGGGAAGGGTTTGTTTATGAGGCTACATTTAAGATGTTTCATATCCAACTGCTTCTTTTGTCCCTTTTTCTTTAAAATCAATCACCAGATATCTCAGGTACCACTTGATAGATACAGGGAAAAAAACAAGCACAATATGACGAATGTAGATTTTATTGGAAAGACCAGCTTAAACCAATTTCCTCCTATTCCTCCATCAAACAGATTGGAGAAGTGACCCAGATTAGTTAAAATGCAACCCTACTTCTAACTTGGACTGGTGTCCTCATTCCATTCACTGCACAGCCTCACAAACCTTTGTGTTTGCAGAGTGGAAGAGATGTTTGGAGCTTGGGTCTTGAGGAAAGAGGAACAATGAGAGAAAAAAGGCCAGAGGATATGTTTGTAAAAGCACCTTCCCTGAAAGGACTACCCAAGGCTACTGTCTCTTAAGGCACTGGAGTTAGGGTTTCTAAATTTCTTCTGCTCAAATAACACAGACTATAGGTCTCTGCTAGCTCAGTCACCCATTACACATCTTTCACTTAAATTAACACCCCCACTAGACACAGTACTCCAAGAAACCACTTGCCTTCTACACAATAGCACAGCCTGAGTGATTCACTAGCCCTTGGCATTCCACGTATATATGGATCTTTTATTTCAAAGTACTTCTAGGTCATCACAGGCTCCTTTGGAAATGCTACCAACAAATTCTAGTCAAATACCACCAGCTTCGAGGGAGTGCGAGGGAAGCAGCTGCCAGCCTTTATAACATACAGGGTCATAAGGCAAAAAGAAAGCCCAGAGACCCTCCTCAGTGGAAAATGGAGAGGAATGCAGAGCCTAGACTCACGGAGCTCTTCTACCTCTGTAAAGGAATACCTTGTGAGGAAGCTCTAGCTTACCAAATACTCACTAAAAGAACTTTCTGTCCTGCAGTTTTCCATGTAAAACTAAACCATGCAACATTTCAAAGCAATATTTTCATAGTCTCCTGAAAATGTAATCTTATGTTATTTTTTCCTTGTTTTTCTAGCCCTGTTTCCTTCACTCTCAGCACTTTGTAAGGACATCTTCCTCTGAGTGTTCAACATTATGTCTGTTGCAAAGTTTGGTAAACACTTAAAATATGTTGTTGCTTTCTTTCAAACCCACAACTACGGTTCACTTTACCAGAGGCCAGAGCACTTGGCTCATGCTTGTGCCAACTCAACTCAGACATACCGCGCAATGCAGCTAACTCCCTAGATGGGCATTCCACCCCCAAATTTTCCACTTAAGCAAATTAATGATCAGGAAAGATGGGATACACCCAGAAAACAGAAAACCACTTATTCAGCAAGTCAAAAATGGATATGCTGGCACCGAAACTTATAGTTGAAAGTGAAATGCATCCTACAAAGTCCCAGATTTCAGTTGCCTGCTAACGACAGTAAATATTTCAAGGATGTCCCTTAGATGATTTTTACTGAGGACGAGTAGTACTGCCTTGTTAAAAGCAAAGAAGACACTAGCTTGATAGGGAATAGACAGTTCTTTTATCCCTCTAATGGATTTAATCCCTTATGTTCAGTATTTCTCAGAAAGGATGTCACTTCCACAGAGAATTCTGCTGCTCCACATTTTAAGAACTCAAATGTTCCAGTGAAGCCCAACTTAAATTTCAAAAGTTGATGGAGAACACAAAAAGAGAAGGAAAAAAAAAAAAAACACCAAAGAGCATCTCATGGTTTAGAATGCTAAAACGCTTCAGACTAAAAAACAGAGGCAACTAAAATTCCAGAAACATACGGATCAAGCTAACTGTAATCTTTCCTGTCTTATGGAAGTAGGTGTGTTTATGCTTTGCATGTCTATCTTTTCACATGTAACTTGAGACCTTGCCCTGTGGTCTTAACTATCCTCCCATAAAGTTAACCAACAAAAATAATAATTAACATAGGTGTTTCATAATCCTTCCAAAATATTTTCTTAGTAAGAAGGTGAGGATTGTTTTACCATTTAATATAAAAAGAAGACTGTTTAACATGAGTGTGTGCCAATATATGAAAACTATTTTAAATGAATATTTTTGCAGTGGTCTGGAGGATCATGAGCCTAAATGTTGAACGCTCCCTAGCTGCAAATTCGCTCTGCACTGAATCACTGTGCAACCCTGCACAGAACAAACAGATAGAGGAAATAAAGTCAAGATGAAAATGACTTTAACATGTTAACACTTATAATTCTGTACTGGATGCTGGAATGTCCCTAAAGAAATTTAGGACAGACTTAGATGCACTCTTATTAAAGAAAGAGCTGTCTCAGAAGACAGTACAAAAGGCAGCAGCACAGACACACTGGAGAGGCATGCAAAGCCACCATTGACATGCTCCCTGTGCCTATGGCTGGTATGTGCCCAGCAGGCATCTTCAGCAATGCTCAGGGTGAATTTCTTCCAGTGGAAACCAAGCCTTTTAAAATCTTTTTTATTTCAAGAGATTTAGACAAAATCAAGCTTTTTACACCTCAATCTCCATCTTACATAAAATGGAGAGAAAATCTGGTTCACCAATAAAATAATTGTGGAGTTCAGGTCTCAATTGTAGAAAAAAAAAAAATTACGTTTGAGGTAATGCAACATGTATACAGAAAGCTACCCAGATTGAATTAACAAGCGTTCTTGCTCCAGCCCACACCTGGGTATTGAATAATGCGTTCAAATATAAGCTTTTAACATATGCCAGAGGATTTTAGCAACAGCACAACCTTAAAACTGAAATTATTTTTAATGCATATAGAGACTTTTTTTTTCAACCAAAAACCAAAAAATGGTGCTAACAAATCTGTAACACAAACTGATGGTGATTCCTAATAAACCCTAATCTGACCCTATATGATACTATGGTTTGCAGAAAATTGACACAATACAATATTTAACCTTGGCCCAAAACAATCATCATGTCATTAGTACAAATTAGTAATTTAAGTATCAGGAGTAGGTATAAGCTTTACACTAACTCCTAAGGAAGCCATGCATTTGAGAGAGAGATACACACATACTTTCTTCCTCATTGTGAACAGCTGCACATATACTTAATTTAGACAAAATTTCTCTCTAAAGCTAATCTTGGATCTGTCAACATAATTTGGTAATGCCAGCACTGGTGCATTTATAATAGCAGCAAAAGCTAAGGTACATGTTAAAGAAAAGGCTGTTTATAAACTGAGACATCATTCAACTATCAAGTATAATGTCACACGATTTGTTCACAGAAATTAATCATAAATGAAAAATTTTCCAAGTTTTATCTTCTGGTTTATGTTACTGTAAAATATTTTTTAAAGCTAAAAAATAGATAACACCGGGAAAAAAAATGAAGAATGTCCTAAAAATTGGAGTGTTGGTGTTGTTTTCAGATAACTTTTCTTCTCAATTCAATTCAAAAGGTATTAAGAGACAGTTTTGAAAGCATCATGCAACCGTTCTTCACAATTCCTCTAATACCTAGATTCTGAATTCTTTCCCAGTATAAATTCATCTCATAATCCCACAATGCTTGGGCAGAAATGGCATTCAAATCTGCAATCCCAAAATGTAAAAGAAAGTTGTGAAAAATGTAAAAGAAAGCTATTTCACTGAAGTAATCCTGAAGTTGTTGGTATTTTGATATTTGAGAATCTTGGCCAACATACTTTAAAAAAAGTGACCGACATTTCACATTGAAGCAGTCTGTAATCAGAATCACTCCCAAACAAAATTGATTGACAACAGCCAAGTAATTAACTATAGAAAAGAGCATGAGGGGTGACACACTGAGCACAAAAGCAGTAATATAGTTTTTAAAAGGTACAAAAAACATTCAGAGAAAAAGATAGTTATCATCAAAGTACAACATCAGCTGTACTGATATGCATTTGTTAATGCAAAATGCCTGTATTGAAAGAACTGGGGCACTAAAAGGAAACAACCAAAACAATCTGCAATCTCTTTGTATGAAAAAAAAAACTGGAACAAAACATGCCTAAAGTATGATTTCTAGTTCAATAGCTACAGTTCAAGTAAGATCCTGATGCATAATGACTACTTATCTGATACTTACCAGTATTACAGCTGTTATATTAATATTAGTAATACTTTCCTCCTTCTCCTGTGTCCTTTGCTGCATGCAACACACTCTCAACAAGGATGGGGCCAGCACAGTTAAATTTTCAGGAAAAGAGTATTAGAGGCATTTAGATGATGTGTTTTCTTTTCCCTTCTTTTGCTTTACCAGTTGCAAACACGCTTACAAAACTAACAGTTGAATGGGTTTCATTTCAAAGGCTGATCATTTAACATATACTCAAGTGTTCTTTATATTTTAAATCTATGCAAAACTTCCCCTTATAAACAGGTATTGTATTACAACAGTATTAACTAAAAAATGCCAATGTGGCATTTAGAATTCCATAAACATGGGAAACTCACTGGCAAAGACACAAATCAAATAAGGAAGGACTCGGAATGTATAGTCTTTTTTGTTGTTATTGAATTGTCTATCAAATTTTTACACCAACACCTACTTCATCCTGGTGACACTATTTGAACATGAAACATCACATCTGCTGCATATTACGCACTGTGTAATTCAACAGGGCTGAATTATGAAGGTTTTGATCTGCTTGGAGAAAGAGGTAGAGATGGTCGGCATTTGTTACTCTAGGAAGAGTTACTACTCCATATGCAGACTTATTGGGTGAAGTATAGCAATTTACGTAGTATAAGAATTACTCTCCACCTCCTAATGGGACATAGCATCTCAACAGTTCAACCACAAACACATTTTAAAAGTTAGGTCCAAATTAAACTGGATAGAAAAGCTTTTCACATCAGGTCCTAAGATAATGGTTTCTCAGGAATAACACAGTTGAAATCTCCAAAATTCAAGAAAATATTCTGCATGGGTATTTCCACAAGGTGTTATCATGAAGAGCTCTTTTTAGCACTTAGACACAGTACTTCAACAACACTAGCAGACTTCAAAATATTCCAGTTTAGCACCACCCTACCTTAAAGCATGCCTAGCTACAGGTCTTTAATGAAAAGCCACAATTACAAAGGAAACAAAACACAATCCAGTAACAAAGTAAAACTCAACTGCAATACAACTTTTGGACCAAAAGAATCCCCTCAACTTTTCTGGAGCGAAGCAGTCAAATGGGAACAGTAAAACAAGGAATGGTCTGTATAGGCTCTAAGGGTGGTAGATGCACATACCAAATAAGCTCACTTTGTCAGTTTAATGATATAGCTTAAACAATGAGTTTTCCTCCTGATTTCTGCCAAAGTAAAGTGCATCTATTGAGTGCATTTGAGAATTCTGTCTCTTACTTGTAAAGTAATCCTGATCTCTGCATACAAGAACTGCCATGGAATTCAACTGAGTTTGATACAATACAGAGACAGATGATGTTAACTTTGTGAAGAAATCAATCGTGAACTCTAAAAGAACTAATCACAGATGACAATGTTTTCCTTTGAACAGATTTACTTTTTTTATATATACCAAGGTAAAGGTAAGTACCACAATTTAAACACTTCCATTTATTTATGCCTTCACTTCATTTTGAATAAAATTTCATGAAGCCCAAAATAAAATGGTGAAAAATAAAGGTCGACTACACAATGGTCTGCTTTCAACTTCCATATAGATCAAACAAGTTGAATAAAAAACAGAATTTGAGCCTTCAACAAACCTCTTCAATGTTGATAATATTTCACAAACAGGTATCTAATTTTGCTCTTATAAACTACGGATCATTAACTTTGAAACATGTCAGTGTGCAAGATTCATTGATGCATTCAGATATTTACTTGTGTCTCTGACTGTATGGTACAAAGTTAGCTAGAGTTCTCAATAACCACAAGATGTAGGCACGTCAGTTCTGTTGTGCTTATTATTACAGCACATAGTTGTTACTAGCTTAAACTCATTAACAGGAATTATTTTCACTCCATCAAGTAACTCCCCATAACTCCAACAGGAATTTAGAGCTCAAATTACTTACCTGTGAACATAATGCAACTGATGAACTGAATCAATAGCTATCACCATTTCAGCCAAATAAAAACGAGCCATATCTTCAGGTAGTCTGTCCTCAAACTTGCTAAGCAACGTAAGCAGGTCTCCTCCAACATAGTAATCCATAACCAGGTACTATAGAGCAGAAATAATAAGAAAACAGAGCGTTAAAAATTCCAATTTTTTTTGTGAATCAGAGACTAAAAACTAATTGGAAGCATAAAAACTATGTTATTGTAAAAAATATTATAGGCGTGAAGAAAGTTAACCAAGTTGCTCAGCTGTTCTGAAAACAGTAGCTGCTTCAGCCTAACCTACTTGAATATTTTTCATATTTATATCTCTTCTAATACAGTAATCCTCACAACAAAATCATATCTTTGTTCACTGTCTCATCATCAAACACAAAAAAATGAGATACTCTGGATTTCCTTATAAATACTCTTTAATATAATGCAAAAGGAGTAAAGTATTAAAGCACAGACCTATCAAAACAAAACCACTGTTATTTTGGGATCTTCTTTAAGGGCTCTAATTGCCCAGGCTTCCTCTTCCCTTTTTTCTTACCAAATTTTTTCATTAAACAAATGATTTTGGAGAGGAAACCTTTTAGAAAACTCAGATTAAGGGGCAGATTGAGAGGCTTCCAGTGGCTCACAGTACAATTCCTGACACTCTTGACATTGCATAGAATACAGGATCTGTATTTTCTAGTGGAAACGATGGAAAAAACCACATTTGATTCCTGACTTATTAATGAAACATAAAATCTAATTGCCACTGAATCAAGTGCAAAGACTTTAAAGTGATCAGAACTTTTCTTCATATTTATGGGAAAATTTCAACTTAAGGGAGAAACTCATGATCAATACTATGTGGACCTTCTTCGGCGGGAGGTTTGGACTAGACCTTTAAAGGTACTTTCCAACCCCTACTATTCTATGGTTCTACGATCTTTTTAGCTCAGCTTAGTTTGTTTTAATTGTGAAACGGCAACTGGAAGGGCAAATATGGAAAAGAAAAAAAAAAATGAACTCATTATAACTAACAAACTAATTATAAGCAATCTAATTTAACACCTACTGCTGTGACATTACTTTCAAACATCACTGTGGACAGACTAATTAGAATAATTTTCCATTAAATTATAGAGTATCTGAAAACTTTTGCCCAGAGTTTCAATCTCTGCTTCCAGGAAGGTAAAATATATCCACATTTGAAGCAGTGACTCTTAACAACATTAATAACAAAATATTAAAGGTGCAATAATGTATATCCCAATTTAATTCTTCAAAATTTTGATAAAACAGCTTAAAAGGACTTTTTATAATTAGTTCTCCTCATTTGTCAAGTCTTTTCCACCTTCACAAAAAGAAACCAAAATACATGGAAAACATGCTGCAAAATTATACCAGCTATATGGAAGACGTGAGGCAGGCAGAAATCCTACCCGTTTCATTTCCCTCGTACTTTCCATAACAATAAAGGTGATGAACAAAGACTTTAATGATTTTATGCACTATAACTTGCACATCCTTATTTATTCCAAGCACATGAAAAAGGTACAAAGTGCATTTCCACAAAATTTTAAACGGGCTAACGATAAATTTTTTTCTCTGTTGCTTTGTGACATGAATAGTAATCTTCTCAAACTATGCCCATAAAAACTAGTACAACTCCATTACTAAACATACAGCTCCCAGAACATAGGACTTGGCACCTCCCATTTTGCAAGAGTAACACAGTAGCCTAATGACAACTAAACCTTTAATTCGTCAAATGTGCCAACACTTGAACTGTAACAGAGTATTAAGGCATGCATTTGAAATGAAACACATCCACTTGAACCACAGCTAAGATTAACAACTAAATTCCTAATAAAGCAACTCAGTCAATTCAGAACATCCCATCCAATGTCAAAGATCCATGTCCTTAAAAAAGGTGTATAGGTTTGTGTTGTGGGTTTTTTTTTTGTTTGTTTCTTTTGTTTTTGGGGTTTTTTTTTTAAGCTTTAAAAATACTTTCTAAATGTACACAATCATCCAGATCTAGTCAAGTCTCAAATACTTCTCAAATCCTGCACAACAGAACCAACCTTCCAAGAGAAAGAAAAGGAACAGTTTAAAGGACATTAAATTCCAGTAACCAGTAGAAGTTTAACAAGGGCATTTAATCCTAAATCACAGACTCATTCAAGTGGGAAGAGTACTCTCAAGATCATCTACTCCAATCTTGCCTGGTCAAGTAAGGTCAACTACAGCAGGCTGGACGATTGTGTCCAGTTGGGCTTAGAGTATCTCTAAGATGGTGACTCCACAAATTCCTCCAGGTAACATGTTCCAGTGCCTGATCACTCACACAGTAAAAAAGTGTTTCCTTGTTTTCAGATAAAATTCCACATCTTTCAGTTTGTGCTCACTGTCTCCTATCCTGTCACTAGGCTCTACTGAGAGGAATCTGGCTCCTTCATTCCTTCCTATCAGGTATTTATACACGTTGACAATAACATCCCCCTGAACCTTTCCCCTGAGTTGAAGAATCCCAGCTCTTTCAGCCTCTTCTTACATCAAAAATGCCTCACTACCTTAATCACCTTTCTGGACTCACTCCAGTAGCTCCATCTCTCTTTTGCACTGGGGAAGCCCAGAACTGGACACAGTATTTCAGATTCAGGTGCAGCATGGTTGAGCAGAGAAGGACCTCCCTTACCTCCTGGCAACACTTATCCTTGTAGTGGCAACACTTTTCCTTGAAGCCCAGAATACTCTTAGCTTTTTTTGCTGTGAGGATGCATTGCTGGCTTACAGTCAGCTTGTATCTACCTGGACATCTCAAACAAAGCTGCTTTCCAGACAGTTGCTCCCCATCACGTACTAGGTTTATTTAATTCTATCCTAGGTACAGGACATTGCATTTTCCTTTGTTGAACTTCACATTAGTTCTCCGTCCAGTTCTCCATCTGCATGATGGCACAGCCATCTGTCACATCAACCACTTCTCTCTGGTTCTTATCATCTGCGAATTTGTTGGGGATGCACTCCCCATTGTCCCAGTACTGAGCCCTAGGGTACACCCCACCCCTGACTGGGATCCAGCTGGACTTTGCGTCACTGATGGCAAACTCTTGGGCTCAGTACTTCAACCAGGTGTCAATCCACCTTCCTGCTGCTTATCAGTTGCATGCTTTGTCAGTTTGTCTATGGTGACTTTATGGCAGACAGTATCAAAGGCATTACTAAAGACAACGTAAATACCACACACTGCTCAACCACAACTGTTTCCCAATCTACACAGATTTATTTTTAAAGGCTGCTTCTGTTATGTTTTGTTTAATAAAAACCACATATAGAACTAGTGACACAGTCACACTACAATGATGAAAAAATCAGTACTACTGGTATTTTCCCCAGCAAGTGGCAAAACTAGCTCCTGTTAGCAGATTATTGAAGATAAAGAGCAGAAGCTACTCTGTGCTTAGTGAAAAGGAGGAAACAGGCAAGAATAAAACAAATTCTAGCAGGCCGATGCACAATATATACTATTTTCTTTAAAATACTGTAAACAGTGAAATCAGAACTATGAAAAATATGAGATTGTTTTTACCGTCCTCATTAAATAAGCATGAAGCTGGCTAGGAGATACGCAAGGCAACAGTTACATACACAAATGCAGAGCCTTGTGTCTGTATAAACTCCACCAAGACCCAAGGTTCTCCAAGTATTTGAGCTGACAGAACAGAAAGCAATGTAATGGCGAAAAGCATTGAAATACTCCAGGAATTCCACATATAGTACTTATTTTATTGGAGATCTTGCAGAGAAAAAAGAATGTGACTGCACAGTACATCTTTAAAACAGACTTAGAACTTGCTAATGATACAGAATTAAAAGCACGGGACAATAAAACCCGAATAAGAAAAATCTATCAATGTAGTTTACCTTTTCAGGCATAAATATTAACAAAACTGTATCACAGTCAAAAAAAAAAACTGGCACTTTTTCCCTCATATTAGGGAAAATAAAAGTAGTTCAAAATACTTGAAAACTTAATAACATTAAATATTAAAGAGACACTTTAATCTACAATTACAGCTTTTAACTCTTTTCTATGAAGACGCAGTGGCACTCTTCCATGCTGCAAGAACATTTTATTGCTTTATTACATCTTTGTGGGCTTAAGTCCTCAAAAAGACCAATCAAAATAAATTGGTGTTTCAAAACAAGGCTACTCCCTACTTCTAACTGTGAAACAGTAATGAGCAATGTTAATCACAAAGATTAAAGTAAAATTTAAAATTTATGTTTGTAGGTGCACTTTTGTGTTTATTAATCCAATTACACCACTGTGGTGAACTAAAAGAAATAAGATGCAGATAGACCAGTGTTTATTAGCAAACGAGGTATTTTCATCAAAACTTAATTTTAAAGTTTCTGACCACTCTCCACCCTGTAGAATCTTAAGCACAAAAATCACAGACATTCCTATGGCCTGTACAGTCCACAAAACAAAATTAACAAATAAACAAACTACATATCTCCAACAACAACTGAATTTCTATCCATATATACATAAAAGCAACACTCACTAAATAGTTCTCATCCTGGAATGCATAATGTAATGTTGTGATCCACTGGTTATCTCCATTGACTAACACGTCTCTCTCTTCTCGAAAACAAGCTGTCTGAAGACAAGAAAAATAATTGTAGGCTTTAATATACATAGAAACACATTTTTTAAGTTGACTATGTCATAACATATTTCAGAGAAAAAACAATCAAATCTGCCTCTCAGTTAGTTACTACAAACATGACAAAATCTACGAAAAACTGAGTATATGAGAAGTCCACCTTCTTCAAATTTAAACAGTTATTCTTCTAAATACTGTTAAGTGATGCAGGAGAAATAAGTTGCTGCTTTCCATTGTTTAAAAAACCCAAGTAAAAAATCTTAGCTTTTGTATATGTAGATAATGAAATCAAGTATCATTCATGACAGAATAGCAATAGAAGACTCAATAAAGCAACCAATAATAGCATTATATAACTGCAATGGGAGTTAAAGAACTAGAATATGGTACCTTGTGTCATTGTTTTCTCTCCTCATGCTGTTAGTCTAGTTTTACACTTGAATTGTCACATGAGCAAGGGTCTTCTTTTCATTTCAAATAGCTGTCAATAACTCACACGTAATCATAATTTGATAATCACTAACCAGCTAGGATCTTTTACACACTTTTTTGCTCAGAAAAATTAGGACAGAACTGAATATTGCTCATGACAGATACAAGCTGTTGATAAGACATCCAGGAGGACGTCCCTTCCACATACTGGAAAGAAAGACAAGAGGCAAAAAGTACCTTCATAGCAAGTAGAGTAGAGAAAGTGGAACAGAGGAAGAACAACAACTCAAATAAATGTTAAAGAATATCTGAACTAACAAGTAGAACACAGGCTCATATGAAACAAAAGGAGATAAAATGTGAAGAAATGGAGCAGTAAGACAATGAAGGTCTTGCAACCTGCCCTGAGAAGTGAATAAAATACCTCAGTAAAAGCAGTTTTGCATCATGACAGAGGAAAATGATCAGACAGACAAGATGCAAAAAAGAAGCTATAGCAAAGAAACATCATACATGTTTTGAAGGGAAAGAGTTTTGAAGTGAATATTACAAGAAAGCAAAGTGTACCAGATAGCAAAGCTAATAAACACTTTTCTCCAGAAAAATGTCTAAAAGATAGTGTAAAATAAAGAATAATAATTATATGAGCTCTATTTAGAAGGCAGATGGAGAGTTATATGAAAACACAGACTATCTCTTCCATCATACTCCTTCACAAAGATGTTTTATTATGCTGGACCATGCTCTGCCTCTTCCATCTTAGGACACAGCTAAATTTAGTTTTTAAATTTCATTTAGTTTTTAAATTTCATTTTCAAAACCATTAGGTAAATGTCAAAACACTGACATGGTTATTGTTGGCTGTGACATTTGGAGAAAGAAGAATGAAAAGCAAAATATCATTTTAGATTGAGCTATGCATGAAAATACATGCAGTAAAAACAGAGCAGAAAATAACTCCTTTCTCCAAGCAAACAAACCATACCAAGTCTTGTTTTGGTGAATAATGCAGACCAAGAAAAGGAAAGACAGTATACTTTAATCATAGCACAATGTTTGAAATAAATCAGTGAAATTTGAGAAAAATAGCAAAACATAATTTAAACAAATACCCTCAAAGGTAATTTAGTGAAAAATGGACTTAGGGTGGAAGAAAGAAAAGATGATCTTTGGAAGGATGAAAGGCTGTTCTATGTTTCAGTTGCTTTTTTTTTTCCTTCCTTGTTTGTAAATTCTTCACTTAATTCAGAGAGAGATACTACAAACTCTTGTTTTCACAAAAATAAGTGACATGTAGTTTCTCTGCTTGTTATGACATGATTCACAGTAATAGTTGCTACAAAGTTTATCTAATTCCACTTCCTTTTGTCATGATTTCACAAAAGATCACACATTCCTTGAGCTGACAGTAACAGCTATTACCACAGTAGATCACAGCTGAGTTACAAAGAGTTTAAGTTGTTCATGGGCTTTACCTTAATTCATGGGGCTCAATTAAGTTTTTGTTTTAAATGAAGCCCTGTTTTTTGTGTCTTTCATTATTTCAACATCACATCTCATCTTCCCTAGACACGGTTTCTTTGAATTGTTGACAGAGATGCCCAGAGGTCATCTGATTCAACTCTGTCACAGCAAAGCCCACTCAGTCCTATGGTTAGATCTATACTACTTTTAAGGCCTTTGATTTGCAAAGAACTTGGGTATTTGGTGCTCATGCCCTTAAAGATCAGAGTTAGTACCTCTCTCTGGAGTGCTGACTGCTTTCATGCCACATAATATTTGTCCTGGTCTCTCTTGAGCCTCACATGGCTCTACCATGACACAGATGGAACTTAAGCGATTTTTAACACTCAGGGTAACAGGTTTGGGAATGTAGCAGCAAGCTGTCACACTCTTTCAGGTACTCCTTGTATCAGTAAGGTTCCCAGTTCCACTGAAGTTTTCAGTGGTGGCAAGTATTTGTAAAACTCCTGCTCTTTATAATACAAAAGAGGAAAATGACCTCGCAACCTATATAATCTCATTGTAACAAAGGTTTTGCAAACAATTACTGTCAGAGCTTGCAGTCATCAGCCTTAATCTGGCCTTCACAAGCTTTTGAGTACATAGTCCCTTCCTTCTTTTACAGAAGACTCCCACTTGCCATAGAGTTCATACAACAATACATGAACTAATTACTTTAGTCGTTTATGCATAAACCTACCTATCTGCTTGTAGTTTGTTTTTGGACTGCATGATTTTCTGTGTATTTCTGTGTTAGTGCAGTACAATCAAACTAGTAGTAGTAGTAACAAATGAGATGCATTCATTGATGTTTAAAAATGACAGGTTAGTGTTGGTGAAGGTCATGCTTTGTAACGCATTTTCACTCCAGATGGTTCTCTTTCCACTGTATACCCATGAGTTACAAATACATGAAAAAATATAGCTGTAATTCTTTTTAGGTTAATGGTTCACACTTTCAGAAATTCATCTGGACCCATGGGAAGAGTATTTTTAAAACCTTGCATGGACAAAAGTCTTTCAAACCTATTTCTAACGGAAAGAAATAGCTTTTAAACTGACTTTAAAAGGGTACATTTAAAATAGAGTGGAACTTTATTTCTAGTATTTTTAAGCAAAATAATAAAATTTACAGTAATAACATCTGTCTTGAAGAGAAATACCTCTTTACATTGAGACTATGGCCAAATTGCTCAGTCTGTGAATAGCTTCTGGGTAAAAAGGAAACACATTGTACACATCTAACTACAATCTGCATGCCATTTATACTTCATGTGATAGCATTTTCATCAAAAGAGATAGGATGTGCACACATCAGAAATTTGCTTTAATTTTATGGGTACCTTTTTTTTTTTAAAAAAAAAGTATGATAGTTTCCCATTGATCTAATTTCCAAACAAGATTTAATGAAAACATAAATGTGGAAATCAGAATAAATTTTGAAGCAACTGAACAGCAAAGCAGGCTGAGAGCAGCAAAGTAAGAGCCTCAAATAAAAAATAAGGTTAGAAACATCTCAAATGGACAAGTTGGAAGAGATACCAAGATAGTGCCTGCACTATCCTGACTGAAGAAAAATACAATGGCCAAAACAATTTGGCAATTTGTATGTGCAAGACACTGAGTTATATTTTTATACACTTATTTTTAAGTAGTTTATTTTTAGTAAGAATAGATAAAGAATTTCAAATTAATTTAAACAGTTAGATACAGGTTCTGATTAGCACAGTCTTCAGATGTAGACTGCATTTTAGAAGTTTCTTTCCCAAGGAATCCAGGGAAATAAGTCGAGGATTCTATCAAGAACATAGCTGTATAATGAAAGTAGGAATGCAAGGCAAAGCATGGCTGGTGAAAGAGCTGTTCCACATTGTTCAAAACACGGAATGGACTGAAACTTTAACGAGGAATTTTTCAGCACTAATTTTTGCAGATGGACATTTTTATGAAACCATGTACTCAACTTAATTTGAAACATTTGTCTTTCTCATTCTTCAGTCTACACATTGGACCTTGACTAAGTTCTTACTACTGATAAACTTATAGGCTCGATGAGTTATACCTCAGTAATTACCTTTCACCATAGAACATATTTGCTCAAAACTACAATCCTAACTGGAATAAGTGCATTAAAACATTGCTTACATAGCCAGCAATTCTTGGACAATCACAGAAAAGGTACATAGTGGCTTTCCCTGAGCCAGGTTTCTGTAGCAGGAGGCCTACAGAGGAAGTTTCTTTAAACAAAGAGCTGCCAAAAGCTTCCCCTGGAGCTGATAGGGCTAATGCCAGTCAATTCTAAGATGCACCCACAGCTGAACAAGGCCTGGCCAATTAGTGACTGAGGTAACTAATGTCTCTGTGATTTTAGTTTTTGAAAAGGAAGAAGTTGCTGGGCAGTTGCTAAACTGCAAGGAGTGAGAATATGAAAACATCGCCACAGATACCAAGGTCAGTGGAGAAGCAGTGGGGGGAAGGTGCTTATGCCCCAGAAGAAAGATTCCCCTGGGACCTGTGAAGACCATGGTTAGTCAGGCTGTCCCCCTGCAGTCCTTGGAGGATCCCACGCCAGAGAGGGTGGATGCCTGAAGGAGGCTGTGACTCTGTGGGAAGCTCACCCTGGAGTAAGTTATTGGCAGGACCTAGGAGTCACTGGGGAGAGAGGAGCCCACACCAGAGCAGGTTTGCTGTCAGGACTTGTGATCCCATGAGCGACTCAGGCTGGAGCAGTCAGTACCTGAAGGACTGTTCTGGTGGATGACCCATGTTGGAACAGGGTGTGAGGAGCTGCCCCCGTGGGAAGCCCCATGCTGGAGTAGTTTGTGAGAAATTGTATCCCATGGGAGGGACCTACATTGGAGAAGTTTATGAAGGATTGTCTCTCATGGCAGGGGCCCCACAATGTAACAGTGGGAAGGGTGAGGAGGTCTCCCCCTGAGAAGAAGCAGCAGCAAAGTCCATCTGTAATGAACTGACTATAACCCCCATTCCCCATCCCCTGTGCTGCTGGGGGGGAAGGAAGGGGAGTCCTTGGAAGAGGGAGGGGTGGGGGAGAGGTGTTTTAAAATTCAGTTTTATTTCTCATTTCCCTCTTCTGTTCTGATTGTTCATTAATAAATCAAACTATTTCTCCTCAAGTTTAGTCTGTGACACTAATTGCTGAGTGATCTCCCTGTCCTTATCTAGACTCACAAACCTCTCATTATATATTTCTCTCTCCTGTCCAGTTTAGGAAGAGGAGTGACAGAACAACTTGATGGGCATCTGGCACTGGGCCAGGGCTGAACCACCACAAGGTATAATGTCTAAAACATCCAGCCTCACCTATGTAAAGATTTTATGCCATTTTAACCCTTCTGATGAACTGCTTAAAGTTTATTTTAACATTAAATCTTCCTATCATCAACAAAAAGGGTATCATCTTCTCGATACCTCTATATAACCAGAACCTTTTTGAAAGAGAAGTAACAATTCAGCATAGTAAGAGAATGCATGATTAGAGAAAACACTTCTGTAATCTTACTTCTGCTCTCTTCAGCATCTCCCACTTATTAAGTATCTTCATGGCAAAAACCTTATCTGCATTCTTCAGTTTTACTACTGCAACCTAGAAAAGACAAACAAAAGATTAATAAGTTAACATGAAAATGCATATTGTTTTAATTTTTTGAAACTTTGCTATTTTGGAGAGTTTTTTTCTTCCAGTGTTCTGGTCACTCAGCTTTACTATCTACACAATACCATAACGTCACCATTAAAACAGTGTAACATCACAGCAGTATAGGATATTTTACCTGCAAAACCTTCAGGTGTATTTTAAGCTTTCATTACATATCATACATTAATTATCTATCATTTTTCCTAAGTGAGTGTAGGTGAACAATGATACTTGTCACTACCACACTTCTTGCTCTATCATACTATCATGAAGCTATCACTGATTGGACTTCAGTCCTACACAATAGTTTAAACTACAGAACTGACAAGATAATCCAACAAAGTAGCAGTTTCTAAAACAAAACAAACAATATATTTTAGGTTTTAGACACAAATTAGACTGCAGATCTAATTTTAGGTTTCCCCTAAAAGAACTTCTACTGTCATTTTAAATAATGCACAAGACTATCTTCAAAGATATAGCAAAGTATTATTTCACATTTTTCTACCTGAAGTTCAATGAGGTCTTTATCATGTTTGTTGTTAGTGTCAGGAAAACAAGGAAATACAAAATTTCTAGAGAAGCAAAACTAACAAAAGCTCCTCTACCTCTCCTTGCTTATGAAACATTAGGTGCCACAGGCTTAGGTAATAATAAATTAATAAAGCCAAATGGCACAGTAATTTTATGAGAATATTATAGTTTTGTTGAAATATGTAAAAGAATTATACATACATATCTATATCTATATCTATATATCTATATCTATATATCCATATCTCTATATATCCATATCTATATACCACAACACAAAAGCTAACACAGAATACTTTTATGAAAAAGAGTGAAAAAGTTTACACAAACATGTTTTCACAGTTCTGGCTTCCCCAGGTACAGAAAACTCAGTGTCTTACCCAAAACTGCCAGAGACACAGAGATGCGGATCAGAACTAGACCTGATCACTACACTTACCATCCTAACTATAGATAAATTCAACAAACAATACATTTTAACAATCATTCTCCAATTACCCCATTTTGCCTCTTTCAAATAAATCTTAAGGGTTGAGCAGATAAAGTTTATTTCTATGTACATCTGGTTACAAAACAACATGCTGTCACACAGATTATCAGCATTATCTTTACCCTGCAGGCCAGTGACAAAAAAATACTAAAGCTGAATCCTACATTCCTTCCACCTCTTTCATAATCAGTAAAGCAGCTATGTGTGAAGACAGTGGTAACAGAAAAGAAATACAGGATCAGACAGTTTGATGAAAGTGTCATGCAAACCTCTTTCAGCCATCTTCAAATGTGTCATCAGCTGCAACAGCTTCATGAAGATGGCAAAATCTCAGGTTAAAGGACTGGAATACTCAGATGCCTAAACTAAAGTGTATCTGAAAGTGTACCTCTTGCTTAGCAACAGATTCATAGACAAAACAGCTGTCACTTCTCATATATGCAGCCACACATTATCAGCCTTGCTCTTGACACTGCTGCCTTCTGGGGTCATACAGGAGTGAGAGTGGTGGGAGATAAAGAAGGGAGAAAAGATACAAGGTACTACATCTACTTGTTTAAGCTAGTTTATTATCTGAAAACTGTAAAGGTTACTTCATGCATAAACACTGCAGATCAAGTACAGACTTGGGATCCCCTAAGGTACTTCCAGATTTGAGAGACAAAAATAGATTGCTACTTTAGACTACAATCTAATTTTAATTCATAAAGAATGTCTACTGTTCTGTGTATTGTATGCCAAGACCAAGCAACACAATTTTTGTTAGGAGAGAAAGACAAATCCTCTGCAGTGATACATAGCCCAAAATGAGAATTTAAATCTTGAGTCTCCTTTTACTTTCCTAACTGAAACTAGCTTGAAACTCTGACAAGCTGTATCTGTAGTAATTTCTAATGAGAAATGTCAGGAGATGAAAGATTTAAATAGTCAGCTTTCTTGGATAACAGGAATCATCTCTGCATGATGCAGTCTGTGGTATAAAGCTACAACGTAATTCTGCCCTGAAGACTTTTAAGGGTTTTGCCATCATTGCAGGGAAAAAACTAAAAGGTTGGTCCTAGAGCAGACTAGACTGCTGATGCTGCTGCCCAGCATGAAAGATAAGCTTTTCCCCACCATTACCTGCTGTAGTTATAGGCAGCCAGAGGCATAAAATAATACATGTAATTCAAGTCCAGTTTCAGGATTTCATTTCTTGCCTGTAGCATGCTCATTGAAAAGCTGTGTTATTCTGCGAAACACATGGTTATTGAACGACATATGCTAATTGCCCAGCTGCCTAAATTTGTAACCTCCTGTACGGCATTCACTTGGACATAACCAAAAGAGCTGCAACGCTGCCTTTGGTTAACAGCTGGAGCACAGGCCTTCCATGACAAGATCAAGGGCTTGGCACCTTTTGTGAGGGTATAATAGTATTGAAGAGTGACTAAAGAACAAAACTAGACTCATGTTTAACAGCTGTGTTTACAATCAGTCAAAAGCTATTTTTTAGTCTGTAGAAGCCATTAATGTTATACCATATCAATAACCCCCTCTCACACACAAAAGAACATCACCAAACACTACCATTTTTCTGCAATCACAGCATATTTTTGGGGATGTCTCTGTGCTTTATAAAAGTAAATTCTAAAGTGCTTATTTCAGGACTGTGAAAGAAAAACTCAACACTTCAGCAACCAGCAGTCTGATGGAGCTTCTAATTGTAGCAAAAAAAAAATCTAAAACATCATTAGAGACTCAGGCAATGTTTACATACATGCACAGAGGTATATACTACACATACAAAAGCCCAAACACAGAGTGCTCTTTTAATCTTCTCCCTTCCCATATGAAGACAGATGAAAAGGTCATCATTCCTATCTAAGTATCCTGAAGTTATCTTGCTATCGGAATTTCTTAAAGTTGGACTTTCAAAGGTTGGCGATTTTTTAAACTTTATATTTTCCTGTGAGCAGACCAACAAAAAACGATCGGTATGTGCTGATGTAAACATCTTGGTTTAGTAAGATAGTTGTTTTCCCCCTCTTCCAACAGTTTTCCATATTTCCCACAAGCAGCCACACAGTCTGGCATGCTGTCAGAAACCTTCTGCCCCAAACTCAACTACTTGTCTCCACAGTACATGTCTGCACTTTTACTTGCTTAAAAAGCAACAGCCTTAAACAGAAAAGCTAAAACATACATTATTAAAATTCTTTAAAAGATAAAAAAGAAAAAAAAGTAAAAAGGAAAAAAAAAAAAAACCCTCAGCATTAGTTTTCTTGTTCATTAAGGGTAGGCAACCCTCCAGAAACAGGAATTTCATATCTGGAAGCCAAAATTTAGGACTAACTACAAAATTTATCATTTTCAAAATACCAACAGCATAATATTTACTTGCATAAGCAAGCACAGGTTTTTTTTCTTTTTAAGCAATGACAGAATGAACTGAGAATTTCAGTACTAGCTAGAACCTTCATTAAGCCCCACTTACACATTGCTGAGAGACATCACTAAGAACTGTTGCACCTTTGCTTCAACTTTCCTAGCAGCACTTCTCAACTCCCAAATCTTCTAACTTAAAGTTCTTCGAACCCTGCTGCCCAAAACCTGCACAATTAAACACTTGATGCCCACATGACTAATTTTACCAGGATAATGCTCCTCCTCCAAGCAAAACATCTGTATTTTTTAAAAGACAGTACTCTCATACATAAAGTTTCAAATAAGTAAATGTATGCATGCAGAACGAAGGGACATGTTATTAATTTGACAAAAAGGAAGCATTCTCAGACTGGCAGCAAGGAGCGTTAGGAGAAAAGAAAACTAGAAACAATGAACTCTTACAGTTATAAGAAATAACTAGTTTAAACTACTTTTTATCTACATCAAACTTTTCAAAACAAAAAGGGAAATATTTCTTGACTGTGCAAATTGAAGAAACTGAGTAGCATAAAATAAAAATAAGACCAAGTCTGAGACTCTGCCAAAGAAAACTTTAACTCATTTTGTAGTCTACAGAATTTCAGAATTATGTTGATTCAGGAGATAAAAATTACTCCTCCCAGTATCCTAGAGCAACCTTGGTCTCATTTATAGTTTTCTGGAAAGAAAATACATTCTTCCAGATTTCTTAATTTGTCTCAGTGAACTAATGCAGTCTACTGAATCATACAAGTATTTTGCAATTTAATATTAATATAGTTTTTGGTGGCTTAAGTAGAAGAAAATTTGGTGGTCTTTTTCAGATATTTACAGATTATTTTAACGGAAAATGAGTCATTTTACAAACTTGTTTTCATAGGCAAATGTCTGTAAAGGACTTGAAATTTGTCTTCTCTAAGCTAGTAAGAAATTTAACGTACATTCTTGCAAACGTTTATTAAGCCCAACTTTAAAAACACACAGACCCAAACATCTTCAATGAGACAACTTGAATTTTCCCCTAAAGATTCTAAAAATGAAGTAGAGTCATGTTATCTTTCTCAGATAAAAAAAAAATTAAAAGAAGCATTGTTCCTAAAAGAGAGAACTAACTGATTACACACACTGTCCCTAGAAGAGGATGGGGAAAGTTACATTCTCACTATTCATGGGATGATTCACCACAAAGAAGCTTGCTGAGAAAGAGCTACAGTTTTTTTGTGGTTTCACTGACGTGGAGTTTAATGTCAATTTAGCAGACAAAAATGGCTTCTCTTAAAAAAAACCACCCAATACAAGGCAGGTTTCATGTATGACTTCTGACAGAAAAACACCCACATTTCTGACTATCTTATATATTCTGTATGTGAGTTCAAGCTGTAACTACTATTGCAGCACAGAGAAAAGCTGATGTTCAAAGTAGAAGCATTCACATCACAATGGAAAACACAATATTCTCCATGTGCAGAGGTTTAGACTACAGACAAACTATCCATGAGTAACTTCAGCCTCTTTAAAAAGCAGCATTACTCCAGATGGAGCAAAATCAACCACAAGTAATAAAGTATCTAAATGAATACTAATCTTTTATTATTATTGTCATAGTTGTCTGATGCTATTTGCATGTAGGTATCATGCCACTATCCAATGACATACATCAAAACGTAAAAAATCCTGTTCCTTACATACTACATGTAGAAGTCTACTCTTCCATAACCACAGACTAGTAAGGACTAATTTTAACATTACACAAAAATGTAAGTGAACCTGAAACCAATTCTTCTCCGCCACATGTCGTAGAACCTTCAGAGATACTCACATACCAAAGAGAACTGAAAAAAAACCCCTACATTTCCAGACCCAAAGGCAATCAAGACATCACTCAGAAAACCTTTTTGTTATTCTTTGGGTTTCAGTTCACATGCATCTTCAGGCAGCATGGAGTACTTTCTGCAGAAATGTTACATACTATCCTCATCTGTACTGTATGTGGCTATCAAAAATTCAGGGCACTGTCACACATTAGATTTCACTTTCTCGATACATAGTGTCCTGCATGAAGATCAAAGCACATGCATCTCATGTAATTAAGAAGGGGCAGAAAGCTAATGTTGATTTAATTCAAGTTTCTTCAACCTACATAATCTGACATGCCTAGTGTAAAACCTAGTGATCTACAGCCCTGCTTGACTTGATGCTTGATGAGATAGCTTAATGAGATGCCACAAAAAGTTGTATAGTTTGGCAACCACAGGTGATGACTGTAAAAGCCACTAACATTTACTAAAGTCTTCAAGAGAAGTACAGGAAAAATATTCAAACATTCAATAAAGATAGGAAAAGAAACTAAAGGAATTGAGTGATCTCTCTGTGTTCTTAGCATGTCAGCATCTATATTTGCCTATTTAAGTTGCTGAAAACTACCTTCAGACTATTTAGTTATTAGTATGATTATACAGGCTGCTCTCCGGCCTCCATCTGCTGACTGTAAACAACTACAGTCAAATAAATGATTTATCATTAGACAGTTGAAAAGTGTTCTTTTAATCTATGAAAACTTTTGTCCTCTCAAAATTTAAGTCTTAAAAAGATCTGACAAAGAATGTATAAGTCAAAATGTACTTGTATCAAACATTAGGCATGCCTACAATACCCATTATGCACAAATAACAAAAACCCATACATCACTATATTGTCTCTCCTCACTGCTGCAGACTTGCAAGAGCATTATTCAAATGCCTCCTTCCACTTTCTGCATACATACCTCCCCAAAGGCTCCTCGACCAATCACCTTCAGGATTTCAAAATCTTCTTTATGTAGTCTCATCTGTTTCACTTTAGATGTAAAAGGTTTGGCTGAAACAAAGGAAAATATCAACCATTTAAAAAAAACCCAAAAAACAAAAAAACACACCAAAACAACAACAAACTAAGAGTAACATAAAACAGACATAATCAGAACACTGAAATCAGACTGTTTGCATACATACCTATAAACTTCATTATATTATATTATATTAGGCAATAAAGCTAGAAATAATGACCTGCAAGAACTAAGCCAAAGCTGCTGTGAGAAAAAGTTTATGGTGTAAGCTTGCTTTTGCTTTTTTTTTAATGAAAAGAATTAAAAAAGCTTTATTTGAAATGAAGATTTGTAACAGCTATCATATTGCTGAACGATTTGTTCAGAATGTTTCTAAAACAGAAGTGGGAACCGGTTTTCAAAAGCTCCAAAAGCAAATGATCCTACATAACAACCAAATTATATCCTGACGCATGTAAGAAACCAAACTAAGGCTCTCCTAAAACTCAGTATTTTGTCTAATGCTCTGAATGAATCCTGATAAAAAAAGGCACAAACCCTAATACTGAAAATCCATCGTTACAATTAGAATTTTCATATTAACATACACCCCTTCAAGGCACTACAAAATACTTGCCTAAATGCTTGCTGCCTACTATTCAGCAAAGCAGTTGTATAAACTGAGTCAAGACACAAGCTATTTTTAATACCAAACACACTCCACAAAACTTCTTATCCTAGTCATTAAAGTAACATGGTAAATCACATCTGAGAAACAACGATGAAAAAATAAAGGGTCTTACATTTCTCCTGTTAAGTAACCTAGCACACCTCCATTGATGTTAGTGGTACAATGGATGAAAACTTTTAAACATCTCAGAGGTTGTGAACTTGGTAATCTTTTCTAAAATTCTCATCCGCCAGGAATCAATTCTTTACCAGGAGTTACATTTGTTATAACTTCAGGAACACCAGTTTATGATTAAAAACACTTAGGGTTCAGGTCCTAATAGTAAAGATGCAGCCATAGAACAGTGAGATTTTCACTCATGATATTTTTACTTGAAATTTATAGTAATTTTATTCAATGTATTTAATTATGCAATTAAAATGCAGGTTTAATGTTACATTTAAATAGAAGTATACTGCTGAAGTTCCCAAAGATTCCCCAAACCTTCAATATGATAAATGACAGATAGCAAAAGTAAGTGACAACAAAACATTCTGCCTCACTGCAGCAGCCTCAACTATATTGCACCAAGTGATTTAATATAAATACTACTGAACAAACTAAAACAAGCCATTAAAGCTTTTTAACTTGAAAAATAACTGATTGAGAACAAACGTGTAGTTCTTGACTTCAACATTTTTTGACCATTATAGGCCTGGCTGGAGTACAAGGCAAAATATCTTGTTAACAAGCAACAGCATAGCTGTTTAAACCACAAGACTCTTCCTCACTTTATATTTTAAGGAAAGGCTTGTCATTCTTTAATTATTACATTTTGGAATCTTCCAGGGTTCCCATAGGGACACTGGAAAAATAAACATCGTTGTAACAACTTTGGTAAAATACAATGACAAAAATAGGTTTGGATTAGGCTTTATGACTTGTAGTGTCAATGTCAGTGGAAAAGTTTGTAAACCCTTCTCTTTAATTTTTTTAATCACCTCTAGCAACAGACATGTCAACATATAGCCAAGCAGCTTTATAAAGATACAGTCCAAGAAAATAAAAGACAGACAAGAAAAAAAAAGAAAACCAAACCAGAATTGCCCTAGGAATGTGCTTCAAATAGCTTGTTCCAAAAAAGGTCAGTTTGTTATATTATCAATGTTGTTTGTCTGCTGTGCAAACATCTGCTGTTCTTGTGGCAACAGCAATCTTAAGTACAAAAAACTCAGCCTGGCCAAGGGTCTTGGAAGGCCTATCTTCAGACAGCCATTTCATACATCCAGCTTTCCAGACTATGAGGTTAACAGGCAGACCTTTTTGCAACTAGTTTGGCAATGTCCTAGGAGCTGTTATGAAGACAGCAAACTGGAAGGTCAGGGAAGAGTTTGCAAAATGCAAAGCGATCAAAGGGGTCCCTGCAATGCAGCTCTGTTAAAACATATATACAGGTAAGCATCCCTCTCCTGTTTACATCCCCATCTCTCCAAAAGATTCATCATGAAGTTAATGGTAAACACCACAAGGAGCTGCAGTTTCCTTGATCGCTGATACCAGAGTGGCACATAGTCTTTGTATCTTTTGGAAAGGGCAGTATGAGTACTACCTTTTGCACTTCATTTCATCTACAGAAATGCACAGAGGGATAGCTGATGTTTTCTACACAGACATCCCTTGCCAAGGTTTCTATCCATCTGTAACATGGGTTAGGAACTAGTAGTTTGCTGTGCTAAGCTGAACTCTTCCTCCTCCAAATCTGAGGCTAAGTGTGGGCAGCACATCCCCTGGATTTTCAACAAATGCATCACATAAAACTTGCAACTTTGCCAGTATGGTTGCAAGGTGACAAGTCACACAGAGTCTGTGAAGGAGGCTCCTCTGAAAAATAGTCTATGTTGCTATCAATCATCCTGGAGGAGATGGATAGGTAAGACTTTATCTATAAAAACAGTACTGTAAAAACATTAGCCACCTCACCTGGCCCATACCTCCTATCTCACCTTGCCTGGGAAAAATGTACTACCCCCATTAGCAAGATTCTTTGGCCTTTATCACACAGGGCAAGAAAAACTCACCTCCCAATTCACCCTCGGGGCTAACCAATGTACTGAAGCAGTATACTAAGCTGTTTTTTTGTTTTGTTTTGTTTTTTTCTTCAAACAAGGTGAATCAGTCATAACTATTCCTTCAAGTTAAGGAGGTCTCTATGGGTCTTTCCCCACATTTTATGTTCTAGCTATTCATCACATTTATGCTTAGAGTGCATTCAAACAATAAAAATCAGTAAAAGGAGAAATCTAGAAGTATTTGAAATTTAGATTTTTTCCAGATGAAATTTGACTAGAACTCTACTTGAAGTAGCATGCTAATAAGGACATAAAAACCTGTCAACAGGACTTCAGCGGCCCAGTGGGCATACAGAGGAGCATATGTTCTAGCCCCTGGCCCTGAAAAGGAAGGATTTTTTTACAAACTGTCCATCAGAAGAGACAAAACAATGGATTCTGTAGTAGTGACCCTGAGCTGCAACACTTTGTTTATCATATTTATGTGGGAAGCAGTTACTAGCATTACTTACATCATGCTTAATACCAGGGATTTAATTTTTAAACTCCAGGAGATAAAAGTTCATCTCCTGAAGAGCTGACACGGGAAAGACAGACATAGTTGATCACCTAGTACAGTCTAGTACTGTGATTAGACACATGACACCAAACAACATCAAAATAATAAAACAGTACTATTGGACACTTTATTTGCAAAGGTAGTTTAAGGCTCCTGCCTTGCTCTACCTTCAGATGCTAGTTTCTGTCTGCAGAGCTTGGGCTGGGCTAACCTTGAAATTCAGACTTTTTAAGGCTAACCTGCTGGCTGTGGGGGAACTACTGGTGAGCTCCTTTCTCCTCCCTCACCTGCTACTGTCCCGCTCCCTCCCCAGCAAAGCACTGCAGTCAACCACAGCTGCTGTAAGCATGGGCTCAAATTAAATCTAAGTGAAACAAATAATCATGTTGACTGTCTAAACAAAGAAAATGCTGCAGATTTGAAGCAGCAATTGAAAATGTGCCCCCACAATTTAAATAGAAAACAGAACAGAGTTTAGGAATTTCTCTTGGTGCCTTGATGATGCCATAGTTGCTTTTTCGATAAGTAGGCTGGCTATCTCTGCTCAGATGGAAGACTGTATCCTCAACCAGCAGGTCTCAGTCTTACTTTCCACAGGAATTAAAAAATTCGCTTCCTTTAGTGATCCATGCAGCAATCCCAGCCTTCTGCCTACGGCATTGTTCCTTGTAGAAAACCGTATCAAGCCAAAGATACAGAAATTAAAAGCTATATCCACCTGAATTGTCAACAGCGATGGTGAAAGTTCATTATCAAGGAAACAGATCAGAAAAGAAAACAACTCATAATGCCAAACTGGCTGCTTGTCATTAAGACAAAGCCTTCTTTCCTTCACTAGTTAAAAAGAAAAATGCATACAGAGTTTTCCCATGCAAAGGAGAAAAAACACATAGCCTTAGAGATCTGGCACTTAACTGAATACCAGGAGTCTCTCCAATTCTTCCTAATGCTGTCTTCAGAAAAAAATCAAAAAAAATACAATAAAAAAAGTACAAAGTAGAAAAATACATTGATAGCTTTGGTTTTTTAAAGCATTCTGCAGTTTTGTTATTTCTGCTAAATTCCTGGAAGGAATTTAACAAGTGTTTTTATTTTACTGGCTCAATCCAAACACAAAGTATTTATTTTCCACTGGCCTGTATCAGCTGTGATTATGAAATGTGTAAATAGCATTTTTGAGTTAGAGCATAACTAGAGGTTTTAAAAAAAAATCTAGAAAGGAGGTGTGAGAGAATACTCCTCTCAAAATAAACAGTAGTTCTCAAATCAAAGGAGAAGTAATTGACAACCTGCAAGGAAGAGTTGCTTAAAGCCCAATTTGAGATGAGATGAGATGAAAAAGAAATCACTCCTCTCCACCCACCTAAGATTGGCAAAATAGCACAAGTAAGCTTTGCTGCAGTTTCTGCCAACTCTCTGGAGGAAATGATGGGCAAAACACTGTAGTCATCAGCGATAGCAGCTGAACCACAAAATGTTAGGGCAATATAAAAAAATACAAGCCAGAAATACCCTTCTCAGCTTTAACAGTTCAGATTCAATTTTCACTCCCTCAGAACATTTTTAACATGTTTTTCCTTACGACCAGTTAAGTGCCAACATATGCAAGTTAAGAATCTAGCATTTTCCAAGAATGAGAAGCATGTCCACAAATTCCTGTACTTCAGTATAGACAGATACAATATTCTGGATCCTATTTAAAAAAAGAAATCTGTTCTCATCTAGGTCAAGTGAAGACCATCCAGCCATCTTTGGCTACAGCTACTATAAAAGACTCTTCAATGGGAACTTTAAAATCAGAGAGAAAAATAAAATATCTTTCCCAAACATACAACAGTAGTTACAGTTTTTTTCCTCCCCAGACTCTGATGAAAAATAATTCCTGCATTCATGAAACACTAACTGCAGATTTGGGCAACACTTTCATATGAAATCAAGATTTGGCCATTATTCTTTTATACTACTATCCTTTCTCATCACAAGAATTTCAGTAAACTACCCTATCTTTAAATATTATTATCTTAGAAGCAAAGGGAAATACTGAATTTTGATTCATCCTGCTGTGCACTGGAATTCTGATGCAATTCTTGTAGCACAATCAGTAAAATCTTTACTATAGGACTCCTGTTCCATCTAGTAAAGAGTGTGGAAATGCTCTGGGAGCAAATCAAGGCCAGACAAAAAAAAGTGTAATGATATTTTAAAAAAAGAAAAGCTAATGAAGGTGGTCTTAATGCTTCCAAAGCAAAACGCTGCTTAGAGTCTATCCCTCATCCTGTCACTAAGCTGGAGACAAGAAAATTACAATAATAATTCTGACAGTTAAGCTTCGCATTCCTCAATATCTGACATGTAACTCAATATGATGACATTTCACTGCCAAAAAATGCTGGACATTTAAGCTGTATATAACAATTGGACCTGTGTTTAAAATGACTAAGTATTCTGAAAAATCAAATAAAACCAGGCACCAAAAAGCGATGCTGTCAGTAAAATTCTTAGTCCCTTGCTAAGGGACTTTTTATTATGCTTTACCTTTTATTATGTAAAATACAGATATCACCATCTAATCTGACTAGGCTCTTGAAAAATACAGTCTTACTGTTTGTGAAAGACTATGTGTGTTCATGAATATCAGAGGGAAAAAAATTAATGTTATTCATTGAACAAGGACTATGCAACCACACAGCAAATTTCAAGGAAAGATTTAAAAAAAAAGGGGGGGGGGACAAAAAGAATGATTGCATGTTAAGTAACAGCACTACACTCTAAAAAACAGGTATTTTTGACCGCAACAGAAGCCAGTAATGTGTTCTCTCCAAGGTAGTTGTGGAGGTATCCTTAACTCTATATTTTCCTTTGTTTGGCATTTTTGGTTTGCATCCTCACAAAAACCATTCGATAAATATTTTATTTATAATTCAACTAATCCTCATTTAAAAAATAAAAACTAATCCCCTCTAGAAATGTTACTGCATGCTGCATCAAAGGGTTTTACCAGAAGAAAACACTGCCTTACTCTCTTCTCTTGCCTCTCACAAACACATGATCCAGTTTCACCTCTTCCCTGCTGTGACTCCTTGTACTAACACTTTGCTTCTCAACTACTCAGTCCTAACCTATCCCAGAAGACTAATTATCCAGTATCACTCTGTCCTCTCCCTATATAGTTTTGCCATCACATCTGATTATTTCTGCCCACAGTCGCCTCAGTTTTTTCCACATCTGTACCTTGCCTGCTTCTTGTATCACTCTGCTCATTTCTCCCTCTCCTTACCTCCAAGACCCCATTCCTGTTGCCCTGCTGGTGACGGAAGCCACCATGTGGGCAAAGTACTGATAGTTGTCTAGTTTCTTACTTTTCCTCTCAAACTGTGGTCTACTCAGCTGGAGTCTCTCTTTTAAAGTCCCAGTTTTGGTGACATTGCCCAGACACCATCCCTACTCAAATTCCCTAATGCATTTCCTTTCTCATTTTACCACTGCTACTCTTGAGTGCTTTCACTTTCCATGAAACTGTGAATTAGAAACAAGGACCTGAGCTACACAACATCAGCCTGCCTCCCTTTTGGTTTAGAATTTTAATTAAAGACTGCTTTAACAGTCATCTATATAAACCAAATATACTGAGGTCAGACATCTGATTTTTTGCTTATACTGAGTTACATTGTATCTTATGTGAGTAGCTAACATTAGTAATTTACAATTTTGAAGAAAAAGAGCTGTAAAAGCTCTGTAAAGCTCAAAGCACTTCTAATCTCTTTTAATTAAATAATATGCTGTAAACCTTGTGAGGAATGGGTGAGCAGAGTGCCCACAAACTCTTCTCTAAAACAACTCGTTTACGTAGCCATGTATTCTTAGCATAAACTTGCACTTAGAATTTGTCAAGGTACACACTTGTCAAGTCTCAAGCCCATGAATCATTTGAGTTCTGTCTCTCACTCCTCCATCATGGTGCTTTTACTTCTAGGTTCACTGCACATCATTGCAGACACTTTCCAGCAAGCTGCATATGCCTCAGTGCAGGCGGCCAGTAGTGCAGCTGAGTTCTAACAGCAGATAAATCCTTCTTCAAGACGGCACAGGCAAGCACCCTCCATCTGAACCGACATTTCAAGTAGCAATATACCTTGTTTCCTCTTCAAAAGCATGAAACAAATCTGCTCGTAAGCACTTCATATACAGCAGGTTTCCTTGACATTTGGTCCTATTTGCATTACATGAGGTCCTGCATTCATGACCGATATCTGAATATCTGACGTTCATATATTACAGTTTAAACTAATAAAAGCAAAAACATACAAGTCCAATGGAACTATTAGAAACTACAGTGAGTATTGAGAGAAGGAATTTTGTCTCCATTAAAATACATTTTCCAGTCATTTCTGATCTAGGTGAACCTGCTTCTGCAGGGAGGTTGCACTAGATGATCTCTAAAGGTCCCTTCCAACCCCTACCACTCTATGATTCTATACTACTCTTAGTTCTTTAAGTAACCACTCATTGTCATTAGATTTATTTTTAAAATAGCATTTGCGATCCAAATAAATAAAAAGTGACTTATGAACACTGCCTGTATTAGTTTTACAGTATTTGATATATCCTATGGGTTACTCTAAAATTAGTAAATATAAGAAATCATGCTGTATTCACAAACACATTGCAGTAAAATGCTGCTCTGAGTGTAAAGCCACTGTAAGTGCACTGAAAGCCAAAGGTACAGTGCTACAGTCTCTATGACTGCTTCCTACTCAAATTTCAAGTTCTTAGTCACAAAAGAAAAAAATAGGACATTCTTCATATGTCCACAGAAATTCTTCCACCTCCACAGCTTAAGATCCCACTTCACACATACCTCACACAATTTTAATATCACCCTACATTATTTTTTATTTACGAACTGCAAACTACCCATTTGCTTGCTCCTTGTATTCATATTGGGTAATGCAATTGAACATGTTCATTGATATTTGGATCTTTTTGCATCAACACAATGATAAAAAGACAGTAATTCTAAAAGTTTTTCCAGAAACTTTCCTTATTTTTGCTACATTTTAGGGAATTCTGACTTTAGCAGTAGTTCTTTATTAAACTAACAGTAATCCTTAAAGATCTTCAAATATCCTAGAACTTTAGCACTCTGAAACAGTTACCTTTAAACTAACATAATTAAAATTGAAAAATAATTACTCATTTGAAAGTCCAGTAAATTGTAAAATTAGAACGTAAACTTTATTTGTCCCACTTCAGAATAAAGACTATATCATAATGCTTAAGTACCTTACTGTGCACAAGATCCAGCATGCTATTTCTCAACTACAATCATCTTTACTTATCTTCCTGATTAAGTGATCAATGTAAAATAATGCTGATTAACGTATTTTTATTTTGACCGTATTTCACCTCATGGCAATTTTAATAATTCAATCTTCAGTGCAGTCGATTCACTAAGATCTAGTGATACTTCAAAAAAGGCCCAACAATCTCCATTAATATAAACCAGTCTTTCAACAGAATCTTGATCTTGAAGATGACTAATTTATTTTCCAACACCTGTAACTACTCTACAGTACAAGATCAGCGATGGATCAAATCCTTTATGAAATCAAAGAGTAACTTTAATATATATATATATATATTCAATTTCTGTTTATTTTTAGGACCCCTTATGCTTGTATTATTTAAACATAAAAAAGGTTTTCACACCACCCTTTAAGGGCATATTGTTTCAAATTAAGTCTCCTATGTTTTGCAAGTTGTGATACAAATGCATAAAATATTTACTGACATGTGAAAATTCTTGGAATGCTTTGACTCAAGTTTTATCTCCAAAGTTTTGTTTACTAGAAACTTGAAAGGAAAAGTCATGGCACAACATAGCACACACAATCAAGTCTCAGGTAAGTAATGGGATAATAAGGAAGTTGGACACATACTCAGACTAGCATAGAATATAAACCCATTAATTTATATACAAATATGCAGCAGTTTTCAGGAGAGTACTCATTCACTTACCTCAATAAAGCAACCTCATTTCAGAAGTAACATACATATAATCTTAAGCCTGTCAGAACTTTATGGGATCCAAGTCCTATGAATCCTTAACCTTATCTATATGACAACAGTACCAAGATGCTATTAGTAAAAATGAAAATTATTCATAATGAAGCATCAAGTGCCTATTTGGAATTATTTATGTTTGAAGGCATGGGTCATGAGTGAATCCATCCATATGATTGCCAGAGGTTGTTACTTTTAAACCATTCTTGTCAAAACGGGTCAAGTCCTAGGTCAAATCTAGAGTACTTCCATTACAACACATGGCAGTCCTGAGCTATTAGAAAACACATGAGAACTGTAATATTTCCCTTCCCACACATTGACCATTGTTTTTTTCTGATCTCAAATCCTTAGGAAGTATAGAAACTCTTGCTCTTATGAACACCTGGTTTTAGATTGTTACTCTGTATTTACTCAGAACTTACCACAAAGCATTTCTATTAGGTTTAGCTTGGTTTTACAGCACTGCTTATCCAAAGACCTTAATTTGTTGGGTATTTTTCAAATTCTTTAGTAATATTTCAGCAGATAAAATTGATTACTGAAATTAAATGTCATTTACTGAGGCCCGTATTACATTAAACATCACGGAAAATTTAGCATTCATATGCAGCTGATGCAAGAACTAAAAATGCATTTCCCTCCAGCAACTCAGATGCATCTTATTCACTATTCATACCTTTTCTTACCTATCTATACCTTGCCCACTTTCCACTCTATATTGAAATTTCTTTCCACTCATTTTTTCCCTCTATTGTAAAAACACATTATTCAACTGATTGTTTAAAAGTTCTCAGTTTATCTCAAAATGCAATGGAAAAAAACTTCTGTACAATAAGAAATACACACCTGGAAAACCTTAATTCAGTCCAGATATAGTAACTATTGAATGGAACTTTAGCAATATTCATTCAGAGGAAACGGGCTGCTTATCTAACTGCCTAAATGGAAAGGACTCTTTTACACAATAAGGCATTTTACAATTGTTTTCCTGGGGGTTTTTTTTTCCAATAATGATAGCACATAACATGAAAAATTTACATACAGCAGCAAAGAGAAGGTTGGTATTTACAATAGCCATTGTGTAAATTTCTTACAGCTAGTCCACAAAAAGCAAACAAACCAGAAGGGCAGAATACAGTGGTGATATTCAGAAACATTTCTTTTTCCTCTTTCAGGCTTACAATTACTCTTAGGGACAGTTGGATGTATTTTTTAATATGTTTGACTAAACATCATTATCATCAACAAAATCCTTTATGCTATCGTAAGTGTACCTAATTGCAGTCAGGCAACTGACATCGAGGTGAAAGAAGTAATGCTCCTGCAGTTACAGCACATGTCTACATCCTTGTCTCTTCATAACTTCTATTTGTCACCTGACTTGAACCACATATGACTAAGCAGAACATGTTTCAAAGACAATTCACTTTTTGCATGCTCCGCAAATATAAATGGGTGGTAGGAGAGACTCCTGCACCCACACAGCCTACAAGAGCATTCCCTTTCTGCTTCATCCCAGGGTAACACCCTGGGAACCAGCTGGAGGAGTGGGAGCAGGCATCTTCCCAGACAGGTGCTGTAGTGGTGATGAAACCTTTAATTCAGGCATTTCCATCAACCAGATGGCACAATTAACAGGAAATGAAGTTTTAATCAGTCACTTCTGCTCCCAAAACTACTTCACAGAATCTTAAGGGTTGGAAGGGGCCTTGAAAGACTATGTTGTACACAACATCCCTGCCAGACAGATAGGACCTCCTAGAGGAGGTAACACAGGAAGTCATCCAGGTGGGTTTGTTCTTTTTCTGTTTTCTGGGGTTTTCAATCAAAACTCTGTGTTCAGACTCATATTGTAACCAGCAGACAAAACTGTTCAAGAACTGACAACTCCTTCCAGCTCTTTTAGCAAACAGATATATAAAAAAAAAAAAAAAAAAAAAAAAAGAGAGAGAAAGAAATAAGACATGTATTTTGCACAAAGTTTGGGCAACTCTAAGGGTAAAAACTTCCTGATATACTACTTCTTCTGACACATAAATATGGAAGTGATGATTAAATAGCAAGATCTCTCTTCATGACAAAACCCTTCTCTAGAAGCCTGACATCCAAAGAATATGTCTCTTATAATACACACTAATTTGGGAAATGACTGCAATTGGTTTTCAAGATGTCTTGGACAAAATCCTCAGAAGGCAAACACTTAAGTTCTACTGAAATAAAAGAACCTGTGACTAAGTAACTCTCTCAATCCTGATGCAAACTGCCAACTTCAGACAAGACAGAATTATGGAGTTCTGAAATTTATCTGCACACACAATAGTCCATTACAAAAAAAAGGGAAAATAATAGACACTCCAGAGAATAAGAATTACATAGTCACTCATGTATTAAAATGATGTCCAAGTCCACAAAAACAGAGTAATTAATATACACAACACCCTCAACTTTCTCATCGCTCATTTGGTTTATATTTCATTGCAATTTGTACTTATTTACACAAAAGATTAAACAAAACTTTAACAATAGGGAGCATCTTGATGTGATACACCACCAGAACTACTAAAAACATTTCTTGCTTTAATTTTAAATATTTCCTGATTTAATTAAACAGATACTTATATACATTTAACTACAAAGGTATCAGCTTCCAATGATTATGCAATTTTAAATTTATAAATAAAATAGATCACATATTTGACAGAATCAGTGGTGTACTACTAAATTACTAATTAGTATTACTGCTTCGTGTCTTGCTTATATAGTTATTCTTCCCTACTTTTTCCTTGAGTATTTCCAAGTGAATCTTTCAATCTTCTCAAACATCAACTTACTCATCTTACAATGAAAACGCTGTCATCTTGAACATCAAAATTCATCCAAGGTCAAACTTCCTCAGATGACTTCAGCAATCCTTGCAAAAGAGTCCTTTTACTGGAGTCAATTGCTGCATGTTCTAGTCACAATGAGTTTTCCCTACTTGGGATTCCCTGCTTGTGTTTTCTGCACAAAAGCCATGATGCTATGCCTCCCTAATCAACCTACAAAGGACCAATATGCACTGTAGAGATAAATCTTACTGCTCATTCCTTTAAAAATTTCAAATAATGAACCACTTGGTAGTACTTCAACTGTCAGCAAAATCTCTAGCTCTATGTGTCAGAATGAACAGAAAGTGCATGTGTTTTAGCCCCATGTTAGGGTACTTAATTTGTGCTCAAAGTCGGTACCACCAATATTAATCACAGTAAAGCATAAGAGATGCACAAACTTTTCACTCAGATTGTGCTAAATTGCATCTTTAGAAACCTCAGGATAAATGGATGTCTTAATCTTTAAAATCCTTCTGAATCTCAAGCAAAATTCAACTTGAAGTCAAGAAACAGTGACTGTCAGTAATTTGGGTTGCTAGTCATCAACAGAGACAAACACTCACTTCAGCTTTTCCTCACTCTCACCAGCTGGCAGTATAGCTTGCCTAGGCTCCATCTGTTAAACTAGTATTTTCCCCATGTACATTTATTTTACTACATTTTTTAACAAATGTGAATGTAGTATTTGTGAAAGTTACAGGACTGACAAGTACTAACTGTCTGAAATAACAGCAGGTCTCCCAACAATGTACTGACCAACACGCCTTTCCGCTTCTACAGATAAGGGCATTTCAACTTTATTGGCTCAATCAAATGACAAATATCTCTGCTGACACTAATACAAAGATTAGATAAATAAGAAAATCCATTAGAAATCAGCAAGGCCTAATGAAATTTACTGCCAAGGACCTGAGGAAGTAGGCAAAGTAATTTCTGACTCATTAGAGGTTCTATTCAAGAACACACAGAGAATGAACACAGCTCCAGAGATTCAAGATGAGGTAAAGAAAAGGAATTTTCATTTTTGTAAAAATGGAAATACCATATATACCTCCTGAAAAAAAAAAAAATTCTATTCTGTAGCCTATATGTACAACAGCAGAATTCAAGATTCACTTGTGAGTGACAACCCAGATCAACAAGTTATTCAAATGATCAGTCTGATTCACTAGCACGATGAAAAATATACACTCTCCAGATGTAAGTCTATCTATTTCTAGTTATGTACTCTAAATAGTGGGTGGGCTGACATTTGCTTATAGTTAACTGAATCCCAGTAAGCAAACAGACTACTGCACTCAGAAGGAAGTAACAGTGATAATGATATCATGATCTAGATCAACAAAGGAGTTACAACAACCAAGCCTACTCCTCATCTATCACTCTTCCATGACTGTCAAAAAACAATAGGGCATAGTCTGTGTTAACTGAGCTATCAAAAATTTTAATTTACCTATCTACATATACATAGACACATATATCACACACGTATTTCCACAGGTATGCCTGTAAGTAGTATCAAGTTTAGACCAACTTACTACCTCCAAACAAATCTCAATCAAAAAGGACCATAAAAAGAGAGTGGAAAAAAAAAAAGTCACCTTCTCAGATTTAGATTTCTTTTTTAGCAGCACCATCTGTTTTCTACAGGAGATGGACAGAATGACTTGAAAGTAATACATAAAAGCATCATTTAAGCCAATCCTCCAGAAGAGAGGCTGAATTCACAAAATTCAGGAGCCAAATGACATATAGTCTTGAAAAAGAGTTTCAGTCCTCCAACGATGACACAACTTCTGCAGCAAACAGAACTAGGTTCTCCAGGATATAAGCCCATACAGGTAATAAAGACAGACAAATCTGATACCAAACCAGCACCACGTTTAAAAAACCTAAATTCTAAGTACTAGTAAATATCTTTGCTATTTATGTTTGATAGCCAAATATCACTTTTAAACAGCACACTTTTTTTTTTTTTTTAATAAGAAAAATCCCCAAACCATCTTCTAAGAGGTTCTTTCCTAGAAACACCTAGGCTCCTGTGTATCTCAAAGTTACATAGCCAAATGAAGATACTTATGTATAAAGTTACAGAATCCTCTGAGAGAAAAATAAATAATAAAAACTCCCAGAACAAAACAACAGATGCCTGAGTAGACCAAATGATGAGGGTAGCCTTCAAGTGCTCTGCTTTATAAGGTCTGAATGGTTCTTTGAACCCAAGCACAGCAAAGGCCACTTTGAAGCACTCTAAACTGCTACCTCCCTCTCAGCCTGTACCATGGTCTGGAGAGCAAAAGAAGTGTAAAGTTTATCCCAAACACATCCAAATTCTTGTAGCCCAGGCCCTGCACAGATACAAGGGTCAGCACAAACAGAACACATCAAACAAAACCAAAACCAACTAAATATATTCCAACGTCTTCTGGCCCCAGATACCCAGCGGAAAACAGCAGCCCTGATGTACTGGCAAAAAAATCCTTTTGTGCAGTGTTGCAACTGCTTGGTCCTCTTGAGCAGATGACATCACTGTGTTTCCACACAAGATGGGAAGTATGTCTGACCTGCTGCAGAGCTACATGACAGATGAAGTAAAATTAATATCTCAGATTTGATGGTGGTTGTTTTTTTTTTTTTAAATACAGGTTTAAAGTGAAAGTCGTAAATAGAAAGTAAAAGTTAACAAAGCTAATAAAGATGCTAAAATAGGATCACAAGCTTACACATGAGCTCTTAAATTTTCAACATAATTCTGAAGGAAACAATAAATGGAGGTTCAATAATGCATCTTTTGCTGTAATGAAATGTGCCACATCTTTTCTGGACACCGCAAGTACATTTCAACATCAACATTAATCGCTTGTGAATGTTTTTGGAGGACCTAACATACTTGAAAGGCTGCAAGAGTACCTAGTGCTCGAGAAATACAGTATCAGTAGAGAACTTTACAAGACTTTGTGAAAGTAGACCCAAAAGGACACTGAAATGCCATTATGCTGAGGAGAGTCACATAAGACTCTGCAATATATTAGAAGCATTAACAATGTTCACGCGAGAAAGGGTGGGAAAAAAAAATCCTAACAGTCAAGGCCCTTGTGCTACATCCACCATTTAGAAAAAAAAAAAAATAGGTGAATAACTCAGACTTCATCCATTTGGCTGTAAAAGAATAATGGACATTCCCACGTTGGAATACTCATACAAATACAAACAATCTTACTATATCTGAAAGAAATAATTTCAGTACCTACTCTTATTCTCACCTTTCCTAGATTTAAAATACCGAGTCTGTAAGTCAGCATTTTTCTTGAAAGATTCTGAACTACTTTTGAAAATAGAAAAGACTGCATAATTTAAGAAAATATAATTGCCCAGACATCACATACAACCATTTCCCAATTACCAGCAGTAAGTTTTAAATCATTCCCAAAACTGAACAGTACATTATAAAATCCTAACTAGCAAATTAACCTAAACAAACCCACAAGCAGGAAATCACATTTTTCTGTGTGATGGCCAGAATCTATGAAGTCATGTGTATAAAGCTACTACAGAAACAAGGACCACCTTCCTCATGCATGAAATCTCCTATGCTCTACTCACTATCTGAACTCAACAACTACAATTTCTTCTCAGAGGCCAAAAAAGGGGTTTTGGGTTTGTTTTTGTTTGTTTTTTTTTTAAAGAATTAAACTCAATCCTCCATCTTTGAAACACTACAGAGGTAGGTAGGTTTAATAAAGTGTGAAAGAGATTTAAGGAAGCATTCATGATGGATGTCAGGACACATCTAAGAACATTACAGCATACAATCTACATTATCGGCCATTTCTCTCACTATCTTAAAGTCGGGCAGAGAGGACTTACTGGGGTTATGCAGGTTTATGTGGTGATTTGTTTAGCTCTTTCCCCAATTCTTTCAAGTATAGGTAGTAGATAAAAATCTATACTGAATTGTGCTTCCGTGCCTCCAGGAAAAGGAAATCTTGCTTTGTTCCCTATCCCATAAGCACTGAGATACACATGACAGAGTAAACAAATCTTTGCCTCACAAGTATAATTTCTCTCATTGATCTAAGAAACATTTTGTTCTCTTCAAAACAGCAAAGGATCCTTTATCATTTTGCACATGGGGAAAATGATTACTTCCTGAGCAGTTTTATTTGGGAAATATTTTAAATGCCATATATGTGTGTATATGCACACAAATTTGTTGTCAAGATTACAGGCCTGAAATTTTTAAAAGCAGAGAGCAATGTGGCAGCCAATATTCAGTTTGTGCCCTGATACCCTCATCAGAACACTGCACATAGTTAAGTACAGCTCGTGTGGAAATTTTGAACTTTCATTTTGAGATCACATTTTACCCTATTAAAATAACATACTGACAAACGTAAATGGATGAAGACACCGTGGAAACAAGGCAGCTGTTACATAATCAATATCAGAGGACTGTTATTGACATGATTGGCCATACTTCCTCCCAGAGGAAATAAACAAGCCATCAATTTCTTCATGCCATTTCCTCCTCCTTTTGTCCTAGTCAATGGCTTCAGCTACTCTCTCTTTCTCAAAGTCACCTTTTTTTCCATTTATAAGTGAAAAAGTACCTGACACCAAACATGACCAGACTAAATAGCAACCAAGGTGGCAAAATCTATGACCGCTCTCTTTTCCTGCCCTCCAGTACTGTTCAGGATTGCTCTTGCTATTCATATGATTGTGTGCATACACAAAGAATAAACACAGCTTTTACATTTTGGTATGTAAAAGGTGATAATCACTTTCCTTCTTATACTCTCACTTCTACAATAGCAGTATCTTCTTAATACAAATAACATCACAGAACAGTTGGGGTTGGAAGGGACCTCTAGAGATCATGACTTTCAAATGACACTCTTTAGATAAAAGGTTCTTATCAGTCTAAGCTAGTTTACGACTCATACCTGCAAGAACACAACTACTTAAGGGAAAGTTTTTCTGAACTCTACACATTCAAATAACCATATGAGCACCAGATCACTGATACACATGGAGACACTAGGTTTAGTAAATAAACAAAACTACTATTTAACAAAAAGCATCAAGATCTTCTGGCTATTAGACTGTATTATACTGATGAACCAGAACAAATGCATATATAAATTTCTGTCCCATGTAAATTTAGGATACCTGCCATGAAGTCATTATAGCTGTGTACAAACTTCATCTCTTTGTATTTAGATTCCCCATTACTGCAATACAGCATCAGACAAACCTGAGCCATGGAGATACAATATGATGTAAGAAAAGCAAAGAGCTGCCAGAAATTCTTGATTGTCTACATTCAACTGTCTGTATATAAGATGTAATCAAACATCAGCAGATAAATAAAGATAACTTCGCTTCCTGTGCCTATGTATCTAAACTAAGAGTCTGTCTACACTGCAGGCAATGATGTAGTAAGAAAAACAAAGTACCAGAAGCAATATAGCCATCACAGCACAGAGGTGTTCCCCCCCTCCTAACATTAGCAAGGATGTACTGCTTAGATCAATCTGGTTGCACAAGATCTTGTTTTATTTTGTGGCATAGATACACTCTTTTTCTTCTGACATGATCTCTTCTGTCTTTGTAACTGTCTTCTCTGATTTTTTTTTTTAACAAGCAGTTTTTCCACATGTTCTTCTCACTCTTAGTTAATATAAGTATTTGACCACTGCGCCTCACTGTGATCATAGCTTCATTTTGTCTCACTTCTACCCTCAGCTATTTACTTTTGTCAACAACAGGTCAGTCTGAGGCAAACATCAAGTTTCACCAAACAGTTACGTTCCAATATAACCTGCAAATATCAAATTTAGTTTCCTCTGAAGGTAGTAATTTGACCTTCCTAAAGTGATTTGAAGTACATGTTAGGAACCGAGCAACATTTAAAAGCACTGGGGATAAGATCCTGTTTTACCTCAAGGCCATAGAAAACTCATTTAAAATACAAATACATCAAAGACTTAAATAAAGATGCTCAAGATTGAAGACTAAATGCTTTAACTACTATTTCTTGGTGTTTCTTAATTATAATGTGAATGATCCCATGAAACAACATTTCTAATAAGATGTTATTCCTTGGCTGTTGTGAGGACTTCTCAGCTTCCTTCCTGCACTCTACACGATCTCACAATTAAAGTTGGGTGGTTGACCTGGAAAATTCTGCCTCATGTGATAAGACATTACATTTCAAAACAGACACAATAGCTAAGCACACAAGCCTTCTTTCAAAAAAAAAAAAAAAAAGACAAAGAACACAGAACCCTCTGAATAGGCTTTATTGCTGTATTAATAGTTGCAATGCAGACCAGTCGAGAAAGCAAAAGCTCTCTTTTCCTCATTTGAACTCACTCAGCTGGCACAGGATCCTTTTACCACTCTCCCTATCCCTTGGGTTGCCACAAATCATGACCAAAACAGGACCCAGCTGTCTCAGTTTGTTGTTAAAGCCCATTCAATTACAGCTGGAAGGCTGAATATTTCCTGGTGAAACTTTCCTTTGGGATACTTACTCATGTGAACAAAACAGACGGACTGATCAGGCATACTCAGCCACAGAGTATTCAGCTTCTTAAAAATACCTCTCACATTGGGGGAAAAAAAAGTGCTTGAGTAGTCACACCTTTAATTAACCACCAGCAAATGAATTAACATAAAAAAAACATTAACAGCAAAGAAAACATAAAGATGTAGTTGTCTCCACCACCAAGGAGGATGAGCGGATCTTTCGGATACTCTTAGCCTGCAAATCAGGTTCTAGAATCAGGATATCAATTGTAGATATTCCACTTGACCTTGCTACGCTTGTGACTGTAGACGGTAAATTCATTAGAATGTCATCTCTGTTTATCTGTCAACATCCAGGAGAATACCACCAAAACCCACAAGCTTAGCAATACCAATATTTTAAAAAAATATTTCCAACTACAAGATAACTCAAATTATTTAAGCCAAAATGAGAGAAATTCAATCCATATCACTTAACTCCTATCTGCTGACCACCTTGAGTACTCACAAAGCTGGGAGATGGCTCTTAAAAATATTCTTCGAGTTTTATTTTAGACATCAACAAAAAATCCTGAAGGGGAGAAGAGATGGATACACAATTTCTCTTCCCTTTCTTCCTTCCATCAGCAGATCAGGCAAGTCTTCTAACTCAATAGTCTTTGCATAATCCTTTGCCTAGGATTGTGAGCACTTCAGGGTCTGCAAAAGTTTCTATTACCCTCATAATTGAAACTTTTTTTAAAAACTTGAAACAGACGTTCAATTACCGTCATTACTTAAATAATTATTAAATGCTAAGCCCCTATTCAAAGACATGGCTTTCTACAACTTTCCCCCACGCTCATTACTGGTAACAGCAGCACAGCACAAAAACAATGCCACTTCTGAGAACAGCAGAGTAAATATTTAACAGAAAGTCTTCAGAAGTCAGAACCGATTCTCCTATGGAAGCTGACAACAGACTTTCACTATCTTTCTGTAGTGCTCAGAATCATCACAAAAATCTAAAAACCAAACTAGTCAGGAAATCCAAATGATGATAGCAATAAAAAGCTTTCACCCACTTTAGTTTAAACTGTCTACAGCCTGTTCATAATAATCAATACCAGATAAATCTTAGTTGTGTTGCAATATACTACTCCATTCAACACTTCGTCTTAAAAATTAAAACAAATGAAGAAAATTTGAAATAAGCATGCTCAGAAATACACCCCTTCCAGATACACATTGACATTAACATTCAGTCACAGTTTAAACATCATCTGTATTAACCAAAATGTCCCATGCTCTCTTTGTGTGCAGTAGCCATTTTTCTTTTTCATATCCTCTTTGAATACTGATTAGCTTCATCAGTTATTATGCTAATGAATATATGTGAACAAATAAAAGCTGTACCAAATCGGGAATTAAGCTCAGAAGATCTGGTTCAGCATTGATCTGCCAGTATTATTCACCAGAACTAGTAAAGAGAGTAGTTACTTCTGCCAAAGAGTTGTTCCATACTTTCTCAGAAAATTACCAATACAGAATCCCACAATGCACAATTTGCATTGGTGAAACCCAAATTTCCCATGCTGAAACCTCTCCTATTGCAATCTGCTCTATAACACAACTCTCCAATGCTCCTGTTACAATGCCTAAATGACTTTCAAGGGATATAAGCAGTGCACCTTTGCCATATGATTTGCTTGTTTTACAAATACAGTTTTTAATAAACAGAAAAAAAATATTATTAACAAAGGAAATTAAATAAAAATTAAGCAGGTTACATTTGGTACCTCACACTACACTTAGCACCTCAACCACATACCCCTTTTAAAGGTCTCAGAACATGGTAACATTTGACATAATTTTTGTATGTTTAGCACCATAAAAGGAGCAAAAATGATTCATTAGCTCTGCAGCAGCCTGAAAAAAAAAGTCCAATTAGACACACTGCTCTGAATAAATAACAGCTGTAGTCATTTAAAAAATGGTCAGCTGGTGTTAAAATCAGAAATGAATGGTGCTCCTGCAGCCCACAATGGGCATTACTCTTCAAAGGTGCCAAACACAAACCATCTGATTAACAGGGAAACAGACTTCAGAAAGAAAAGCAACTTTCATTTCTAAAGGTGGCTCCTGGAACACTCAAAATATTCTTCTGGTTTACTTTCGAACAGCTCTCATTTTTATCTATGAAGTTAAAAAGGGTCATGACAATAGCTTGTTTATTACAACTGATATAGTGTTACTGCCCAATTAAATATTTAAAAATGCAATTTCCTAGAAAAAAGTATTAACTTAGGTACTTCAACATAGGCATCAAAAGCTCATGAAAATAATTTGCAATAGAAATGCAAGTAATATCAGTACTACGTATTCTAGATAAGAAAGAGATAATATGTAGCAACTACATTGTATTTCACGATCAGTGCATCCACTCTTAAATCAGATGCATGCATCTCTGTCCCAACTACGTAACTGACCATGAAATCCAGTTATCACCGAATGAGCTACACAAGTTAACCTATAGCTTGTCCCTGAAGAGTTAATAGATAAAACAGAAATTTTGAAATGTCACTTGGTTAGAAATGTTTTCCATTTGTAGACATATGTAGGTGTAGTGGTGTAGGGAAAGGCCTTGAAACTTTAAATAGAATTTGAGATAGCCCCAGAAAGTCAAGTTTTTACTTCAAGCGCAAAGGAATTATTATTATTCCCTGGCTCAGTAAGTATCTGAGCAGCAGTGCTATGCAAGAATAATCAGGAGATTATCTTTTGCCTGTTCCTTGCCACCCTGAGTCCCAAGGCTCTTCTCCTGACCTCCAAAATTTGTACCTCGGTAACACCGATGGGACAAACCACCTCCCATGAGAGCCAGCAGCATGTAAGCTATAATGACACTTCTTTTTTTAAATGAGAAAGTTCTCAGTAACAAAGTTACATGTACATTACAGATATTTCCCCTTCTCTCTGATGGCTTTTTCATCTTCCGTAGTGTGCATAGAGTCTGGAAACTTAAAATACAAGTTCCATTTTATATTGGTATTAAAATAACTCAATATAATTTCTGTCAAGCATGTACATTTGCATAAAAGTTTCTTTAATACTTACCCGGTTTTCTACTTAAATACTGTAGCAATTTTATTCCATTTTAGAAGTCAGGCATTAAAACACATACATGTCACAATTTCAATGACATATACCAAAAAGGAATTGTCTTTGCAGTTAAAATGCTTGATCCATGATTTTTATACACGTGTAGAAGGGCAGAAGCCAAAAACTCCTGAGCATCTGGAACATTACAGCTTGACCTGATCATGTATTTTTTTTTTTCCCCCATAAAATTTTACTCTGAGTTTAGTAACAACTGATTTTAAAAGCTTTCTAAAGTCAAGAGTCTTTACACATTTTTCCAGTGGCCTTTGCATCAGACATAAAAAAAAAAACCAAACATCACACCCACCCCAAAAACTAACGTGTACAACATAATCAACAGCTAATCCAGTATTAAATCAGAGATGATTATTTGATTCTCCCATATACTGATCAGAGAAGAAACCTAATTCTCCCTGGGAACTAAGAGTTTAAAACATTTCTGGAGGGGTATCAGAAACAATTGGACAACCTAAAAATTCTGCAGGTCCTTAGTTATATGATTTTATTATGAGTTGTGCATTGCATAATCAGGTACAAGTTTACGGTACAAGTTCTGGCACTACCTACAGGTTTTCACCAGTTAGAAGAAATGCTTGCAACATGAACATGTGGGAAAAAAGTATTGAAACTTTGTAAATAGTAAAAGCATATTGGAATATGCTTGATTCAAAGGAATCTCACATACTCCTTAATATAGATAGAAAATATTTCCTTCTGGAAATCAAGATCCAGAAGCCTTAGTTGATGCTGGTAAACCAGATGAAGTTACACTTTCAACGGAATCTATTTACCTGAAGAAAGCAAGTGGCTTTCTCATCAACAAGAAGAAATACACTAATTTCCTTACTAATGGTTTACAATGTATATTATATAGCAGTGATTTACTGTTTACTTGTGTTGCTGCATTCAACAGGCTTACCCTCAATTTTAAGTCTGCAAAGAAAATTATCTGCTTTCTTAAAAAAATGCCACTTGCTCTAAAGCAAATTATCTCCAAAAAATAACCTATTTGGTCAATTTTTGAAGCTAATCACAAAAGAAAAATAAGGTGCTTTGAACAAAATGTTAAGCTACATATAGTGTTTACAAAAGCTACACATAAACTTTTATTGAACTTCGTACACTTCCATAAATTTCCACTGTGCAAATGTTATGAGGAAAACTCGTCACACTGCCACAGTTTTGCATTTTGCATAGGCACACACTATATAAAGGCACATTTAAATCACCATTACCTTCACACCAATGGTGCTTGTATGACTTCAATTATCCTGATCAAGATAAAGTTCTACAGTTCATGCATGAATAACTAAAGCCAAAGACAATTTTTCAAACCTGTTCAAAACAGAAACTCTTTTCTATCTTTCATTACTGCACAAATGCAATGTTCACGTCATTTTAATTTAGGATAGAATCTTCCTTGGAAACAAAGATGAAATGTTTGCTCTAAAGCTACCAAGGTACTACATGTCTTCAGTCTACTTAAAGCAGCATAAAGATCACATTATGAAATGGAAAAATAAAGGTGCACTTAACTTTATTAACATATGAAGTCAACACGCCCTCAGTCTATTCACCCAAAGTATTTTGACACACTAAATACTCTTAAAACATTTTATCCTTAAATGTGCTGCATAACATGTCTCTTGATTTTAGATATCTCCTGTTTATGCTTCCCCACTCCCCCCCACCAACTGTTATTTGAGTATATACAGTAAGACACATTTATTTTCAACTTGGATAGATATAATCCACTCTGATTCTACAATTAGTAAATCTGTTTAAGGAATTTATCACAAGTCTCAGCCCATCTATAGTCAAGAACTCTTTGCTGTTTGTGCTGATCTTCACATCCACATCTGTGGGTTACAAAGAAGTGCTACAGATAGTCACATTGTCTTTCCGAAGAATGATTTCTCTCCACCAGAGTTTTCATCATTTTTATTCCTTTCATCCACTTTCACTTGGCCTGAAATTACCATGAGGAAAAAGGTGTTTCCTTTATGACTACACATTAAGTGTTTTGACATAATCCAATTTTAGTAATATCATTATTTCTGGTAGACATGCAAGGAAAAGAACTGCAAAACTTCCCATTTTGTCTTCCTACTAAGGATTTTCAGCACTGTAAAATTCTGTGATGTGACACAAATTAAAATGCATGGGAAACTCGTATGTGGATAACAATTCTAGATGCCCAAAGAGGCCACTTCAACAGAATAATATGAATTGAAACAAAATATTCTTATATTACTTTTTCCCCGGTAACTACTAACTCCTTAAATGACCTTGAAGGATATGAGAACAGATGAGACTTGGATGATGGAGGTACTGTTCTGGAGTTTGAGTGTTCCTCCCCCCCACTCCAATACGTGTACAGTATTATTACTTGTGCTTCTGTACTGTGCATTAATAACTTAGAGAAAAAAAAATATAACAATAAATTTCTTCAGTTTAAATACTGGGCTAGATGTCCAGTTGACATAAACTTGTTAAATTTTACCCATTTCCAAGTCTTGCACAGCTCGTGCTCAGTAATCTCCTTCAAAGGTCAGTACAAGTCAAGGTTAGAGGTTTTTGCTGATGTGTGCACATGACCACAACAGTATATTTTATTATAAAATTAGGATAGTCTTAAAACTTTTCTGAAGTACTTGTGCAGCATAACTTAAAGCTTTGCAGTTAGCTTCTTTTTGTGTGTCAGGAATTCATTTTGCTATTTTGTCACCTAGAACTGCACATAATCAAGCATCGATTTCTTCACATCCACTCATAACCTTTACATTTTGCAGAGAAGATAGCATAAAAACATAGCCTAAGTGAGATATTACAAAGTGATACAATGAAGAGCACGACCAGTTCTCTAAGACTACTTTCTCCACACTCCTCCCTTCTTCCTAGACTCAAGAGCTCTGATCCTGGTGTCTTTACTTCCTCCCCCCATGAACAGTTTGGGGGGCAGGGAATGGGGATTTTAGTCAATCTTTTCCCAATGGCTCCTGCTGTTCATCTCTTCTCAGGGCAGGTGGGCTCCTTGTCAGTCCTCCCTGCTCTAGCACAGGTTCCCTCATAGGCCAGGCAGCCCTACATAAGGTGCTTCAACATGTTCATTCTGAGGGCTGCAGCTCCTCTCTGCCTCCTGTGTGTGTCTCTGCAGCCCGCAGGCTCTCCAGCACAGCATGTGCCATGGCTGCCTCCTCACACAGTCTCCTGCCTGTCCAGGCATACTCATCCGGAGCTGCTGGTGGCTCTCAGTCCTGCCATTGCTCTCCATGGGTTGCAGGGGCACAGCTGCATTCTTGCCACGGGTTGTAGAGGAGTGTCTGTTCCAGTGCTCTGCCTTCCTTCCTCCTTCTCTGACTGTGGAGCCCATATGGTCATTTCCATCTTGTACTACTCCTACATCTCCTCTTCTGGCTCAGATTTCCCATCTTAAATAATGATGACAGAGGCATCAGACTGGCCCGGCCATGCTGGAAGTGGGTCCACCTCAAAATCGGGGCACGTTTTGGGAACTACTTACTGGGACCAGCACTGCAGCTCCCTTCTGCTGTTACCAAGCAGAACATGGCTCCACACAAACCCATGACATACATCTACACATCTATTAAATACTTCCAACACTTCCCTGGGTAGCTTGTTCCAACACCTGACAACCTTTTTGGTAAAAAAAAAAAAAAAAAATCTCCTAATAGCTAAACATTCCCTGGCACAACTTGAGGCTGTTTCCTCTTGAAACACTAGCATTTTGCCTTCTTCACTGCTTCTGGTTTCAACAGAAATTCCCTTTTGTAAGAGCTGTCAAGTCAGGGTAACACCACGGACAGTCTCAACCAGCCAGGAGATATGTTCTTAAAACATTTTATCCTTCTTCCTTTGCCCTTTTATCTTAGGGACACATTTATTTCACAAATTTATAAATTAAATAGGCCTAAGACTAACAGCACTTGCAAGGAAAAAAGCAAATGCATTCTGATGAATTGTGTCTTTCCCTAGTTTTACTTAGCATGGTAATAAATTCCTTTGAGTTACTTCAAAATGGAAAAGAAAAAATTTACAGCTGTATCTAAAAGCTTGTCTTCCCATACCTGCAGAAAATATTTATAAATATTTTTATAAAGAGACTGACACTCAATAATGCTATAACTGTGCCTCAAAAGTCACAGCAGAGCAAGCCTCAACCAAAAACTGAAATAATTAGAACCTTGCATGTTTCTCGAAGGATATTTTGCCATACACCACAAGGCCTTCAAGACGAGATATAAACTGTTCTTGATCAAGGATGAGGGTGCAAAGACTTTTAAATCCATTTAAATGTGCTGTGTTCTCAGAAAAGACAGACTCACTCTTCTGACATATCGTTTCTTTTTACAAGCATAAGAGCTTGTGCAAATGAATCAGCTCACTTCTCCAGCTCAAACAACAACGAACAAGAAGTTCTTCACGCCTTCATGTACCTCCTACCTTTCAAAGCCTCCAAATGTAGCTTGCATACACAAGATTTCTTTTTTCTTCAGGTGTGTTTGACACTATTTGCTTTCATTTTCTTTCAAGAGATCCACATTGCCTAGTTTTCACACACAAATTCTCATAAGAAATACTACTCTTTACTTTAGATCTTTTGTAAAAAGGAGTCCCCATTTCAAAAACTGTTAGCTAGTCTGTTTGTACATTGCAAAAAGCAGCACCTTTTCAAAGTCAAAGAACAATACAGTCCTAAATCAAATATACTGTTCTGCAAATACAAAATTGTTACCAAAAGTAAGCAGAGAACAAAACTGGTTTCAGCCACAGGATTTCCTGTGGTTGTATCATTACTCCTCAGTCACATAATCAATTAAATGTGACTTCCTATGGCAAACCAGGAGGAAACCAAGAGGATCTTACTCATCTGTGAACCAGTATTACATGAAAAAAAACTACACCAAGGTTCAGTGATATCACAAATCACAAGTAATCCACAAATATCTACAAAATACACTTAGATTTAGTGAAAGCAGAAAACCAAAGAGATTAGAAAAACAATTACTGATGAGCAATGGCTACGGCATTAACACAGCAGCTGTGCTTTTCTCTACCATAAGTAACTTTTGCAGGCTAATAAATGTAACATTAGGCATCTTTCATTTTACATAATATGATGAATATACTTCAATAGAAATTGTGTAATCTGTACACTTGTAACTTGAGGAAGTTATTTGATCTCTACAAATAGTCAAATACCAGCTGGTATCAAATTAGTAGCATACATAAATTAATCATAAAAATATGCACTTTGGGGGTTCACTGAATAAATATTAAACCCGAGATTTCAAACTAAAGAAAAATCAACAGATACACTGCAGATTTCTTGGCCCTGTTCTCAATTACTACGTAAGCTATAAAGCAAGCACATAAGGCAGGAGGAAGAAGAGGCAGAAATGAAGACTATGGAAATGTTTTCTAGCAAGTATGTGTATTAGTGTACAATCTGCACTGGGCTGCAAATAGGTATCTGAAAAGATCAAAAGTTGAAGACACTTCAGGTAGCTATGAACACCTTAAAAGTAGCATGACAATGGCATCTACACACTGGGATATAATGACTGTTGCATTACTTAAACTTAATTTTAACAAAAATCAATAAACAAACATCCAGTAGAAAAAGTCCTGGGATTGGTTCCTTCCATATTCTTCATAAAGCACATGCTCCTATTCACTCAAATAAATCTCAGAATCATAACCTTTGTAATAATATTCCTACTATTGGACTCATAGTGTTTACTGCCTTTCAGAAATAAGTACCTTAAAACAAACAGGAAAGCCATACACATGTCAAGCTATTCTGCTTACAGTAAATGAAGAGTTACACATCTGTGAACGAGGGAGTATAATCAGCCTATACAGTCCCATTCAATTTCACTGCTCATTACCTGGGACAGTTAAAATCCTTACCAGATGTACTTGGCTCAAAACAATCACTTCAAACTGTATTTAAAAATTCCCACTCAATTTCAACATGACATATATACTGTCCTTTTTCTTAGTATAGAGGCTGTCTATAGATTCATCTACTTTTTGCTGTATTAGTTATCACACAGAGAAAACCTATTAAATACAGATATGTGTGGTTTTCAAATGACACATACTGACTAGAGAAAAATGGCTAAGTGAAGACAATATGTAACCATGATTTCTGGACAGGGAATTATTTACATTAACTACATAATGACAATACTTAAACATAACCTGTAGCATCATCCTTAATAACCATTCTTTTGAAAGAATACGAAACTTCTAACACAAGATATTTTGTCTAAATCAAGATTAGATGACACTGATCTGGTATGATGTTACAGTGCTCTGATCCACTAAAATTCATTAATAGGCTCTAAAAGAAGCCCTTACCCGGATTTGGCAAAAACTTTCATACAATAGGGAATTTCATAAAACAAAAAGCAGAAAGCAACTGCTGAAAATTGCTCATTGGCAAGGGAATATGCTGTATGACTTAATCCTAAAAGAGTTTTGACATTTGCAATTTCTACAATTTAAAGAAAATGAAAAGGCTTTGTCAGGAATGAGCAAAACCACCACACTGATCATGAGGAAGCAAGAACTAAATATAAACTACCTACATTCTTTTGTATCGTTAAAGCAAATAATGCATGCAATACTTGAGTCCTCTGCTGGAATACATTGTAACCACCCTGACAAACTCAGACCTCTGAGAGGAATTCGGACGCTTATCCAAAGTATTAAGTTCTCCTATGAACTCAGGATTCCTGCAGGATGTCAAATAGCTACCATAAAACAACAGTTTTGAAGACTGAATTTTGTCAACTGGAATACATACAATCCTACCCAAAGTAAAGTCTGTATGTAAAGAAAGACATACTGGTGCCATGGAAAGACTTCCCTTTCTGCCTCCTCTCCAAAATGTCATCTTCTTTAATTTTCCACTATAGCTGTTTTCCTATTTACCTCAAACTTCAAATTTATTGTTGTTTGCCTTGTCCTTTTGGACCATCAAAAAAGAGAAAGCATCTGGAAATTACTTACTTTTAATATACTTTCTGGATAATATCTGCTAAAGTTAGTTACAACTACAGTTGCTCAGCTTATCTTAGCCCCAAGTCAAACAGCAGCATGAGCTTTGACTCAGATTCAGGAAAGCATGAGGTTAAGCACATCCCTTAATTTGGGAAAGCATTTCATGATACAAATAAAGGCAGCCATTGATTAAGGTTCATTTATAAATTAAAATAAATTTGTTCAAGAAAGGTATAATCCAGAACCTTTTCTTCCTCTTCTCTCTGATTGCAACTCTAACCAATCCAGAAGAAAATGATCTCTTCATTTTTTATGTTAACAGGATACAACATCTAAAGATGGCTTAGTGCCAGAAACTACATTTGACAGCTGTTTCAGACCACAGCATAGCTAGCACATTTTTGATGCCTAGTGTTGACAGGGATTACTTAAGAACAACTGTACTCGAAGAAATTGTTCTGCAAGCTAGTCCTCAGCAGGGTTTTCATGAACACAGTAGTTGTCAGAGAAAGTGCTAATTTGTACTTCAAAACAGTGATCCTAGTAAATATATCAAATTAATTTTTCTAATTTACGATTTCAGAATAATTATTTTTCTTTTAAGATCAACGGTGGAAACGTAATTCCATCTTTCTGAGCATATAAATTCCACATCCATGGTAAAGTGAAGATAGTGATCACTAACTAGCATATATGACTACAAGATTTTCACATCTATTTCGAGCTTTACCTCACTTAAAATAGCTATATTTAAAAAGTCATTTATTGAGCAAGAGAGTTTTGTGGTGGTGGTTGTTTTATATTTTATGTACTTTGCTCCCAATCAAAAAAGACTGACTTCTTGAACAGCTGCTACAAGCTAACTTTTGCCTAATTTGTGGATAAACTAATAATAGAGTTCACATACCAAAATTGTCCCTAAAGGCATTTAAAAACAACACACTTACTTCACAGAAAAACAGGAAATGGTGTGGTAGTTACTTAACACGTATCAGGGACATTCTTTGGTCTTAATTGGTCAAATGAAAAGCTTCCTTAGAGGTGAGAGATCCACTCATACAGTGCTAAAAAGTTACTTCTGTACCATCGATGCCCTGATGTAAATAGTTTTTTCTTATCAAGTAATAGAGTCTGGAACAAAATGCTGAGAAACATGAAAACGGTCTTAAAATTAGTATGATTACTAAACAACTCATCCACCTTTTAAAGGGTCATACCAGAGAATGAAAATGGCTCTGTATTTAATGACACTACAGATTCACAATAAACAACTGCTGCTTGGGTTGGAGAAGAGATAGTCTCTCAGGACTACCAGTTTTGTAGATTGACACATGACCACTGCATAGCAAACTAGCCTGACAAACACCGACTTTGCCATCAGTAAGAATCAGACAGATGCATTTGAGAGTGTAACTGGATATAACAAGCTGCTCCAAGCATCAGGGAAGCCTTGTTTGCAGGATCGCTCTGTGTCTGCAGAACGAAAGACGTCAGTGTCAGCAACTCCAGATTGCTCTGTGTTTGAGTACATAGGTGCACCATGGACAGCATCTGGTGTTTACCACTACTGGTTAAATTGCACCCAAAGAATGTTTGTTTACCTCCAGCAAAATGAGACAGAAGCTCGTAATGGCCCAGACCCAACATAAAAACTTTGTACTGCAGAGATTTCAGTTCAGTGCAGAAAAGGAAAGCCCATTCACAGTCCTAAAAGTTAACTTTCAAACTCTCACTTTGCAAAGTTGAAAGCAAAAATGATAAGCTTTAATCTTAATATATAATGACTTTTAAACCTGAAGGTTCAAAGTTGATTCCACAATAGGCAAGTCATTTTCAGCTGAAGTTGGAAAGCATCAGGAAGGGTGGGGGCAGGGAAGGGGGAAATCGGTTAAACACATTAAAGATTTTTTTAAAAATTACGATTATACATTCAACTACAATTCGAGGTTTGTGGCACCATGGTATAGAAAATGCAGCTGTGCAGCAATGTGTATAATTTAACACCATCTAGTTTCAGTGCTAGTCATCTTGACCTGTACTCATCTACTTGCCTCATTACAAATTTATGAGGGGATCATTAATCCAATGTAACAAAATCAACTTTAACCCAGATTCTTGCCTACTTCTTACTGTTTTCACCTATCATGGAGCATTGGGTGTCTGTGGAGAGGCACTGGGAGCAGGGGGCTGTAGGGCAGCCACTGAGGAGAGGCTGGGGCTGCTCCTTAAAACTCAAGGCCAGTTACCAGCAGTCCCACAACAGCCTCACTGCAGGGCCCAGACCCTTGGCTAAAATGGTGACAACATGGGGAAAACATGTCTAAGGAAGGGTGAAATGCCACCAAATCAGAAAAGAGTGAGGAAAAATGTGAAATGGCCCTGTGAGTACCGAAGTCAGAAAAGGAGAGGAGTTGCTGCAGGTGTCAGAGCAGGGATGGCCCTGCAGCCCAGAGAGAGGAGGCCGCAGTGGGCCATTTCTAACATATTTATTGTATGTAAGAAAGCTGCAGCAAAGGCCCTTGCTATACTGCAGTGTAAAATATGCATCTACCACAATATGCAAACACTACTTCTAAAGCCTAAAAAGAAGCCCAGCCATTGATGTCTTTATTGGTTATCCATTAGTGTTAGCTTTGATTTAGCAACTGAGGTCAGGGTGAAAGTGCTTCAGTCACTTTTACATTAGCTTCTGCAAATATACCACCACCACCAAAAGACCATTTTCACTCTGGTAACAGCCATTCATTCAATATTATCTATCGATGCTTGAGGCCAGGCTTCCAAAACCAAAGACATCCATTAAGGTACTTAAAATGAATCCAAGTAAACAAAACCTCAAACATTTAATTACTTCCTATCCCAAACTCCACAATTAAATCCCACTTGTCTGCAGTCCATTTCAGGAAAGTTGTGCCTCCAGCATCCCATTCTCAATGCAAGAATAACTTTGGTAACAAAATTAAGCATGGTCATGCCTTCCTGAAAAGGAAACTGCTCAGAAACGTGAAGCATTTGGAATTACGTTTCACCACTATGGAATGGCTTTTCTGAATTAAAAAGAATATATATTTTTTTAATGATTGCAACATCCTTCTAACAATTTTTTACCCACAACTGAATTTCCGAAACTGAAATCTATTCCTAACTGATATATATTTGAATTCACAAATCTTCCAATAAAATTCTATTGTAAACCTTCAGAAAAAACAAAACAAGGAAACACACAAGAAAATCTCACTAATAGTCTGTTCTGAAAAAGACATACAAGAAAATATGTACACATTAACATAATGCTAATTATCTTTATATGTTGCAGACTTTATGTGTATATATTTTGTTTCACTTCAATTTTTTAAAAAATAAATATCTGTGGTTTGAAAACACAGTTATTAAATCTTTAATAGTTTATTACATAACACTTTTCACATTTAAATCCTCTTTATGCTCATATTTGGACACAAATATTTTCACACAACTATCCATTTATCTGTAAATGCCCAAAAGATTTATAAATTAAAAAATAGTATAAAATCAATATGTACAACTGTCTGATTAGAAAGTGGCCAAACATAACAGAAAAGCCACTTGTCTTTTATTAGAGCAGCTACAACTATCTCAAAAAAAAATTTAATTAACATGCTTTGCATAATACTGCAGTCATTTCTGAGCACAGAGCGACATTTTTAAGTATTATCAGTCGGGCAACAACACAATGTTTGCCTAAAATCAGAAGTTTTGTACAAACCATTAAAATAACTGTCTTTTTGCATGTAGACATGGGAGCTGGAATAAATCATCAAAAAAAAAAAACCACCACACATTTTTTTCCTCTGTTACATACATCAATTGACAAGTTTACGTTATTTTACAAAAATGTCACTTTTTTAGAATTGAAACAGTCAAATTTCATAGGAGCTCCTTCAAACTAGAACTAAAATACAAATACCAGCATGATTACTGTATCACTATGTTACAATTGGTGGATTGTTAACTGGTTGAAGGAAAGAAGGCAGAGAGTTGTGTTCAATGGTGCAGAGTCCTGTATCTAGTGGAGTCCCTCAGAGGTCGGTGCTGGGACCGGTACTGTTCCATATATTCATTAATGGCCTTGATGAGGGAACAGAGGGCACTGTCAGCAAGTTTGCTGATGATACTAAACTGGGGGGAGTGGCTGACACACCAGAAAGCTGTGCTGCCATTCAACCAGACCTTGACAGGCTGGAGAGTTGGGTGGGGAGAAATCTAATGAAATTCAACAAGGGCAAGTGTAGAGTCTTGCATGGGAAAGAAGAACCCCATGTACCAGTACAGGCTGGGGAATGAACTGTTAGAGACTAATGTAGGGGAAAGGGACCTGGGGGTCCCAGTGGACAGCAGGATGAGCATGAGTCAGCAACATGCCCTCCTGGCCAAGAAGGCCAATGGCATCCTGGGGTGTAGTAGAAGGGCTGTGGGCAGTAGGTCGAGAGAGGTTCTCCTCCCCCTCTACTCTGCCCTTGTGAGACCACATTTGGAATACTGTGTCCAGTTCTAGGCCCCTCAGTTCAAGAAGGACAAGGAACTGCTGACTTCAGCGTAGGGCCACCAAGATGATGAAGGGAGTGGAACATCTCCCTTATGATGAAAGGCTGAGGGAGCTGGGGCTCTTCAGTTTGGAGGAGACTGAGGAGTGACCTCATTAATGTTTATAAATATGTAAAGAGCGGGTGTCAGGAGGATGAAGCCAGGCTGTTCTCAGGGATAGCCAATGACAAGACAAGGGGCAATAGGTATAAACTGGAACACAAGAGGTTCCAAAGAAATACAAGGAAGAATTTCCTCATTGTGAGGGTGGCAGAGCACTAACACAGGCTGCCCAGATGGGTTGCTGAGTCTTCTTCTCTGGGGACATTTAAAACACATCTGGATGAGTTCCTGAGTGACCTACTCTAGGTAGCCTGCTCTGGTAGGGGCTTGAGCCAGGTTATCTTTCAAGGTCCCTTCCAACCCTTAAGATTCTGTGGTTAATTGCACAAGCTCAACAGTGAAGACGGGACAGGCTGCAGTGCTGCTTAGTTCAGGAGCAGTCAGGGATACTTCACATAAGTTCTTTGCTGATGGCTAAATACAATCTTGATGATTTTGTTTTTCTTCTTAAAGACAGAAACACTCAAAGGGTTATTTTCAGTAGAGGCTTTTTTGCTTCCTCACAAACAAAAGTCAGTTAAGAAGTTGACAATACCTAAAAACTTTGACTACACCTGAATGCATCAACGGATGACATAGGATGTTTTCTATAGAAAATGACAAGACACTTGAACCATTTCAGATTTCTTTTGGATTCTGTAACTGTTGACACTTCTCACATTTCCACCTGAAAGAGGTTTGCAGCCAAACCAAAAAAACCAAACAATCCTCAAAAAAAAAAAAATCCAACCTGCACTACCAAAATACAGATACTCTAAGTATCTTCAACTCAAAGTGGTAAGCATGGGTGTATTTGTAGATTAATACAAATTCTTCTTACAGGACTAAGCAGACAGCAACACTGCACAACATTTCATATAAGCTGTCGATTAAAAGGCATCTAATGGAAACTCCAATTCTAAGGATCTTGAACTATCAACAGAGCATGGTATGACAGAGATCCAGGTTAGTTTATGGCTTTCGATACTAAACATTATATTTCACATAAATTCTCCAAAGTGTATCACATACTACAGCTAAGGAAGTCTCAAGACTCCTGAGAATTCTACAGATCAACTGTTACTCACATTTTGCAACTAAAACCAGAGAAAAGTATCAGGAATTTGATTAGAATAAAACGCAAGGGCCAATTCTGCCACAAAATGTTGCAGAAAATAAAATACAAGGCTATATCAATTCTTTTCTCTTTTAGGTAAACTTGATAAGGTAATCCTACTCCATAAAAATTCACTCTTTCAAAGGCAACCATTAAAAAGGTCTCGTGGACCACTTCCCATACCCTGCAAATCTGCTGACAGACTGAAGTATTGCTTTTCCAGATTCCAGACCACATCTATGGAAGCAGTCAGAAAACATAATCAGAAAATTCATATTCATTCACCAATAACATTCATCTTGAGTTTCCCCAGCAAGATCTGCTCGGCAATTTGCATAATTCCACACAAATTAGCAAGGTCTGGCAACCTTTCTGAGGCACCATTACCACCTGCGTCTCTCCAGGCACAACATTACCTCTAAACTGAATACAGATAGGCTACCAGGAACCCTACGGATTGAGTATCCAGTACTGGTATTAATGCAGTGTCTTCTTAGGTATGCTTAAAAGATAATTTTTTACCCAAACAGAACTCAAGTCTAATGCAAGGTGCACAGTGTGCAATCTTCCAAGTTCAGGGCCTGAAAAAGATGACAGTAATGAACGGCATGGGGCAAGGATAAATAAGAGAAACTGCTGATGACACAGTGACATGAGACCGCAGTTTACAGCACAATCTGTGTGCTGTTTCCTTTCTCCAACAAACACAAAGTAGTTGTAAGGATGCAAGGATTAAAGATTTGGCTGTTACTGAAAGTATCCTCTCTGATGAAGGTTTTATTCCTGTTCTGCGCTCTACAAATCTAACCAAGAGTATCTAGGCTAAAAGTGTACCTACAAAGACAAAAAGAGGGGCTTCAAGATGCTCACATTCATCAAAAAGGGAGGTTTTTCCTATACTAGACATGCAGCAGAATGGTAGAAGTGCAGCTTTAAATATTTTTGTGACTTACTGAGAAGCAGCTTGCTTTGTTTTTGTTCTGTAGCAATGACATTTTAAAAGAGTAAAATATAAAAGGAATACTTTGAATGTTGGAAAGACAAATTGGTGTTATGCTGCTTCTAAAGTTTTAGAAAAGTATGTTCCTACTACAAAGCCTACCACTGGAAAAGGAAAACACTGTGCTATTTTCCCAAAAATGGTGAGATACAGAACGTCCTTTATCTTTGGACCTGGATGTTGTCTTCTAGCCACAAGTGACTGAAGCTGGAATTGAAACATTGGCTTCCTTCCCTACTGGCGGAGGCGCACGACTTGAAACAGTGAAACATCTTGCAGCTGTAGCTTCCCTAGGATCACCCCTCCTTCAAATAAACAAGGGAGAAAAACACGTGGGACTAGGGCTTTAGAGCTACCTTTGGGTGTTCAAAGACACACCAGCATCAACTGCAAAGTGATAAGGCAAACCCAGAGATGCACTTCGCAAGAGCAAAACAATACCTAAAGGTTGAGACAGAAAGCCTCTAATTTAGGCAGATCAGATCCCTCTCTGGAAGCCTTTATTGTTACATAATCTCACTGCATCTACAGGAATTTTAAACATGCACGGTAAAATGCACTTACTTCTCCAACACACAGACTATTTTAAGCACAGTACACCCCCTCCTTAGCTGTCTACAAAACATAGTGACATTGAGACTAAGCCAAATGAATCTCATTACCACTTCTTTTATATTTTTCCCTTTCTTCATCTATCAGTAGCTCTGTCACACCTCATTTTAATTCAGAAAAATTTTACTCATTTCTTCCAAAAACACTTTTGCTCTCAAAAATTATGAGCTATGTTCAGAGAAACTGGCTGTCCTAATCAATCACAGCTGCAAAAATAAGGTAGGTAAATATTTTACTTCCATACATGCCTTATAACGTGTAATTTACAAAGCAAATACTCTGTTAAAAACAAAGTCAAAGGTCAGTTCATGAAATAAAACCATGACTGCACAAAGACACATCAGAAAAAACAAACAAACAAAACAAATCAAACCAAGAATGAGCTAAGACATCAATGTTGAAGAAGGCTATAAAGTTTGAGATGGTGATGAACTAGGCATCATGGACATAGATGACAATTTACAGCCTTTCCAATGCTCATACCAGATATATACAGGTGGTTCCTGAAAAAAGTACCTCTTATTATTCTTCAGCATGACTTGTGAATTCTCACAAAATTTGTTAAATGCACTCTTTATGGCAGAATCCTAAATACATAACCTTTTAAAAATACCCTTAAAATGCTTAGTGGAAAAGTGGTCATCCAATATTAACCAATAACTTTAGACAGACATCCTGATATAAGGGTTTTAGAGCATGTAGCATTATATACAGCCTTACAGTTTAAAGCAGAGCTCCAACTGACTTCAGTGGCAGCTGAGAATTCTCAATATCTCTTCAGATAAACAGGAAGTCAACAAACTGATCCATATGATGATGAACACAGAATTAGTGGCGACATACAAAATATGTGGTTAAAATACAGCGTCACATTAAAAAACCCAACTCTGTGGCAGTCTGCAAGAGAACCAAATTCTCCATAGCATCATTCAACTCATTCATTTAAAAACAAAAAACCCACTAAAACCCAAAACAACCAACTAACAAACAAAGTTTCCTTTTTTGCAAGACACAACTTCATTCACTACACTGACAGCTTATTCCCCAACAAAATCTCAATCAATTTCCAGAGCTCTGCTGTCCCGTAAGATATACAAGGTGCAAAGGAGGCAGGGAAAACAACACAATGATACAGCTACAGACAAAGACAGGACACACAGATAGATTACTACATCTGTCACTTTGTGTTTACATAATTTCAGTTATTTCAGTTTTTCTATTATAGATACACACTAGCAACAAAACAAAATTTTAAATTATCACTGTATTCTTAAGTAATTTAATAATCACTTAACATCAAAACTTTCATACAAAATGCATATCTGTAACATTCAGGATACAGCTACATGAAAATCACCTTCAAGTTGCTCTTAAACTCAATTTCTACTGGTTCTCTGAAATGGATGCTCCTAGGCTTGATCTCTGGCAGAGCCGCCTGGAAGGTGTATCAAGCACCCCTCCCTCTTTCTCCACAGCATGCTTAAATCTCAGCACACGTCACGGGATCCGCAGAGACTGGCTTCCTGCAACTCTCTTTCTGAATTCTGATGCTTTGTATTCTATGCTCAAGTGCCCAGAAGTATAAAAAGGAACACCGTTAACCTGCAATTCCCAGAAAAACTTCTCCCATTGTAATTTGGAACGCATCTTAGCTTTCCATCTGCGAATAAAGTACAATATGGATTACTTTGGCTAAAGCTATAAATTCTACATTTCCTTTCTTTCAGTGTACATGGAATACTGACCTTTAATGCAAAAACTTTTAAGCAGCCAAAATAGTTCATAGATGCAAAAAGAATATGATCTAAGTTTCTTCATAACGCCAACACTGTCACTCCTTACTCTTTTCTTAACAACATTTTGGATCTTGTGTTGTATTTCTTGGAAAGACATAAATAACAATCTCCTGACCACTCAGCAAGGTACAGTTACACAATGTATCTTCTTCAACTCCTTAAGTTATCCTTGCTGCTAGGGTAGACACATTTCACCCTGCAATCCGTTCACTGCCCCTAGGTGTGCAGATGTCAAACTGTGGAGCTGAGCTGCAAATCTTTTATCACTGAAACAGGAACCAAGAGGCCAGGAAAAAAAATGCTCAACGTCTAGTGAGTGTGGAAGGATTCTCCTTTCACAACTGCTGGCTTCACTACAGTTGATACCAAATAAAAAAGCAGTAACATTGGCATGAATTAGGCCTTGCATTTCCAAATGACAGTTAGAACTGGCTCTTGGCTTCACTAGAGATTGCCTGAGGTCTAGACAAGTATGCTGAGCAGAGGGCACGCTTTCACAAGTAACACAAATGCTTCAAATTCAGGTGAAATGGTATCCCAGACCAAACATCTCAAAACCAGTCCTTGTATACTGCTCAAGTCATACTCAATGCACAATAAACTTGGAGTAATTCTGAAAATTAAGTAAGCAAGAGTTGGTCCTACCTGTCCTGTCACCGCTTTGAAAACACTCAAAAGGTACATATATTGGGGAAACAGAGGCTTTGGGCTTAACATTTAGTTCATTTCAAAATGCTAAGGTTTAAGAATTAGTCATAACTCTCAGCAAACATGAGAAGGCAGTTCTGAATCACCATTTATTTGTTTTGTGCTTGTGCAGAAGCTAAGCAGAGGGCAGGGCCCTGAACTCGACCAGAAGGCCAATGCTCTGTGATACCACTGAAATCACGACTCAAATTCTCTTTTTATGTTAACACTTCCTTCCTGAGCAATCAGGTTTGAAAAAAAAAAGGAAAGAAAAATTATCACATTGACTTTTCTTGTGCTTATCTTTCTCTTAACACTATGAATGATGAAAATATTAATGAATTACTTCAAGTATTTAGGTTTTGAATCCCAACTCCTCTTTGCTAATAAGTCCCAAAATGATGCACAGTAGAAAATTAATGAAGTCACAAGAGAAACATGCCTCTTCTTTTCCAATCCCACAATTTGCAGTAACATTTCTGAGGAATTAAATCAACTCACAGGAAAAGTATTATCATGCTTGGTGCAGAAAAGAACCTTTTAAAAAAGGATTATTCTGACTGTGCTAACAAAGCCTAGGAGATTCTTGCTATGTGCAATTCAGTCTCAGCTAGCAGCTAAAGGTACAAGAAGTGAAAAAGAAAACGCAAAGGGATGAGTAAAGGAATTACTCTCCGTTTAATTTGCAGCTCATCTACTACAGAACTGAGCTTACAAAATGGAAGGGGCTTACTGCATTAATATTAAGAAAGGAATGCTTCCTCTGTTACATGGAAATGAGGAGAAAAAGGACCCAAGAACATCCTGCAGAACATTATGTTATTCTGTGTAAGTTGAGACTTAGTTCAAGAAATCAGTAAGTGGTTCTCCTTCTTCTCAACATAGTTTAGAGACACAGATATACTCATCAGCAGAAAATGCAAAGAATAAAAACATTCAGCAAGATAGAATAACTGTGTTATTTACAAGCAGAAAAACCACAAATGAGCTACTGAAACTCTCCAAAACAAATACTGATAGATGATCTGGTTTTACACCAGCCTATACTTCGTTCAGATGTTACTGCTCCATACTAAAACCTTCATATTTTAAAACCCACTCCTGTTCTGACTGCCTTTGATTTTACACAGGTGTGAATGACTATTACTGTAGATGACATGTGGTCAGGCTGAAATCCAATATATTGTTAATGTTTTTAATTCGAGAAAGTTCACTTTAAACAATAAAAACATTTCATTAAGTTACTGTTCTCTACCCATGTGCTAATGAAGCACTTATCAGGTGCTAAAATTAACAAATTAATTTTAGTAAGCCTATCACCTTAGAGCACCAATTCATTTGCAACCAATGCCTGACAGTAAAAGAACAGGAAGCAAGCTTCTGAAGTCATACTGTACCAAACCAAGAAAAAGAGCCCTGAACTTCTGTCATTTTACAAACATTGAATTTGCAACAATAGAGCAGAGGAATAGCCATTCCATCTCCACATTCAGAAAGTATGCACAAGGGTTGTCTGTGGCAGTAGGCCACGGAAGTCAAATTCCAGTCCCTGCCATACTTTCACAGAAGAACTTAGAGAAACCCAATGCTTGCTTCAATTCTGTTCCAGGTATGTCAGAAATAACTACCTTGGGACACTTCAAGAACTCTTGCCATTTAAATCTGGCAGAGCAAAAGACAAATTACAGAAATTTGTACAAAATGCTTCCGCACAAACAAAATACAAAAGTAAATGCAAATTGCAATGAGACAGTGAACACACTCAGAAATATCCTTATTAACCAAATTCCCCTATAAATAACGCTTTGCGTTGGAAGTTATCGTTATGTATTACATAAATTACATTGTGCCTGAGAAATAGTCCCTATCTGCAAAATAATATTTAAATAAGAATAGTTCAGCACTTGTCTCCTGATTTGTCACAATAAGTTGTTCTAAAAACCTTAGGGCACCCTACAGAACATGTTCAGAAGTCCTTAAGCACAAACCACTGAAGTTGACTAAAGATGTGGAGCATCCATTCCTCATGGGAAGTTGTGTTCTACTTAGCACAGCTGTTTTAAAATCGGTTCCTCTGGGAGCAGTTCAGAGGCAGCAGGAACAGGCAGGAAGCAGATACTCAAGAAGGACCAGGCAGAAAAAGAAGGAGGGGTGGAGGAGTAGAGAAGGGGAATTTCCTGATCCACAGACATAACCATACTGTGAACTTGCCTATCTATATTGTCTTTCCTACCTCAATTGATGACTAAACACAAGGTCACAAAAGAACTTGCCTCATTCCTAAGTTAAAACTGTTTTTAAGCAACACCTATGCATGCACAGCTTTCCAGGAGATAAGTTCCAGGGTTAGCTGGAGATTAAAATCAAGTGTTTCTGCTTATCTCTCTTGTCATCAAATTTGACTTCCTGAAAGCATACAAAGTTTTATGGGAAAGTTTCTAGTGTAGCAATATTATATACAAATTACCTTTCTCCTCCCTGAACTGAATTTTACAGCCTAGCAATTACTTACTCCAATACCATTACCAAGTCTTCCTCAAAGCCCACTCAAGCTAAGCAAACCCTACAATCAGCAGGATTCAGTACAGACCCATTTCATAAATAGCAAGTATTAGACAAGATTTAAATGTACACATGACATTTCATTTGAGATATGTAGAAAATCTGGGAAAGCTTTTCTGAAACACCAGTGACATGCATGTACTTTGTGGGACTCTGGGAAAGATTTTGAAAAGGTGAGGCACAAAATGCTGTGTGAGTTAAAAGAATTTTTTACGGAGGTCCAAGTTCAACATACATAAGCAGTTGTTCAAAACACAATTCTGGCAAGCATCCACCTGACCACTGCAGAAAAGAGCCCTTCCCTTGTAAGAAATAAAACAATTGTCATTGCTCTGAACTGTACCACACTAAAGCTACAGAAGAGGGAGGAAAGAGAATGTCACAGCAACAAGAGGACAGAAATCAGATTCCAAGCTTTCTCGACTAACACCACCGGGCAAAAAGAGTTCCCAAACAGTGCACTGAAAATTTAAGCAAATAAATAAAGCACTTAAACACATAGAAGTTACAAGCCACCCACTTGTTCAGGAATTTCCACAGCAAACATTTCAAAAACTTCATAGAAAAAAAAAATTTGGAAGGAACATGCACATAAACTTGGATCCTAGAAACTGCTTTTCCACTGTATTTTTTTAATGGCCTTCAACAAATCACAGATCTGCCTCCAGTTCTTTGAAGAGATATTTAAGATGCCAATAATCACACACTTTTCTTGAACAGATTTTCCAGGTAACATACACAAGTGCCCAGCATCATTGACTTTCTCACCAGTAGCCATAATACTAAAAAAAAAAACCTCCCACTTTTATAATCCTCCCAATTTGGAAACAAATACATATTTTTAAATTAAATTATAGAAAACTAAAGCAAAATAAAGAAATATTCTCTGGGAGCATCTAGAAAAAGCTACAGTATTTGAACTTTAAATACTTAACCAGTTAATGTCCTTCAGTAAGTGCCTTGACTTTTTTAAAAGCACAGCAGCAAATATGAACTACCTTAATACCACATAAGTATCAGTGTATTAACATGACAAATATTTTCATTAAACACAGCAGAAATTGGCTTACAAATGCTTTCTTCTTCCTACTAGACAGACATCACAGTTTTAACTCATAGTTGTTAAGTCAACACCTAAAGTCTGTACAGGTTTATTGTTAAAAAGAAAAAAATCCTATACATATGATCTATATCTATAGATATATAGCTATATATATGTATATATCTGTCTCTATATAGATATAGATATCTATATAGATTATATAGATATATAATCTATATATTTCTGTATCATAATTTTTTATATATTCATGTTAAAAGACACAGAGTGTTCCTTCCTAAATATCTACTGATTAATCTGTCCTCATGTAGATGACTAAACTTCCTGAAGTCTTGACATACCACCTATGGCTGATATGTGCCTTTCCCTGGAGAGCCTGTTTTTCTCTCAAAGAGAAAAAGGCATCAGGGACAGTTAGGACTTAGGACAGTTCTTAAGTCCTCAAGAGACAGACATGGAAGAATATGATATGAGGTGGACACTAAGGCAGAAAGAAAGAACAGAATATGGGTTTATTCATGGAGTCTCAGGTTGAAATTGAGAGGCTTAAAATGTTGGCAAGTAGCAAACTTACAAACTTCAAATATTTTTCTTATTTGAATACTCTGAGAAAGGACATCGGGTATTACACAAGGCAGAAGAGCTACACTGCTTTTATAAAAAACACACACAAAGGAACCTAAAGCCCTCTGATAGGTGTTTATGCTTAACTTAAAGGTGCAGTTTGACATGCTTGACCTGGCTTCTCTTGAAGCTAATGAAAATTCTGCCACAAGCTTTTAGGGGGATGGCAGTGGAGGTGTTACTGAAAACAACAATCAGCATACCAAGAAGAAAATCCTTGTAGCTTTGCCAAAATTACTTCATTTACCATCTTCCATCTCCTGCAAGTTTCCTCTGCCACTTCCCATAGGAAATGGTTTTGTACTCCTGATGCTGGGATACTGCTAAGAACAAATTTCACACCCTGTCACTGTAAGAACACATGACTTCACTTGGGGTGGGGGGAGAAATATAGAAAGTTGTTCCCAAGACAGACTGAAAATCTAAAGTAAAAGCAAAACCAAATGATAGCCTAATATCAGCAAAAGTACCATGAAAGTCTATTAGTCAAAGTCTTCTTTATTGTTTTAGAATCAGTGGGATAACTAAAAAAATATATTTGCCCCAAACAAGTGAATAATTTGATCTAAATCACATCTGACAATGGCTTACTAGAGAAAATGGTTCTCTTAAACTGACAAAAAGAAAAAGGAAACAAAATAAGGAAATTCCCAAAATATGGAACCCCTCTCTGAAGTGAAAGACAAAAGGTAAGAATCTGCTGTTCTTTTAGAGACAACAACATTTGCCTAAGTCCTAGATTTTACAAGAAGTCAACACTAAGAATTGTCAATTAATGTTCTACTACTTAATTTGGGAGGGGAGTGGAAATAACAATATCACATGGAACAAAAATCAGACAAGTTTTGAATACAACAGTTTAATACTGAAAGGCTTTAATGCTATAAATTCAGCACGTTTTAGCATGAATGTACTGAGGCTTCAGAAATACTCAATGTGCAATAACATAACATGTACATTTTGGGGTGTTTAACATGCTTTTCTAATTATAACTATGATCATATACTTGGTTATATACATTCACAGACAACATAAACTACATGACCAAAATAAAGCAAAAAAATCTTGAGAATGGATTGTTCCTTTACGAAGAAAACTTTTTTAAAAATTGCTTTAATTTCACTGTTAGGTACTAATGTCAAGAATTTATTGGAAGATACCCTGCTATTAGTAGTGACAAGGATCACAAGGTGAATATGGTCAGTAAATACTACAAATTCCATTACTAAATAACCTTAGTTTTGGAGAAAAAGAGTATAAATTTCAAGAAGATTCTAGCTAGACAGAAAACCAGCAACTTCTTGCCCCTGCTGCACCCTTCCCCTCCCTCCCCCCCAACCAGTTAAAGCACTAGACTGCTACTAATAAGATCTGGTGACATCTCCACTAAGTCACCCAGGAAGAGACTTTTCAGGTGTTAATATGAGGTCAGGCAGCATATACTCAACAGCAGATTCATACAGATGTTCACAGAAGTAGCTAAGAAAGTATGTCACCAGAAGCAACTGGTTCTCAGATCATCTTCTTTTAAGTCAAAGGATTACTTGAAACTCAAGTTAGCTATGAAACACCAAGTTAATGGAATAATATACACCAGCTGTGGTAATACACATCATATTCCACTTTCTCTTAGTAATCTTAACTCTGTTAAACAGAATTTGCTTTTTGAGAGTCTGTATTATCATCAGTGGAAACATTAAGTAACTTCTTATCTTCAGAAAAACAGGTAATACACAAGACTTGAAAGAAAAACAAAACCAAAAAAAAAAATCAGCCTAGCAAATATTTAGACCCAGAAAAACCATTTTGTCTAAATTTATTTCAAGACTTAAATTGTGACTTTTAAAAGATAAAAAAGTTTAGAAATACGCGTTTTGTTAGTCAAAAGTGGTTGACAGCTATGAAGGTAAAAATAACACTGGGGGTGGAGTGACACAATAAAGTGTCTTAGGACAGAAACAGCACAGCTAAATGATAAAGATTTTCTCAACAAATTTCTACTTGCGTAGGAAGCAGCTTCTGTAATTTGCTTCTAACATATCAGATCACAGGAAAAACAAGTATCTTTTGTGTCAGTGCCTATCAAATTATAAAAGGATCCTTTTAGGTTGTCATAAAATAGAACAATGCCAAGCGCTTTCTAAAAATTGGGGTAAATAGGGCAAAACTATTCCAAGTGTGTTAAAATATAAGAATCCTTGTCTTTCAGTTACAAAATGTACAAGGAAAACTGTTTAAAGATATCGAGTGATGCTATGCCAAATACCACAAAACACACAAATACACCATTTTTTCCAAGGAATTGCCGTCGTCAAAATCAGCTGTTTCAAAGACCTCTATTCATGATTAGAAATTGCCTAATTGAAAGAAGTAGTTGTGGTAACTGTTAAAAAACTAAAAAGGTTCATGGAATTTCTACACCAAATATATTTCAGGGGAAAAAAAAAAAAAAGCTCTTCAAGTAAAAATTTGATTCAAAATTGTAGCTTCCTTTTATGTTAGAGGGAATCTGAGAGGCAGCCTCTAAGCTTGGAACACGGTAGGTGAAGTCACTGAAGTCTGGTTGTCACAATCCTAGCTCCTTTTGTATAAAACACAGGTACAATTTCTTCACACAACTGGATCAACGCATTTCAACATGTTTTTGTAGGGTTAATTTTCAGCTCAGTTATGTCCCTGTGCTCACGTAAGCACCAGCAAAACACAGATCATTGGATTCATCCAGATTTAAGACACCATCAAATCAGCTCCCACCCAAGATAAAGCCAGGGAGTTACAACTGAAATACCAACTTCTATTTCCTTCTCCTCTTGTTACTATGTGTCCTGCAAAACATTCAAAGAACACAGTGGTTTATTTACAAAAGGCAGCATGGCAAAGGTGAAAGAGCTTTAATGAGCAAGAGCAGGAAATAACTTGAGACTATGGTGTTCCCACAGCACAAATGACATTTTCTTAAAACACTTGCAGTCATGTAACAGAAGTCATTGTCACTCTTCCTACAACTTATTTAAGTTTCAGGTATGACAATCATAAAGCTATGCTTTCACTTAAGTCTCTTCATATTTAGACTACAGGAGTAAAACATCACAACTTCTTACAGCCAGAACAAACAGCCCAAGGCCCCAGCTCTACAAAAGCTTACAAGGAGAAATGATTCATGTTAGTAAATCAATTGATAATTACCAAACCTAGTAAGAAATATACAGGGTGTTTACAGAAAAACCTCCTGCACATGCAACTGTAGGTAAAGCCTCCGTATATTTCTCACACAGGTGAGAACTTTTTGTTACCATTCTCCACACACAATCTCTATTACGAACATGACCAACAAAATCCTGAAAGCTTGGAGATAATAGGGGAGGAAAAAAGACAAAGAAAAAAAACAAACAAACAAATCACAATTCAAATTCAGAAACCAAGATTTTGGCCATGGGAAGATCACACTAACACATGGATGTCCCTATCATATTAGAAAGATAAACTGATATCTGTCTTAGGTGACAACCAACAGACTGGAAGCAGTGAAGAAGAGGACGAGGTCTTCACTTAGGGAAGGCAAGTATGTTAAAGCTTTACTTTGTAATAACATTAGCCATGAAAAACACACAGAAAGGAAAGGAGGAAGAACTCCATAATTGAGACTTGTGGGCCCTTCACTGCAGATTAGGCCACTTCACGAGCAGGACAGTCACGCAAGCCTATAATAAGGTAAGGTACTAAGATGAAAAGGATGACAGAAAGGCAACAGAGAGAGTTTTGGGTTTTTTTTTTTTTTTTTTTTTNACATTAGCCATGAAAAACACACAGAAAGGAAAGGAGGAAGAACTCCATAATTGAGACCTGTGGGCCCTTCACTGCAGATTAGGCCACTTCACGAGCAGGACAGTCACACAAGCCTATAATCAGGTAAGGTACTCAGATGAAAACGATGACAGAAAGGCAACACACAAAAATCTGCTCTTGTACCCTCCACTCTTAGTTTAGAGCATGGAGAAGTACCCTCAGACAATTTAGTCCTCCTCCAAGTCTTGAGTTCTGAGACTGGAAAGAAATGCAAGTGCAACAAAGTTGCTGGCCTAATCCCACAAGATTTGAAGGGAATGTAGTTATTGTTATTAACATCTATGAATGCTTCTTCCCTCCCCTTTGGAATGCCACTCTGAACTCACCTAGTCTTTCCAAAAAGGTAATTACCACACATTTGTACCACATTGCTGAACAATACATGTTTAAAAGGCTGGATTTGTTGTTTTATTTTTTCCTTCAAATACTGGAGCTCATTTGTAACCTCCAGATCAAAAACTTCTCAAAAAGATGCAGAGAGAAGATGCACTACAAGGCTGATTCCTAAGAATAAAAGAAACCTATGACACTGTGTAACAAAAGTAACAAATCAAACTGGAAGTCTAGATATGGATAAAAGAGGAATTATGAAATACAGTCTTTGGAGTCTGGATGTACTCCATGTGGATTTTAACCATGGTGACCACTAATAGACCTAATTAAGCTGTATTACTAGAAATAAAGCAAACTGACCCATCTAAGAAGAAGATATTTGTGGTTATTATTAAGCCTAATATAAGGTTTGAACGATTTGGAATAAAAATCTTGTCGTTAACAAAAGATTGCACACGATTGACCTAAATCACTTGCATGTTTTTAAGATTTTAGTCCACATTAGTGGCATTCCCAAGCTTAATGAGGATTTTAGAAAAATAATGTGTTGAGGTTAAGTTAGACCAGAGTAGAACAAAATATTCTAGTTGTTCAGCCAGAAAAAGAAAATCAAATTAAACAAGTACAAATGCTTACGGAAGGAATGCCTGCCTTGCCAAAAGATAAAATTAAGAGTTGAGGAGTTGGCCTTTCTTTTTGCTTCTGTCTCAGCTACCCACTGTACCTTTTTTAGTCAGGTTTTACAGCTTGGCAACAGGATCTAATTGCTTCTAGAAGTTTTCTGTGCAAATGGAGGTTATAATTTTTTTTACAGCAAAAGAGTTCATATTTTGCAGAGACACAGACAGAATAATTTAGTGTCAACTTTCAGAAAATAATATCAGAAAAAAATTCCAATTGCATTCACTTTCCATCTAGAAATTGCGTAATTGCATTTTATTCTCAAGATAACGTCAAAACAACATTGGCACTCAACTATCCAGTCACTGGTACAGCTCAGAAGTAAAATTAGTTTTACTTGCTGCTGCTATTAAGAATTCAAGTACTGATCTCTGGGTGTTAAGACAGAGCTTCAAAAAGAAAAGTAGTTTCTCTCAGTCTTTGTTATATGTGTTTTGGTTTGTTTGCGGGTTTATTTTGTTTGTTTTGTTTTTTTTTTTTACAAAGTATTAAACCATATTCGAGCAAATATGCTCATTTTTCTTATAGTTCAATATCCTTCTTTCAGTGAACTAATATGCTACAGGTTATAAAACAGCATGTCAGTAAAGTTCAGGACAGAAGGGCCAAAAGACAAGGAAGGCGTTTAATCAGGTACACACCTGACAGACAGAGCATCAATAAGCTACACAAAGGCTAAGAATTCAAATACACCTTCAGCAAGTACATTTTACAGCTATGATTGTCCCACAATTAAACTACTGGACTAACCCTGTGACATGAAATGTCTTAAAGACAGGGAATTTGTTGTGCTATCATGAGATTTATAGTGCTCACTGAGCAGACTAACTCATGTAACTGTATTTCTTCATCTGTCCCCTTTACAGCAAAGCATGCTAGGAATTTCTGTACAGAATAAAAGCATTCCTAAAATTCCTGAAAATGAAGTATTAGTTAGCTTTCTACCTAACCAAGCTGTACTCCTTTGCAAGAAAAAGGATATCACTGACAGAAGTCAGTCAACCTAAATACACAAGGCCCAAAGCCTGTCAGCCAGCCTCCAAATACCTCCAAACTTCTCCAGCCCAAAAAGAATATCCCTAAAAAACTCCTAAAGTTGAAAAAAAAAAACTTGGTGTATTGTAAATGTATTAAGGAACAAATGCCTCGCTCTATTGGAAGCTGGTTTTAAACTTAATGCAAAACAAGCAGAACGAGCTGGATGGTCTCATAGCTCATTTGATAACATCAGAACTTTAGATTTGTTTCCTCTGTTCAAGACAAGAATCAAAACTGAAATAAATGTGAAAGGTCACAACCCAAAAGATGCAGAGCTATCTAACAGTAAGGTCTGCATCAGCAACCTCTCTCCTTCCTGCATTTTTTCGTTCTTTTTCAAGTAATTTGGCCTAAAACTGCATCTCTATAAAAGCTGTTCACATAATACTCTGAAACATGGAGATTTGAAGGTCATTCCTCTGCTCACCCCAATCAATGAAAAACATTTGTTATCTGCAGCTATGTAACAGAAGCAACAGTTTACATAAAGAAAGCGCTTAAATATTATAATAAACAATGACAGAAAATTGTGTGCCAAGAATGCCATAGTGACTTCCACATAGATGCCTCAACTGCAGGCAACAGAGCAACTCACACTTTAAATCAGATATATGCTTAAGCACATTAAGTAGCCTTGACAAGTAGGGCACTCATTCTTTCCAAAAAAGAATTTAGTAGCTGTTTGCACTTATGTCAATCAGACCAAGAGGTATTCTCAGTTTGATTAGCACAATAACAAGAAAAAAAAAAAATGGTTTTATGGTGATAGAAATCTTTTCTGCACATATGAATGACAGGAGTATGAGACCAATGATGACAATCTAGCCTATGACCATATCAGTGCTGCATAAACTTTACCACACTTCAGTTGTACTAGAAGTGAAATGAGAACAATTTAATTCATCTTCCAAAGCCTCTTCTGGTAGGAAAAAAAGATTTAAAAAAAATNGATGATAATTCCTAAAATGTAATTTAAAAAACCCAAACCTATTTCTAATTGGTTACATACTACTGAGATTAGATAGTGCTAAGCACCACAGTCTACTTCAAAAAAAAAAAAATGGAACACTTTAAGTTGAGTGCTGAGCCTTTTACTGCTGTCTCTGCTAAGAGTAAGACTTGAAGGAAGGATTTTGTCTTTTAATAGTGTTTTGAAAACAAATACAAGAAACTCATAGCTGAAAATGCCTATGATTTCTTTTGTGACCTAGAAACAGATGAAAACCACGAAAGAGGTGCAGGAGTTTGGAGCCTATGTTCTCTTTTGTTACTAACATTTAAAAACAAACCTAGCTCAAAAATGAGTATACTGTTTTTATTTTGAAAAAAAAAAAGGTGAGAGATTGCCAGAAAAAACACAGAGCCTCCCCTTTGTCCTGAAAAAAAAAAATGGTTTTATGGTGATAGAAATCTTTTCTGCACATATGAATGACAGGAGTATGAGACCAATGATGACAATCTAGCCTATGACCATATCAGTGCTGCATAAACTTTACCACACTTCAGTTGTACTAGAAGTGAAATGAGAACAATTTAATTCATCTTCCAAAGCCTCTTCTGGTAGGAAAAAAAGATTTAAAAAAAATAAATAATCACAACATAATACCCACTAAAGGACAGTTTACATTTTTCCTACAAGAGATTCAGTCAAGTCACTGACCTCACCACACACTGGTAGTGTCTTCCATCTTCCCTCTCTTTTATCTCTCCACATGTTGAAGTTTACTCTGTTTTTTTCTTTCAATGCATCCTAAACAACATTGTTCTAGTTTCTTTTATAAACCAATTCAATCTGGAGCCATTGTATAGGAGGTTTTCCCAGAACAAAAACATCTCTAAAAGCTTCTTTCTATCACTATATTTTTCTTTCAAGATCAACTTATTAGCCTTCATTACTTTCCTCACAGTCTTGAGCCATTGTGGCAACTCATACACATATAGAGAAGAAAAAGTAAAAGGCTTGGAATTCTCAATAGCTTTTTCTGGTAAGCTCAGGCTGCTATAATTAGACAATCCCTTCTCTAAATCACAGATACAACTATCAATAGAGACAAAAATGAAAACTAGCATCAAACATGTAGAATAAGCCAAAACCAAATATTAACTGTTGTTTCCATGGTTGTCTTTGCACATAAAATATCTTTGTATTTTACAAAAATTAAATAATCTTATTTGCAAGTCACAACACTTACAATGCATAAAACCAGCAGAAGTCATTATGTTTTCACTTTAAGCAATAAAAACAGAATTTTCGAAGTAATGCAGATTCTAAACCACAAAGTGATTGACCTGACACTTCAACCAATCTAACTGTAATTTCAAGCATTTTAAAAAGACTGAAAGCCTACAAAAACGTAAAACTCAACTTCAGGTTGCAGAGATCTTACTTTCTGCACTTGCCGAGTTAAACTTCTAACATCAAAGCAAAACAAAAGATGAGCAACCAGATCAGATGTTCAACTGTTGCACCTCGCTTCACTTCAAAATAAATTATAGATCTAGATAACAAGTGCATAAAATAGTCCTAAAAGATCCAACAGCTAGAACATGAAGCTTCTTAGTTCTCCTAAATATAGCAGCAGTCACATGGCTGTCACTAAGACCACATTAGCTTTTTCATCCTAGAATACCTCCTAAACCTCCCCCTCCAAAAAATTACATTGTGCTATGAGTATTCAGTCTTACACAAAACATAACAGCTCAGACCTAGAACTACTTAAATAAAAGCACAGATTAACATATAGTGCTCCCAAAAATACTCACCCCAAAATTCCCATAAAAGCAAACAGCAGCACCTCAAAACTGCACCACACCACCCCAAAACCCCACAAAACCAAACAGTAGCACATCAAAACTGCACTACTGAAAAGCAAGAAAAAAATTACTTTGTGTTGCACTCAACAGGGGTCTGTGATCACCAAACAGCCAATTATTTGCCTTTTCTTAAAAGTAAATCTTATTTGCTTCTGGAAGGAATAATTTTTAAAAGCAGTTTAACTCTTAAGATGATGAATGATTCTCAGGAGTAAAATTGTACTCCACAATTTGTAAATGCACAAACTTACCAGTTCATACCATTTCAACACTAGTTCCAACAATCTTCCGATTGCATTTGTCAGAGTAACAAAGCAAATTTGTGGATGCTTGACATAAGCCCACAAAATGCCTTTCCAAGGCAGCAACTGACACCCACCAGTAGATATAGGAAGCACCAAATTGCATTGAAAGCACTTCAGCGTAGTCACTGAGGGAGGCAGAGCCTATGATTTCTGCCTGCCAGCCTTCCACTTCTTCCAATATTCAGTACATCTCAGACTTCAAAACCACATATAACCTCTTTCTAAACAACCACTTGCATCCTTTCCCTTTTATGGGAAGATAGATCTGTGAGGTCATTACTGTATCAAAGAAGAGCATAGCAACTTTGTAACTTCACCACACAGGAATGCTGGAGGGTACACAACCTCTGCAAGAACCTGGTTTTGCCAACCTCATGATCTCATCAGAAATGCCAGAGACCACTAGTTTCATTAGGTGGCCTGGCTTTCAAAAGAGACAACTCCTGTAGTGTTTGCAGGATAAGGCCATCCTTCACATAGACGCTTCCAATAGCAGGTACTCAATACCATCGCTCATGCATTTCACCTCATAAACCCTCTCGAAAAAACTCTCAGAAGTCCAGATATCAGTGCTGGGAGCAGACAGAGGACTTGGGCAACAAAGACTGGAAAATGAGAGGAACTGATGTCATCTGAAGCTCAAGAGTCCTGCTAAGGCACAGTTTGAGGATATGAGCGGGAAAGTGGCAGTAAAAATGGGCCAACAAGAAACCTTATTCCAGTCTTTCCAAAACAGTGTATTATTTCCATCGGTTGCCGGTAAAGTTTATTACAGAACCCTTCAGGCACCATCAGAGCCTGGTAATGATGCATTTATCCATCAAGCTATCACCACCAAACATAAGCAGCACCAAACATGACTAGTCCCTGTGTTCAGTGATCATATCAATGATTGTTGTTACTGTGATCATATTGATACGGTTAACTTTTTTGTTATTTATTATTTACAAGATATCAGCTGGCTAGATCTGCTGCAAGCCACACTAAGTTCCTGCATAGCGAGTACCCTTGGAGGCATCGTATTTTCCCAGTACTTCAGTTTCTGTACACCCGTCAGTTTTAGAGGGAAGATTCTTCATAAGCACTTTTAATCATTATTTCCTCTTTAGCTAGAATGCATTAATTATAGCCTGTTCCTCGAGATAATAAAGAAAACAAAGACCAGTGCAACACGAACAGTAGAAGAAACTTAATTACTGAGTCAAATGTCCTTTAGATGTCAGTATGGCTACAGCAAAGAACAGGAAAATAAAACACACACTTATCAGCCTCAAGTTGTTAGATCGGTTATCAAAACAATGTCTTCCTCACTGACTTCATTATATGAAGAGCTCAACTGGCTAATTAATCAAATGCCTGTTATATGTTTCAAAAAAGTGCCTTTTTTAAAAATGAGAGGCCTGCTGATATGTTTATTACAAAGCACATGTGGTAAATGGTTTTGCATGTAAATGCAGAAGTGCGGCATGACTTTGAAGTTTGAAGGTCAGATACAGTAACCATTCTCAACAAGATTCTTGTGTCAGACTGCATCTTCTGGTTTGCATCTATGTTTCAGAGAAAGAAGAAAAAATATTTAAAAGAAAAACATAGAGACAACCAGTTGTGTGACAACGTAAGATAAACTGGAATGCTAGTCACCTGTTTTCATTTTAAAATCCCCAAAACAAAGAAAGAAAATGGAAAGGGTGGGGGGGACACACAATTTCATTCTGCTTTTCCACTTTGTTTTCCTCATCACAAAAATCAATCTCATTAAGTCAGCAATGACTCTATGTTAAAGAAGAGAATGTAATTTTCTCCGTTTTCAAAGACATTTCAAACTCCCATCGTTTGAGAGAGTTGGAAGATTTTCTTGTTAATCAACATCTTCAAAGCAGTATAGATTTGACTGCAGATGCAAATCAGAGGACTGTGTACTGATCTTTTTTTCCAGGCATCAGAGAATTTCTCTCACCTTTCTATATTCCCAGCAACCTTACAATACAAAACTCAACAGCTGGGCCTGAAGACAAACAAATACACGTCATGTATCAAGAGTCTGATCCATGTCAAAGAAGAACAGGAAAAAAGAAGTATGCTTTACATAGAATCACCTCAAAGATGAATTAGCCAATACAGATTTCTTTCTAGCCCTACCACCATGTTTAAATACATTAAAACTGCTAACATCTCCCAGTAAAACACTAAGTTACAAACAATTCCTTCTTACACATAAATAACAGAGGCATTATACAAAGCTGACTGGCTCATGAATGGATGTACACAAAATAAACATATTCAAACTTACCCCACTCTAGATACTCAAGGATGTTCTTCTCTCTTCTCAGAGGGGAATTATTACATTCATCATAAAGGCAGATGAGTATATCCAGCAAGGTTTCCACACTGAAGCATTGCCCATTAGTCTGAGTTGGCCCATCCAAAATAAACTGCTCCAACTGCTTCAAACGCACTTCTCCAGACATGGTTGTTTCAGTTTGCATTGGGGTTTCTTTTTTAATGATTATTATTACTTTGCCAATAAAACAACAACAACAAATAATAATCTTTTGAGGATTTTGTTGGTTAAAAAGAAGTCAACAGTATTTTTAACAAGTGTCAAACTGTGGCAGTGCTTAATTTCCAGCCCACCTCGGTGTTCCCAGTCTGGAAGCAAACCCTTGTGAGTTTCAGACATACACATACAGTGTATATCTGTGTATGTATAATTTTTAAGAAAAGAAAACAGTTATTTAAAAAAAATTGTTTTAAGAGCCTTTATAAGGGGGGGGAAAAAAAAATATGGCCACTCTTGATGCTTTAATAATAACAGTCGCACTCAAATTCAACCGAGACTGACTGACACCGATTTCACCGTGCGCGTACAGCCATACGCACTTCTGTATTTAAAAAGGTCTTCTTCATCCAAAACGCAGATCACGCAGCGCGATCCTGAGAGGAGCCCCACCGCATCATTACAGGGCANCGGGCAGCGCCTCCGCGGCCACCGCGCCCGCCGTGGGGGTGGGGCGCAGGTCCCCTCGGCCGCCCCTTCTCAGGGCGCAGCCACGTCCTGCCCCGGGCAGCCTTTCCCTTCCTCCTCCTCCTCCTCCTCCTCCTCCTTACCGAGTCTCCTTTTAAGGCTTTTCAGTGAATCCAAAAAACTAAAGTCTTCATCGTCGCGCCCGTCTCCTCCGCTGCGCCAAGGGACGGCGGGCGGGACGCGCGCCCTTACACGCCGGCAGCGCTGCGGGGCGGCTGGGAAGCGCTCCGAGCCCTGTCAAATCCTTCCCATGGCTGCGGCGGCGGCGGCGGCGGCGGCTGCTGCTGCTGCGGAGACGGCGCCCTCCTTTTCCTTCTCTGCCTGCGCGTCTTGGGGTGGAGAGAAAGCTCCGGCGCCCTCACTCCGTGCGCACGCTGCGGGCCGGGAGGCCTCGGTGGCGGCGGCGGTGGCGGCGGCGGCTTTACTCCCGGCGGCGAGATGCTGTCCCGGCTTCGCCCCCCCGGGCAAAGGGCATCCTCCCGCCGTGCGTGTGCGGGGGCTGTGTGTGGGTGTGTGTGTGTGTGTGCGCGGGGCGGCGGGGAGGGGTAACGGCGGCGTCCTCCCTCCCCTCCGCTTCCGCGCCCTCCTCTCCCCCGCCGCTCCCTCCCTC